>BPTQ01000004.1:42645157-43013624 GCA_019973895.1 Chrysanthemum seticuspe
TTAAATACGGAGTGATAAAGTTGTAAATAGCATTTGAACCAAATGAACAAGGTTTAAGCGCATTGGAAATTCACATTCCTTGTGAAATTTGAGTAATAAAATAATTATCGTATAATTTTTAAGAAAAACGTCGTAATAATTAAACTTTAACGATTAATATCCCAAATAAATTTGAAACACTAGGAAAACTAAAAATATAGTTTTTATAAACTAAATGTAAGTTTAAAAATACATCGGGATCATTTTTGAAAGTAACGGGTTAAATATTCAAAATAATAACTCACGCGATTACGTTTATTAAATATAAAAATTACGCGTATAAAGTGAAATGAAATGTCGTGAATGAATTGATATGATGCAAATGATGCAAACGAAATGTAGACTAATCTTAGTCCATATGAAATGTACGTGATGTTATGATCATGAATTCGCCGCTAAACCTTAAAGGTTACGCGAATTTGGAACAAGTAAACCAAGTTTACGATAAATGTTGAAATAGTGAGGCATAAATTGTGTCGAGAAATGACCTGAAAGTACGGGTTGTCACATTCGCCCATCCAAAAAGGAATTCAGTCCCTGAATTCAATCGTTGTTAGGTCTAACGGTGTCATCTGTGAAAGGTGAGAATATATGAATCGTATCGGTTCGTCCAATGTTTTTCTGAATCACACTTCGCTTTCCAAGGCAAAATTTCGAACATAATTTGTTACCAACTTGAAATTCTAATGGTTTGCGGCTTATGGAACATATCTCCAAATTGTGCATCGTATAACGATGTAGCTTATCTAGCTATATGTTGTTACTTGTAACTGATTCTTGATTTGTATGGCTTCTTTGTTTGTTTCATGAATGAGTTATGGACTAATGAATCGGACTTTCCTGATTTTTATCCTTGAATAAGTGATTGATACCTCAACCTTACAGTGCCTCAAATGGTGTAGTCAATATGTTCATGAGCTAACTATCGTTGCAAAGAAACTTGTCGATAGAGAATGATTTGCCTAACCATTTCTAGAAAGTCATACTGGTTTGAGCATATTATCTAATGTGGTAATTGCTCTCTAGCTCTAACCATTGAGCTGAGGATAGTAAGCGGTAATCATGTCCTAGTAGGTTTCATGGAAATCCTGAAATGACTGTCAGCAGTCTAAGGTGAATCGAATAGCTTATAATAGGTTCAACTGGAATTGATACCACGTGTCTCGTGTTAGATTTCAAAATGTTAAATCTGTCGGAAAGGACCTTATTGGAAAGAATAGATTATAGGTAACAGTTGCGATTTCCTCGCGTTTCTAGTCCTATCGGATGTCATGACCTGAGTCTTACTTGCCTCAGGTGCTTAGTCTCTAATCTGGTTCCAAATGAATCTTGCAATGAATTCCAAAAGTTTGAAGTGAATCGACTATCTCTGCCAGAAATGATAGAAATTGGTGCGCCGTGCCTCGAGACTATTTCTTTGACATAAAGTCTAGTGAGTTGCTCCATGGAATAAGTCTCTCGAATTGGTATGAAATGGGCTGACTTGGTAAGGCGATCAACAATTACCCAAATTGCGTCGTAACCTCCCGATGTCTTAGGAAGTTTCGTAACAAAGTCCATAGTAATGCGTTCCCATTTCCATTGAGGAATTTCCGGTTGTTGGAGTAAACCTGAAGGCTTCTGATATTCGACTTTCACTTTAGAGCAGGTAAGGCATTTGCTAACGTACGTGGCAATCTCCGCTTTCATGTTCGGCCACTAATAAAGCTTCTTAAGATCTTGATACATCTTATCCGATCCTGGGTGAATAGAATACTTTGACTTATGCGACTCATGCATAATCAATTCTCGTATTCCGCCATACAATGGAACCCACATTCTATCCTTGAAACATAATACTCCATCTGCTCTTTTTACAAAACCATTTGCGCTTTCGGGCATACCATAAAGCTTTTCACTTGGTCGGTTTTCCTCCTTAAGTGCCTTGACTTGTGCTTCGTGGATTTTTGATGGTAAAGGAGAAATAATCGTCATTCCCAATGATCGAACTCTTAAAGGTTTAGGTCTCTCTTTCCGACTAAGAGCATCAGCCACTACATTGGCTTTCCCCGGGTGATACTTGATTTCACAATCATAGTCGCTGAGTAACTCCAACCAACGACGTTGCCTCATATTAAGTTCCTTCTGATCAAGAATATATTGCAAACTCTTGTGGTCGGTAAACACTGTGCACTTTGTGCCGTAGAGGTAATGTCTCCAAATCTTGAGCGCAAAAACTACGGCTCCTAACTCGAGATCATGAGTTGTGTAGTTCTTCTCATGAACCTTAAGTTGTCGAGAAGCATACGCTATCACCTTCTCGTTTTGCATTAAAACAGCCCCAAGTCCTTAATGCGAAGCGTCGCAATATACAACAAAGTTCTCAATGCCTTCGGGTAGTGCCAAAATTGGCGCGCTGCAAAGTTTTTGTTTCAACAACTGAAAAGCAACTTCTTGTTTCTTTCCCCATTCATACTTCTTGTTTTTCTGTGTCAACTTGGTCAAAGGTCTTGCTATCTTTGAAAAACCTTCGATGAACCTTCGGTAATACCCGGCTAGTCCTAGAAATTGTCGAATTTCTGTAGGATTCGTTGGAGTAGCCCAATCTTTCACGGCTTCAATCTTTGCGGGATCAACTTGTAGTCCTTGACTATCAATGACATGACCAAGAAATTGCACTTTGTGGTTCCAAAAATCACACTTCGAAAATTTGGCATACAACTTCTCATTCTTGAGTAGCCTTAAAATCATCCTTAAATGCTCTTCATGCTCTTCTTTGCTCTTTGAGTAAATCAAGATGTCGTCAATGAACACTATCACAAACTTGTCCAAATACGGCTTACAAACTCTATTCATGAGATCCATGAATACCGCCGGTGCATTAGTCAATCCAAACGGCATCACTTGAAACTCGTAATGACCGTAACGTGTTCTAAACGCTGTTTTCGGAATATCCTCTTCCCGAACTCGAAGCTGATGATAACCCGACCGGAGATCAATCTTGGAGTAAATACTAGAACCTTGCAACTGATCGAACAAGTCGTCAATTCTGGGGAGTGGGTAACGATTCTTCACCATTAACTTGTTCAACTCTCGATAATCTATGCACATTCGGAAGGATCCATCCTTCTTCTTCACAAACAAGACCGGTGCTCCCCAAGGCGAGGAACTCGGCCTAATGAATCCTTTGTCTAGAAGCTCTTGCAATTGATTAGACAACTCTTGCATTTCGGATGGTGCTAGACGGTACGGTGCTCGCGCAATCGGTGCAGCTCCGGGCACTAAGTCAATATGAAATTCTACTTGACGTGCCGGTGGAAGTCCCGGTAAATCCTCGGGAAACACTTCAGAAAATTCACGGACAATTGGAACATCTTCAAGTCGCTTCTCCTCCGACTTTTTCTCGGTTACATGGGCTAAGAAAGCAAGACAACCTTTCTTAATATACTTCTCCGTTTTGATGCTCGATATGATACTAATTCTAGTTCCACTTCGTTTCCCACGAATAATCAAAGTTTCGCCGTTGTAGGGAAGATGAACAACTTTTTCGTCACAAATGATCTTTGCACGATGCTTAGATAACCAGTCCATGCCGATGACGACGTCAAAACTACCAAGCTCTACGGGCATGAGGTCTATGTTGAAGGGATGATTCAGAAAATTGAATGTGCAACCGCGGACAATGGTGTTGGTGCTAACTACGCTACCATTAGCTAATTCGACTTTGTATGATATGTCTAATGTGGTTGGTTTTCAAGATTTGTTCCGATATTGAGTGCTTCCAAAAATAGTTCATCACTAATATTGTTATCATGCTAGCAAGAAAATAGATATCAGCTTATACTATGTCGAAGAATGTCTGTTCTAGCTTCACTTGTAGATGAGGAGTCATTGATTGTCCGACATGTTCAAACCTGTGGCATCTCTTGATATAGAGGTGAGGTTACTTGGAATTTCTAGAGGACACAATGCCTTAGGGGAAGTTTATATCGATAACCTTAATTTTCCTTTAAGGGAAACTCATTGTAGGGAAGTTCACCTATTGTTGAGGCCATGCTTAACAGAATGTTCTACAGTCTCAGTCAGAAAACTTGGCATATCCCTATAATGTTGCTTCGTACTAAATCTCGTAACTCGGTCTAACTAATACTTTTGGAATGATAGAGTTTGGATTCTAATCCAAAATAGTGGTTCGGAAGGTCTCGTGATGTCTTAAGATTTTTGTTGAGTTTTGAATCATCCTACCACCTAATTCTAGTCCTTGTTGGTAATTCCAAAATCCTTCCATTATTTTCTTGTATCGAGGAATCCTCCTCACAGATGGTATAGGAAGTCTTTCCTAAAAGGTCAATCGTCAAATCCTAACTTATCGGTCGAGTGAGAGATAAATGGCGTAAGCATCTATAGAGTGTTAACAAAAAGAAATGTTTATGCACGATTTATTTGATTATAAAACTTTGCTTTTAAATGAGAATTGTTTTAGGAGATTTGAAATGATGCTAGTTACTTTCATGACATAATTCTTCCTGAATTATACATAGGTGATCAGGCCATGTATAATTAAGGACAAATGATGTGATGCTTGTTTTTGTTGAAATGGTATTATGCTTTTCCGAAGTTTTAGATGGTATTCAACGTTTTGTTTTGTAAGATAATGGCTCAATGATTTTTCAGAGTAACATGAAAATCGTTTCGCATGAGGATATTAAATCGTTGATAAAATGACTGAAAACCAATTGATAAGTTGGTAATAAAACAACTTGCGTTAAACTTTATAAAATAACATTTCTGAAATGGTGATAAAATAATTCGAAATAAAATCAAGTGAAAAAAAAAATTTTATGAAATAGTAGCAGGATAATTTGGAATAAAATTTGTTGGATGGTTTGTAGGATACATGGGAGAACCTCGTCGAGTAGTAATAGTCCACTAATTGGTCGAGAATAAAGTTGGCCTAACCCCTAGTAAGATAGTGATGGTACGGATGGTGCTCGAAATGATAATGATGATGAAATTAATGACAATGATGATAATGGAAATCCTTGTGGTGAGTTAAGAAAATAGGTTCATTAGGACTAAGCCTATAAGTTCTACCAAATGGTATGATCTGTCCCAACTGAGTGATAAAAATTGTCCTGATCCTACAGTGAATCAATAGTGATCGTGATGGTGTAGGTGCAACTTTGTCCTCCTAAAAGGTCTCAGTGTCATCGTCTGATGTTATCGGTGTTGAGTCAACTAATGTTAAAATTATGATAGGGACTGACAAGGCATTCTCCATGTCAAAGTGATGTGAATATAATGGGATGGGTATTTGAAGGCATCTATGTGACAACCGCTGTGAAATGAAAGTGAATTACTCGAAAAATGTACGTATAAATCGCATGCAAAGTTAACACGCACTTATGATGAAATGATGAGATGCTATGATAATGTAGCTATAGTCTAGGGTCAATGATGCAACCTAGTTCTCTATAACTGTAGCTCTGGTACCAATCTGTCACACCCCCAATTTACCTGTTTTGCAGCGGAATGGAATTCCTGGGGGATTGACTGTCATAGCACCACATCACAGTTATATTGAACGACCTAAAGTGCCGTTTTAAAAACACATCGTTGGATATTTCATAAAAACATTCAGAGTACAACATCGGTCCCAAAAGGTTTACAAAGTTTGCGGAAATACAAATATGTTACAAATCCAAACGATGTTTTGAAAGATAGTGCCATAATGTACATAATGTAAGTCGACGCCGCGACTCAAAATGGTAGGTCCCTAAACCATGTCATGATGCGAATGCCTCAGTTACCTGAAAATACATTGCTAAAAACGGTCAACAATAATGTTGGTGAGAAATCATAGGTTTATGTAAATGTTTTATACGACTACACAAGTATAGACCAGGCATGACAATCAAGTCACGTAAAAATAATGTTACGATTGCTCTAAGCCCATGACCCCGAAACTAGACTGTTCAATTATGTATGCCCCTGCAGAGTGTTTGCCAGACAACTCCGTAATGATATAAAATGAAATGCATCCGTTTGCCTGGTTGGGATTCACCAACTCGGATGGAGGCGTCACCCTCGATAGATCTATCCACTCATCCTCGCTTCAAAGATTAACGGTTCATGTTCAGGTAATGGGGACTTTCAAATTGGCAAATGCGGTAACTTAAGCAATGTAATGAATTTAACATACTTGGTATCGTACAAAAAAATGTAGTGCAATGTATTCTCCCCCGTGGGTTTGAAATTAATTGAAAGCATGTAAAACGGGGCTATGAAAACTCACTTGGATAACTGGAATAATGGCAAAAGTGAGTACACCGAGGTTTAATGTGATGCGTTAACCGGGACCTATTACGAATGATATGATATGTCATGAGTTGCAATGTAATGTTATGCATGCATTACGTATGTTATTTATACCATTTACGAGTTTTGAAAATATTACTCATCGTCGAAAAATACTCTTTTGACGTCTCGACCAATCAAAAATCACTTTACATGTTTTTACGTCAAAATGTCATCCTACAATGGTTTTATAATGATTTTTGGTGAAATTTTCACTTTTCGTCGCAAAACAATGTCATTGGAATTTTCTTGAAATTAACAAAAATGGCTTTGGAAAACTAGTCGTAAAATGGTGTACGTCGATCGTTAGAGAACGAACTCGACGGTTTTGGAAAGTTTGTATCGATATCTAGAAGTTTCAGTTCAGGAGTTTTCGTCCAAAAGGTCTCGATCATAAAGATATTAAGGGTTAAAGTTGGTGATTTTGTTGAATTGTGTGCAGAAAATGAGTTTCGGCCAAGTTTGAACATCCGTAATTAATTTACTATAACTCCGCTTTACAAACAGCTTGTTGTTTTGAAAAATATGGCCGGTGAACTTGATTTTACTAGAAGACATTTCGTTCCAAAAAGTTTCACAACCTCGTTAAAAACAGCCTCAAACAGGGACGTTACAGCTACCGTAACACTTGTATCGTAAAAATAATATAGTTTTTCAGAAAATAATAGTTACGGCAAGTTTATGAAAACGTGCATATCTTTGTCGTTTCAAATCCGTTTTCTACGTTTTATACGTCCTTAGCTTCGTATCGAAGTAAACTAATATATTTTTGAGAAGTCGAAATAATTTGTGAAGCTTAAGGCTCGTTTTTGACCCAAACAATGTAAAAACAGCAAGCTGAGATTTTCAGAAAATAATATTTTTCGTCGCAAACTTTAAAAATCCATAACTTCTTCGTTATAAGTCCGTTTTTATCCGTTCAAGCGGCCACGGATTCGTTTTAAAGTATATTTTCTAAATATCAAGGCCAAAGTTTCGTACCAAATGTCGGATTTTCCAGAAAAATGAAATAAGGACAGAACATATAAATATACATATCGAAAATAGTTTTTTCTCGGACAAAACCTATTCTAATCCCTTCAAATCAACTCCAAAGCTAATCTAATCCTACCATACACCTTCTTAGGGTGTCATGGGTTCCTAGACATCATCAAGACCAAAGAATACCATGGGAATATTTATAGGATGACCTTAGTATATAAATAACTCTAAAATCATGAAATAAAATGGTATAAATCACATAACATGCATACTTGCTCCAAAAATGAAAAGATGAATATGAAATGATAAGGAAACTTGAAAATGGAAGAAATATGCTTACTAGTGAGTATGATGAGGTGTAAGTAACAAGGATTAGCCTAAATACTCTTGGTTTTTATTTCAAAACCTTATATAGAGTATACACTAGATTGTTAAACACTTGTGCTTGATAAAATTTTTGGATCCCTTGTGATCTCTTGAGTGTGGCCGGTTCTTGAAGAAGCAAAAGAGAGGAGAGAAAATCTTTTATAACTTTGAAATAATTGAGTAAGAATGAGCTAAATAATTCAAGTATGACTTTAAGTATAAGTGTAAAAGTTAACAATCAAGATCCATACCACAAATAAATGCACCCCTTCCCCCTTGGTCGGCCAAGGGGGGGGGGGGAATGTGAATATTATTATTTTTTTTTTAAAATATATATACTTTATGTATATTTTGTGAGAAAGTGTAGTAAAAGTGTAAGAAAATGTACAAGTATAGGAAATTGGAAATTTTTGGTGCAAGTAAGTTTTTAATAGCTCAAAATAGGATGTAATGAGATAATAAAAATTGCAAAAATACATTCCTTGTGAAATTTGAGTAATAAAATAATTATCGTATAATTTTTAAGAAAAACGTCGTAATAATTAAACTTTAACGATTAATATCCCAAATAAATTTGAAACACTAGGAAAACTAAAAATATAGTTTTTATAAACTAAATGTAAGTTTAAAAATACATCGGGATCATTTTTGAAAGTAACGGGTTAAATATTCAAAATAATAACTCACGCGATTACGTTTATTAAATATAAAAATTACGCGTATAAAGTGAAATGAAATGTCGTGAATGAATTGATATGATGCAAATGATGCAAACGAAATGTAGACTAATCTTAGTCCATATGAAATGTACGTGATGTTATGATCATGAATTCGCCGCTAAACCTTAAAGGTTACGCGAATTTGGAACAAGTAAACCAAGTTTACGATAAATGTTGAAATAGTGAGGCATAAATTGTGTCGAGAAATGACCTGAAAGTACGGGTTGTCACATGGGGGTACGTCATTCAGAATATCATCAGCCGGTTCATCATTGTTGGAAGCAGTGTGTTCAACTGTTTGTTGGAGTCAACTGGTGTAGGTGCATCTTCAACAGTAGTTGTTGTAGCAGGTGTATCAGGTATAGGAATATTATCAGGTTGTGCAGTGGAAACAGCGGATACACCTGGAGCACGTTCATCAATATCGTCACTGAATAGAGGAGCAAATAACCTTTCCATTTGTTGACGAGTGAGCTGGGGGCTTTGTTCAGCTGATGATGGGGGTTGGGGGAAGTTTAAACGGTTGTGACCGGGTTCTAAGCTATTGTACTCAGAAGCCATCTCCGTGAGTTCATCAAAATGAGCATGAATCATTTCCATCACCTGTTTTGTACGACGATTCCAGATCCGGTAACCTTTAGAATTCTCACAATATCCAATAAAGACTCCAATGTCTGCTTTGGCTTTGAGCTTTCCAAAATCATCACGATCATTATTCGGATAGCAAAGGGATCCAAAGACATGAAAGTGTTTGAGATTCGGTTTATGGTTGTGGACAAGCTCGAAAGGTGTTTTGTTGTGGCGTTTTGTGATCCTAGAACGGTTTTGAGTATAGCATGCAGTAGAGACGGCTTCTGCCCACAAGTAATCTGGAAGTTTAGCATTGATTAACATTGTTCTTGCAGCTTCCACTAACGTTCGGTTTCGTCTTTCAACAAATCCGTTTTGTTCAGGTGTACGTGCAATAGATGTTTGATGCTTAATTCCCACTTTCTCATAGAATTCACGAAGGGTTTGGTTAACAAATTCAGTTCCTTTGTCTGTTCGAATTATCCTGACGGTGTTGCGGAGCTGAACCTGTATTTTCGTGAGAAAGGTGATGATCATTTGTGGAGCTTGGTCTTTGCTTCGAAGAAAGTAGACCCAAGTCCATCGTGAGTAGTCATCAACAATTACTAAGATGTAGCATTTGCCATTGATCGTTTGCACGCGCATCGGGCCACACAAATCCATGTGAAGAAGATGAAGCACATATTGAGAGTTGTGTTCCACCTTTAAAGGAAAATGAGCATGAGTGCTTTTCCCTTGTTCACAGGCTGAGCAAAGGTGATCTTTTGAATACCGGAATCTTGGGAGACCTTCAACTAGTTTGTGTCGAGCAAGGTTGGTGATGGTTTGAAAGTTTAGATGTGAGAGACGACGGTGCCATAGCCAGGATTTTGTTGATGTTGCCTTTGAAAGTAAGCAGATGGGAGATGAAGCAACCATGTCTTGCATTGTGATAGTGTAGAGACTAGAATTACGTGAGCCAGACATAAGGTCATTTCCTTGTAGATCACGAATGAAACAAGTTTTCTCCCTGAAAGCAACCTCCAAATCTCCATTACAAAACTGACCTACTAAAAACAGGTTATGACCGAGGCCTTCCACATAGTAAACCCTGCTGATTTCGATGTTCCCATTGACATAATCTCCGTAGCCCATGATAGCTGCGAAGTGATCGTTCCCGAACCTGACAGTACCAATGAACTTTGCGATAAAGTTTGATAACAGTTTAAGGTTGCCTGTCATGTGTCGGGAACATCCGCTATCAACAATCCAGAGAATGATCTGTATCACCTGCATTACACACAGATGACACAGATGGAATAGAATTAGATGTGGAACCCGAAATGTTAGAGGGTTCCGAAGCAGGTATATGAGACATGCACACATTAATGACTTTAGGCATCGATTTAAATCCTAGTGTGTTATATATCCATTTCTACCATCTATAACTACTCTTTGCTTTAGTCTTAGTGAATGCACTAGGTGGTACTACATTCTTAGGAGGTGAAACTGGAGCTACAGTGACAGCAATGTTAGTCTTAGAATCTAAAGAAGGAGGTCTACCAAGCACAGACTGAGAATGATTAGTGGGCCTAGAGGTATTCCGATTCTTAGGATTCCGTAAACGAGAGATTATAGTTTTAGCAACACATTTGTCATGACAATCAGAATTCATACTTTTACGACAAATAACACAAGGTGCATCAGACTGAATATCAAAAGTGCTTAAAGGTTTAGCATTCGTTACATCACTATTTCTATTACATTTTCCAGACGCAACATCTATAGTGGAAGCAACGTGAGTCTTAGTCATAGTCCTAGGGTGTTCTTCTACTTTAGCATTCCTTATTGATCTTTTCTTAGGTCGCAACTTCCTATTCTTCGATTGAGTGCTCCTAGGCTGTGAAGTGCGGACGTTTGGAAAAGACGCAACTATTCCTGTTTCAGTAGAAGGAAGCACGTTAACAACTTGTGATTTGGCAGTAGGGATTCTAGGTGCATGATTACTAAGTGTGACTGGTGCTAATCTCTTAATGATGGTTGGCGGAAGTTGTTCATACTTTCCTAACATTTCTCTTAGCTTAGAGATAGTGTGAATCAAATCTTGATTTTCAGACCGAATATTACCAGCAAAATTCATGACATCTCTAGTGTGAGCAAGATATTGATCAAGTTCATTTGATGCTTCATGTCGAGTCTTATTGAGTAAATCAAATATGACACCATATTCCTGTTTAACTTTTACAAGTTCTTGTTCATATTTTGAGATTTGACTTTTCAAAGACACGTTTTGATCATCTAGTTTCTCAATTTTAGGATCAAAAGATTTTTCACTCAACTGAGCGATTTTATTTTGAAAACTAAGTTGATGATTCTGAATATCTTTTTCACACCAATGAAGACGACGTTTTGCATTGTAAAGTTCGTTAAGTAATTGTTTATTTTCAGCTTTTAAAGACTCGATCTGAAGCACATTATCAGTATTCTCAACAGTTACCACAGAGTCAACAGTATCAACAGAGATATAATCAGATGCATGTGGCAAAGAATAGAATAACACAACATTATGGATATCAGCACAGATAACATCTTCCAAGAGTCAATCAACTTCTTTTCTCAACATTTTCTTTTTGCGTTTAGTATTAGAAATAGATGTTTCAGTTTTCTCGAAAACGACCTTCATCACTCCAAGTTCCTTATGAAAATCCTTTTCCCAAGCTAATGCACAACTTTTCAAATTTTTAACATTTGGTAGAAGATTTTTCTGAAAAATGTCTCTTTGTTCTCGCGCTAAAGGCGATTGAAAGTGTTGAACTTTGATTTCAGAATGATGTTCTATCTCATGTTCTAAGGTTTTGAGGTCAGCCATGAAAATATCAAAATATCTAAGAATTTTGCGATTTTCAGGTTTTGAGTTTACTTCACTGATTGAAGGTAAAGGACCATAAATTTGTGCATAGTCTGGTTAGGGATTAACATTAGAAGACTCAGGTGTTTTGATGATAACCCTTGGTGTGTTAGAGGAATCCGTTGTTGTCACGGAAGTGACCGGTTTAGAATAATTAAAAGGTTTGTTGTAAACAACTGTTTTTAATTTTGATCGACTCTCGTCTTCTGCATCTAATTCCTCTTGACGATGATATTCAACAACACTCATAACAATATCATTAATTTTATATTCTGCACTGGAAACTTCAGGATTTGGTTTGAATGTTTTGAGTGAAAGCTTTGGTTTGTAATCAGCTAGATTTGGTCCATATCCTTTTGGATTAGGTTCTAAAGTAAACTTTTCAATAGCTGTTACTGATTCACCATGTTTGTAAACAGCAGTTTTAAACTCTTTAATTTTGTTTTGCAAGCCAATAATTTCTGCAAGAAGGTCATCTACCCGATTCGTTGAATGCTTTTTGTATGCTGAGAACTGTTTTTGACAATTTAACAACTCAGCCTTAGCTTTTTGATTTTCCAAGGTGAGAGCGTTAATTTGCTTTTTATTTTCATGTTTCAGTTGTTCTATTTCAGACAACAAAGCATTCTTCGAAGCGGCTAGATCACGCATCTGTCTCTCTAAATATTTTTCGTTTTGATGAGATTTAGCAAAAGCGGCTTCAAAACCTTTTTCACGGTTTTATTGAGTTTTGAAAAAGTTGAGTTGCATTTGTAAGCATTCAAAATCCTTGGTTAACAGTGCATTTTTGCTTTTTAAGTCCTTGTTTAATGCATAACATTTCTCCATTTTGATTTGATGGTCTTGAATTAACCGAGCAAAATCTGGATGAGGCAACAGTTCATCTTGTTCAACGTGAGTCACAACATGATCATTCTTTAGATCCTCAAGTATAACCACGGAGTCAATTTGTATCAAGGGAAACCATAAGGTCATCTTGATCGTCAAATGTAACTACAGGGTTTGTTTGAAAATCGTCAGAATGAGATGTAGATGACTCATGTTGAACAATCTGAGCCGTACCGGATTCAGATATTGGCGGAGATATTAGTTCAGATATGATGATGGTTTGTTCGGGTACCTGAGACAAGCCATCAGTGTCATACACTGGGCCTGTGTCACTCATGTGTAACTCATGCATATTAGCCATCAACATAACAGCTGCATTGGCCTGCAAGTCCTCCATATCATCATCTGAGTTTGCATCTGCCATAAAGCTCTGTTCTTTGTTTGTGAGAGATCCACCAGCTTCATCCTTAAGAGCCAACAGAAGAGCCTCTTTGAAATAAGCACTGCCCCTAGTCCTTGGCTTTGGGCATGCATTAGCCAGGTGTCCTTTCTCATTGCAGTTGTAGCATCGAAGACCATTCAAACCATTTTGAGCATTTACCTATTCCACCACTTGAGCTCTGTTGTTATTCCTACCCATAGCATTAAACCCTTGACCACCTCCCATTTGACGACCATAACCACGATTCTGAACTTCAACTCGTCCATTGTTCACAACAGCCTGATTTCGTGTATTGGATGCGGAACGAATATGATTGTTGGATTTGTTTGTATAACGGCTAAAAGCATTAGCAATCATAACAAACCCCTATTGCAATGCTTCGAACGGATCGGATTCCTCATTAGTTTGACTATGAAGTGCTTGATCATTGTTGTTGTTATAAGGAACCAATTAATTTTGTTGAGATTGCTGTGATGGATCGTTTGGTGTGACTGAGGCAGTTGGTTGAGTTGCTTGTTGAGGAGGATAACTTTGTTGAGCATATAAGGCAAGTTGTTGATTTTCCGAATGTGTAGGTGGAGCAATTTGAGCACGGAGAATCCTTTCCCGATCAACTTCCTTTTCATAAGGCTTCAAGTAATCGTACAACAATCCATATGTAGAATGATGCATATTCTTCGCTTGACGGAGAAAAATGACATACTTCTCCCATTCAGGACCAAGACTACTCAGGAACTTAGTATTCACTGCAATTCTTGGCATGATGATGTTGTGTTAACCAAATCATTGATGATGTCTGAAAATCGATGATGATAAGACTCTAGTGTCTCTCCAGATTCAATCATGAAGTGTTCATAAGCCAAGTAGATTTTGGATTCCGAATCCTCCTGATTGAGTACTGATCCTTCCATAAGAAGATGAATATGGTCCCACATTTCCTTTGCAGTCTTTTGAGCATCAACACTTCGAAGGTTAGGTAATCCTAAAAGGATATATTGCATTGCAAGCTCATCAGCTTCATAGTGTAGAAGTTCTGTAGCATTTAGATCTGCAACAGTAGCAATGTTGGTTTGTTTATCTCTTGGTGGAACATCATTAGGATCTCCGGGTATAATGACAGTAGGCATCTCAAATGGACCTTCCAAGATAACCTTCTTTAAGAACTTTCCATGTGGCTTCTTCAGATCGCAAAACCGAAAGAACCTTATCACCCATTGATCGTAGTTTCTTGGAGTGAGCATTGGAGGTCTATCAAGTGATCCAGCTTCATGAATTGATTGTTGGCTGCTTAAAGCTTCACACATCTTTGCAAACCAAGTGGGTTCCTTCATAGTGTTCCTTGATGGATGTTGATTGAATTCATTTGTGTAGGGTTAAACTTGAAGACTTGGCGGTGTTTGAACCATTTGTGGTGGGGGAATTGCACCAAGTTGTGGAGTATGTTGTTGATTAAATTGCTTGTTTTTGATTCCATTGTTGATGTTGTGGACTTAGTTGTTGTTGTCGTTGAGGATAAGTGTAAGGGAAATAGTTAGAGTATGGTGGTTGAGACATGTTGAAAACTTGTGTTGGTAAAAATGGATCTTTATAGTCGAATGAACCTTTGTTGATGAAGTGTCCTTAGGCGTAGAAAAGACAAGAACCAAGTAGCACTTATGCGTAAAAACACCAAAGTTACGCGTAACAATAAGGAGTTACGCGTAGGATTTAGCTTACGCGTAAGTAGGAAAAAGCACTAAAGTTAGGCGTAGACAAAAGTTAGGCTTAGAAAGTTAGGCGTAGGATTTTCTTATGCGTAAGACTAGGCTTAGGCGTAGGAAAAATCTTAGGCGTAGGATTTCTACGCGTAAGCTTATGCTTATGCGTAATTTTAGGGTTTTTGCCCAAATGATCTTTTACACTATCACAGTGCAAGAGATATCCAAAGTCGACGTATTTTCAGACTTATCCAAGTAAGAAAAACACGGAATAAACCACGAAAATGAAGATCAAACCAAGGAGGAACTTACGCGTAGTTTTAGGGTTTTACTACGCGTAGAAATGCTCAAAATTATGATTCTGTCCAAAAGTGTTTCAAAACCAGTTGTTGTGTGATAAAATAGCTTCAACAACACCAAAATACACAAAAGTGTGAAACTTGATGAACCAAATCCTCTAAAACAGTTACGAGTAGGATGAAACCCTCGTTCAAAAACACGATCAAAAACAACTATCCACGCATAAAGTTTGAAACTTTTTGCCAAAAACAAGTATTTTAACACCTTAAAACGTTGAAAGTACAAGAATCTTGGATTAAAAAGTGTAAAAAACAAGTTTTTAAGTGAACCAAAGTATCAAATGTGCATTTTAGGCATAGGACCGAAACCCACTTCAAAAACAAACACGATTCACCCAACTAGTAGGCGATTGATACCACTGTTAGGTCACCTGTTTTACAAACACAAGTAATATAGAAAGAGATAAGGCGATTGAACAAGTAAACAAACACAAACACACGTTAGACTAAGACCGGTTATGCGTAGAGTGTAGGTGAAAGAATAACTTGAACAACCAACCTTCAAATGAAGGTTTACAAGAGTATTTATAGGAGGAAAGCTAGGGCAACACTCCTAGTTTCCATCCTTTCTTAAATAGGCTTGGGCCTAAGCTCATGGGCCTTCTACATAAGCTTAAGGCTAATAACAAACATAAAGGCCATAATAAAGCTAACTATTACATGTTAATTACTAACACTTGATTATGGTTTAGGAGTGATTCCAACAAACTCTCAAATTGGTAGAAGAAGAACTAGACTCTAGAGTGAAAGAACTCAAAATTAATATGAAATCATGGGTAAAGACTACTTTCTGGACTGATGATGACTTAAAGCGGTGTGAAGATTTCATTGCTACAATCAGGCGAAGACTCAAGATTCGAAGGATCTTCCGCAGCCTTGAAAGTTTTGTTGGTGGTAGACTTCGTGATGGTCATTACAAACTTCTTCAAAGAACCGAATGAAGACATCTTCGGGAAGTAGTTTCTGTTATGTATTAAATTTGTGTATAATGTGGTGTACAAACTATGAACAACTGTAATGCATGCAATAGTGTTAGGTTATGGACTGTGGTTTCCCCTTGTATCAAAAAAGGGGAACTTCAGTGTTGTCCACTCCTGATCATATTAAATTAGACACATTTTTCTCCAACAAATATTTTGTCTCATACATATTTCAATCACTTGAGATCCAAAATCTCAAAGGATTTGAAATTTTTGATCGGGGGAGAAAATGTGATATAAATATGAAAGATGTTAAAAGATGACCACTCTTAAGTGCATACTGCTCTCTAATATGTGCTAAACAATTTTCGAATCTCGAAGCATATATTAAGGGGGAGCATTTTTAAACAAATTCAAGCCTTCAGGGTACACAATTTCCCATTTTTTTAAAGGTACCTTGATTGTGTGTTAAATGGCTTCTAATAGTTTGGTGATCATGTCTGCTCCTCAAAATTGGTTCCCTCTAGTATGTGCAAAATTGGTTCCCTCTCGAGGCACATATTGAGGGGGAGCAAACTTATGAAAACCTCATCCTTCCCAAAAATGCTTTATCTACTTGTCTTGATTAGGGAAGTGATGTTGATATCTTTTAGAAAATGAATTTCAAAGAAGATAACTCTTTCTCTTGCCTCCATGTGCAAAACTATTTCAATCACTTGATGCACACGTTGAGGGGGAGCTCTTGTTCTAAAAATATCAAAAACAATTCAGGTACAAAATTGCTTTGATAATACATCTTAAGTATACGGATTGATTTTCAAATGGTTTTCAATGGTTCCAATGGCAGATGAACAATACCAAATAGACCGACCAACTTTATTCTATGTACGGTGATATAAGGATGATAAGGTTAGGTATGTGTTCCCATGATCCGCCAGAACCGGAGGGATCTACCCAGGGACTATCCACTAGTTTGTGTAGAGTTCTTAGGTATGATGATAAAAGGAGAAAAAAAATGAGATATGGGAAGTGTACGGACTGAGACTGAGCTAGTACTGGAATAAACCCAACAAGGTTCTAGCTATGAAGTCTCGGTAAGCACTGAAGGGGTTGAAGAATTAAAAAGAATTGAATGAGAAAAGGGTGAAAACAAATAGCCCTCCATTTATTCAACCATAGGGCAGAAACCGGGTACAATTCATATGCTACTGATGGTAACATTGGTATTGAAGACAAGACGTCATGGACCCAGTGACGCACTGCACTACAACTTCCCAAACCACTCAAGTTCCTCTTAAAAGGGCTTGTTTCATTCTCACGGGGAACCTACATAATCTATCGACTTTCTCTTAGAGATTGTTGCTATTGAAGAAGGAAACCCTCTCCCTAGTCTCCGGCACATGAACCAAATATGCACATATTGAGTCTAGAGCCACGAGATCATCAATAAATCTCATTAGGACACTTTCATTAAAGACTCTCTGTTTCACACAATGTGGAAAGAGAGATGTTATCTTGAGTCCTACGCATTATCCTTGTGGTATTGCCAGAACATCTGAGTGATATGCTAACATACTCACAATGAAGATGGAAAGCCTTCTGGAGCCAACATCAAACAAGCTCCTGGTGGGTGGCATGTGAGATCTATCAAATAGATCAACCATGTGACAACTGAACATAAACAATGGGGCGATTCAATCTTTTGAATCAATCCTGGTTCAGGTTATGGATTGACGGATACCTTTGAAAAACCGGTCTTTGTGCTTAAAAACTCTTTTCTTTAGCAAATCGACCGTGTACAGATATTTCAAATCAAAAGGTGTTTTATGATTGATAATTGATGTTCATTAAAACCTTCGTTGTATTGCAAAAACAATTTCTATTGAGCAATACACAATTATTTTTCAAATATCTTTTCATCAATCAGTGAATTTCTATTCGCTGGTTCACTCACTCCGTGTTGTCTTCTTTGAGACGTTCCGATTTGAGAACAGCTAGAGTAGCTGCGAAACCCTGTCAAGGAAATTCTTCAGAATTATACCTGATCACAGGCAGTACTTGTACTGATCAACGGGGAACCGTTGGCCGTGTACCTCAATTCAACGAAAGTGATCAAAGACACTTTCGTGCGCTTTATTGCTAAATGTTTTATGCAGGTACTCCCTACGTTTGCAGCTGATCAGAATGAAGCGGTCAATCCATAGCCGCATTGTAACACCCCGACCCGACAAGGGTAAAGATATCACAATACGGTTTCATATCAGAACTTTAAATACTATACAATAGCGAAAGCCTTACAAAAATACTCAAGAGAAAACATAAATAACTAAACTTCAAAATAAATCTAAGATCTCTATAATCAAATCTTGCTCTCTACTCTCAACCCAGATCAGCTATCCCATAAGCTTATCTTGAACGCTTAATACCTGCCGCAGGAAAAGAAAAGTGTGGCTGAGCTTACAAAGCCCAGTGAACAGATATAACAGAACAAAAACTAAACAAAACATAAATACAAATTGAACAAAGAAACGAATAACAAAATCGTAGCGGAACGAGAATAATGAATCATTGAGGATTTACAGAAACACAATTGCACAGAAATCCGGAACAACAATTAGCAATCAAGGACAAACACATAGCATATTGATGACTCCAACGCAAACACATCAAAATAACCAGACACTTAACATATCAAGAAGAAATAGATTACATATAAACCAAACGAAAAGTCTAAGGCTAACGAAAACACTTTCTAGAAAATAAACATGGCATTCAACAAATTATATAACCTTCACTTAACACACTTAATTCAATATTGCAGCAGCGGAAATAGCAGTCCAAATCATGGCAGTCTCAAAAGCAAATAGAAAACATAGTAGACAAACTATAATTAAATAGACCAAACAAAACATAGCATAACCATTAACAATTATCAAAACAGATATCATAAGCTAAACCAGTTCTCAAATCAAATCCTAACATTAGCAGAGTTAAAACATGGCAGGTCACATAGGCAGATAAAACACTAACGTATAAGCAAAGTTCACTGGATTAACTGATCAGACTATACATATTAAGCTTATAGAATACTAACTATCACACTAACACATTCATCCCACAGTTCAACGAATTCACATAACGAGAAACTAACATAACACCAGATAACAGCATACAAACCCCATTTAAACATGTTAATCATAACCTAGCATTGTAAACGGTAATCACATAAACATACAAAAAAACATACACATATATAAGAACATATAATAAGCCGAGCACATAATCATAAGCATTTGAACATACCAAATCATAATCAGAACTTAACATAGAAATAACAATTAAAGATTTAGTTAACTACCTCGAGCCCAGAACATATCATATCAAAAACATCATAACTATATAAAAACAATCTTAAAATAATACGGAGTAGCGAGCTCCCAGAGTTTTATGAAGATGCGTATTGCACACGACATCATTCATCTAAACAAATCATATCAGACAACAGATCAGATATAGGATGCATCCATACGCCCCACAGACATACTTTGATCATATAATATAACTTGAGCTCATAACAAATAACAGATAAGGGACGTGGCAGAACTTCACTCTACTGCCCTAGAGTCATGTCAGAGGTGCATCACTGACACGGACATGGAACCCCCATGACTAGTTAATATTTGGCTCGGGTGTCAAACTAACTTAGGTCAAACAAAAATTCAATTATAACATAAGTCTTAATCAAACACAAGGTTCAGCAGATAACATATCACTAACTCATATCATAAGGTTCATATTCAAATATAATAAGGTTCAACAATTGCGCATATCAAAGTCTTCCTAACGAAAAGTTCAAATCAAGTATCGCACGATTCAATAAAACATAAGTTTAGATAAGCAACAAATCACACCATCAGGAAAGGGTTCATAGCAATGGCATTGGAAACCCTAATAAGTAAAATGGAAAGACTAACGAAAGAACATCATAAGGAACCTTTACTAAGAAGGTCAGAATATATGTACGATAACATAAGTGTCTTAAGGTAAGACAGAATATCCGTACCTTAAAGCAATTGAGAGAAAAGTAACGAATGTAGGAATATGAAGATGTAACGTCGCGTCTCCTTCAACGAATCTACACGGATTATGATTTATTTAATATTTATTAGCATCATTAATGTTATAACGGATTTATCGCATTAATACTTTTAGATTTGTCAGAATATACCCATTTTAGTGACAGACGAAATTACAACATTTTAGGGTATTCCTCATTAATTAGCCAACTTCCTATTTAGGTTCTAGGGTTTCCATACTCTTTAAATATTACTAAATACGCATTAAATTCACATATTACTTCTTTTAATGATTTCCACTTTGACCTAAAACGTAAATGATAACAAACCGAAGTTATCTCAAACTCATGCGTCTCTCTACAAAAATCAACTCACACTTGTCGAACCTATAGTTACTCAGAATTACAAATTACACCCTTGACATCTTTAATTTCACAATCTAACCTTACTTTATCAGATTTTACTATTTTAGCCCCAAAGGTTTTAGAGTTTACAAAACGTACCCTAATAAATTAAATACAATTCGAATGGCCCTTTAAATATCCAAAATTACATGTTTAACCCCCACACTTATTTTTATACGTTTAGTACCTTTATTTTACTGTTCACAAAAATAACCTTTAAGTTTCATAATTTACAAAACCAACCCGAAACTTTTATTTAGGACCGAATAGACATAATTCAAGTACAAACCCAAAAACCTAAGTTTAACCCATCATTAATTCATCATTATTACTCCATTAATTACCTTTAATGATTACAAGAAAACCCTAGTTCATGCAAACCCTAATTGTCCCTTTATAATTCTTTCTTTTTTTTATGCGTTATCGAACAAGAAAACCCAAGACAATTTACACAAGCTTTGAATTCACAAACACGTATTTTATTCAGGTTGTATAACATGTAAGAGCTTCTGTAAAAATCAATTCATGGTCTTATAAATTATTATAAGCTCAATCGCTATTTAATACGTTTCTAGCGTTTTTAATCCAAAACAATTTCGTGTGACTTGTTAATTATGCATGACCAATTTTCACATGTTCTATATGACTTGTAGGACTGAAAATAACATGAAGAACATACCCTTGATGAGCCTTGGTCGTTAAAACAAAAGAACACAAAAGCTCCACTCGCCGAAACCCTAACTAACCTAAAAACTAACCACGATCGAAAAAGCAACTTAGAGTCTCGAACACGATTTTTACCACCTTCTTCACCTTCAAACTCGTCCAAGAAAAATAGTTTCAGGCCTTGAAAACTGGAAGTCGAACCTTGTAGGGTTTTTGAGTCGGTTTAGGTTTATTCGACTATTAGGGATAGATCAAACCGAATATTATGTATTTATATAGTTTTCAAATGTTCTTGTGGGCTTCATATTGTTATGGACTTGAAATAAATAAAATCTTAATTTTATAAACTTGTATTGGGCTTTTAATTAATTAAATTCTATATATAAAACTAATTTATATATTCGTTTATATATATATAAAATGCCAAACGAATTTTTATAAAATTATAAACTATAAAATTTACCTTTACAAAGTCTTTAATATTTATTTGGACCATGCGTGATATTTCTTAAAAATTTTCTGAATTTACATAGCTTATTTTGGTATTTTGTTAATTAATTATTCGTACTTTTGATCATAAGGGTATTTTGGTCTTTTTGTGAATTTTAGAAATTCTGGTATTACAATTTCTTCCCCTCTAAAATAAAATTTCGTCCTCGAAATTGAACGAGACGGGATAGCACGGCGACAAATGTGGATTTCGGAACTTCAAGGAATACATGACGAATGCTAATCATATACTTATAAAGCATTAGCAGTAAAAGACGAGATAAGAAAAAAAATTCAAAAACACGCTCTAACTTATCCAAGTGTTTAATGATGAAAACTATCATATGCACAAACGGGACGAATCCTAACAGTCTTACTAATCACAGGAGTGTGTGGAGACATACAAATCTAAGGTAGGCATAACAATCTATAGGTTAACACAGATAATAACAACTTCGGATCCCAATGGTACAAAACTTATATGCAACAGATACCGACGAAAATCCCACAATTAAATACAGAGTCTCAACCCAAAATGAAAAGTATCAAATAATGGATACAAGGCAAATATCCATACACATACCAACCACAGGCATTTCCCAGACGTTGTATACCTTCAATAAGTTCAGATTATATGATCTCGGTATTATTACGTTGATCAGGCGTCATAATACTTGCATCACATAACAAGTTCTTATTGTCACTATATTTGGTCTCAGGTCATGACAAAACACATAACTAACATCAGAACAAAACATATCGCATACAGACAACATACAGATAGCAAGTAACCTACTAGAACAGGCCAAATCCACATGAGTATACCATCATGATGGTTATACAAATCAAGCGGCAATAAAACAACATCATCCAGAAAATAATTAGCAGACGAAATTTATGATGACTAATGGAAATTCAATGAATCTATCAGGAAGAGAACAACGAACAGGAATTATACTATCAAATTTGGTTTATTCCATTAATCAAACAAAATTTTCAAAATCGTCAAAAGATGTACTCCCAAAATAAAACTCAATAATCTAAGATTCAATCGTCGAACGAAACAAAAGGACCTAACCCAAAATCAATATCAAAAACTTCTCATAACGAGGGCAACTACTCAGGAGCGCCAATTCCTATCCTTGTGTCGGGTTAAACCTACTAGTAGCCGTAGACTCCAATTCCGACTCCACCTCGTATTCTTCCTCATCTTCTTCTTCCTCCTCTTCTTCCGCACTTATCCATCCGTTCTTATTTTCTTCACGATGCGGTAATAAGCGGTTAGCAAAATCGTTTCCCCGATTCCTCTCCTCCTCTTCCGGCACACGGTCCACGAAAGCATACAAATCGTGATTCCTAGTCAAATCCACTCCTCCATCTTCAACGAACTTTGGACACCTATCATGATACGTAGTGGTGAAACCTTGGTTGTCAACAACCTTAGTTTCATAATCCTCTACTACTTTTCCGTCCACTTCCTTCAAGGTCAGTTTCTCCTCGATCGTGCATGGCCACATATAGGCCGAAACTCGTATCCTCTTGTTGGTTCGCTTCACTCTACCAAACCTCGTACAGCCTTTAGCAACAACAACAACCCACCTCGTCTTCTCCTTAGGTTGTCTAGCAGGTCCTTGATTGCTCCTATCAGATGAACTAGAGCGACGAGGGATAACCATCTAAAAGGACAATCAACTATTAGTAAAGTCTAAGTGCGGTAGGGGACGCAAAGAAAGTATGCAGAAGGGAAATCCTAAATCTACCCAATCCTCACAGGTCATAGCCTAAGCTCTAAGGGTCCTAAAACCTAGTCTCTGATACCATAAATTGTAACACCCCGACCCGACAAGGGTAAAGATATCACAATACGGTTTCATATCAGAACTTTAAATACTATACAATAGCGAAAGCCTTACAAAAATACTCAAGAGAAAACATAAATAACTAAACTTCAAAATAAATCTAAGATCTCTATAATCAAATCTTGCTCTCTACTCTCAACCCAGATCAGCTATCCCATAAGCTTATCTTGAACGCTTAATACCTGCCGCAGGAAAAGAAAAGTGCGGCTGAGCTTACAAAGCCTAGTGAATAGATATAACAGAACAAAAACTAAACAAAACATAAATACAAATTGAACAAAGAAACGAATAGCAAAATCGTAGCGGAACGAGAATAATGAATCATTGAGGATTTACAGAAACACAATTGCACAGAAATCCGGAACAACAATTAGCAATCAAGGACAAACACATAGCATATTGATGACTCCAACGCAAACACATCAAAATAACCAGACACTTAACATATCAAGAAGAAATAGATTACATATAAACCAAACGAAAAGTCTAAGGCTAACGAAAACACTTTCTAGAAAATAAACATGGCATTCAACAAATTAATTAACCTTCACTTAACACACTTAATTCAATATTGCAGCAGCGGAAATAGCAGTCCAAATCATGGCAGTCTCAAAAGCAAATAGAAAACATAGTAGACAAACTATAATTAAATAGACCAAACAAAACATAGCATAACCATTAACAATTATCAAAACAGATATCATAAGCTAAACCAGTTCTCAAATCAAATCCTAACATTAGCAGAGTTAAAACATGGCAGGTCACATAGGCAGATAAAACACTAACGTATAAGCAAAGTTCACTGGATTAACTGATCAGACTATACATATTAAGCTTATAGAATACTAACTATCACACTAACACATTCATCCCACAGTTCAACGAATTCACATAACGAGAAACTAACATAACACCAGATAACAGCATACAAACCCCATTTAAACATGTTAATCATAACCTAGCATTGTAAACGGTAATCACATAAACATATAAAAAAACATACACATATATAAGAACATATAATAAGCCGAGCACATAATCATAAGCATTTGAACATACCAAATCATAATCAGAACTTAACATAGAAATAACAATTAAAGATTTAGTTAACTACCTCGAGCCCAGAACATATCATATCAAAAACATCATAACTATATAAAAACAATCTCAAAATAATACGGAGTAGCGAGCTCCCAGAGTTTTATGCAGATGCGTATTGCACACGACATCATTCATCTAAACAAATCATATCAGACAACAGATCAGATCTAGGATGCATCCATACGTCCCACAGACATACTTTGATCATATAATATAACTTGAGCTCATAACAAATAACAGATAAGGGACGTGGCAGAACTTCACTCTACTGCCCTAGAGTCATGTCAGAGGTGCATCACTGACACGGACATGGAACCCCCATGACTAGTTAATATTTGGCTCGGGTGTCAAACTAACTTAGGTCAAACAAAAATTCAATTATAACATAAGTCTTAATCAAACACAAGGTTCAGCAGATAACATATCACTAACTCATATCATAAGGTTCATATTCAAATATAATAAGGTTCAACAATTGCGCATATCAAAGTCTTCCTAACGAAAAGTTCAAATCAAGTATCGCACGATTCAATAAAACATAAGTTTAGATAAGCAACAGATCACACCATCAGGAAAGGGTTCATAGCAATGGCATTGGAAACCCTAATAAGTAAAATGGAAAGACTAACGAAAGAACATCATAAGGAACCTTTACTAAGAAGGTCAGAATATATGTACGATAACATAAGTGTCTTAAGGTAAGACAGAAGATCCGTACCTTAAAGCAATTGAGAGAAAAGTAACGAATGTAGGAATATGAAGATGTAACGTCGCGTCTCCTTCAACGAATCTACACGGATTATGATTTATTTAATATTTATTAGCATCATTAATGTTATAACGGATTTATCGCATTAATACTTTTAGATTTGTCAGAATATACCCATTTTAGTGACAGACGAAATTACAACATTTTAGGGTATTCCTCATTAATTAGCCAACTTCCTATTTAGGTTCTAGGGTTTCCATACTCTTTAAATATTACTAAATACGCATTAAATTCACATATTACTTCTTTTAATGATTTCCACTTTGACCTAAAACGTAAATGATAACAAACCGAAGTTATCTCAAACTCATGCGTCTCTCTACAAAAATCAACTCACACTTGTCGAACCTATAGTTACTCAGAATTACAAATTACACCCTTGACATCTTTAATTTCACAATCTAACCTTACTTTATCAGATTTTACTATTTTAGCCCCAAAGGTTTTAGAGTTTACAAAACGTACCCTAATAAATTAAATACAATTCAAATGGCCCTTTAAATATCCAAAATTACATGTTTAACCCCCACACTTATTTTTATACGTTTAGTACCTTTATTTTACTATTCACAAAAATAACCTTTAAGTTTCATAATTTACAAAACCAACCCGAAACTTTTATTTAGGACCGAATAGACATAATTCAAGTACAAACCCTAACCTAAGTTTAACCAATCATTAATTCATCATTATTACCCCATTAATTACCTTTAATGATTACAAGAAAACCCTAGTTCATGCAAACCCTAATTGTCCCTTTATAATTCTTTCTTTTTTTTTATGCGTTATCGAACAAGAAAACCCAAGACAATTTACACAAGCTTCGAATTCACAAACACGTATTTTATTCAGGTTGTATAACATGTAAGAGCTTCTGGAAAAATCAATTCATGGTCTTATAAATTATTATAAGCTCAATCGCTATTTAATACGTTTCTAGGGTTTTTAATCCAAAACAATTTCGTGTGACTTGTTAATTATGCATGACCAATTTTCACGTGTTCTATATGACTTGTAGGACTGAAAATAACATTTAGAACATACCCTTGATGAGCCTTGGTCGTTAAAACAAAAGAACACAAAAGCTCCACTCGCCGAAACCCTAACTAACCTAAAAACTAACCACGATCGAAACAGCAACTTAGAGTCTCGAACACGATTTTTCCCACCTTCTTCACCTTCAAACTCGTCCAAGAAAAATAGTTTCAGGCCTTGAAAACTGGAAGTCGAACCTTGTAGGGTTTTTGAGTCGGTTTAGGTTTATTCGACTATTAGGGATAGATCAAACCGAATATTATGTATTTATATAGTTTTCAAATTTTCTTGTGGGCTTCATATTTTTATGGACTTGAAATAAATAAAATCTTAATTTTATAAACTTGTATTGGGCTTTTAATTAATTAAATTCTATATATAAAACTAATTTATATATTCGTTTATATATATATAAAATGCCAAACGAATTTTTATAAAATTATAAACTATAAAATTTACCTTTACAAAGTCTTTAATATTTATTTGGACCATGCGTGATATTTCTTAAAAATTTTCTGAATTTACATAGCTTATTTTGGTATTTTGTTAATTAATTATTCGTACTTTTGATCATAAGGGTATTTTGGTCTTTTTGTGAATTTTAGAAATTCTGGTATTACAATTTCTTCCCCTCTAAAATAAAATTTCGTCCTCGAAATTGAACGAGACGGGATAGCACGGCGACAAATGTGGATTTCGGAACTTCAAGGAATACATGACGAATGCTAATCATATACTTATAAAGCATTAGCAGTAAAAGACGAGATAAGAAAAAAAATTCAAAAACACGCTCTAACTTATCCAAGTGTTTAATGATGAAAACTATCATATGCACAAACGGGACGAATCCTAACAGTCTTACTAATCACAGGAGTGTGTGGAGACATACAAATCTAAGGTAGGCATAACAATCTATAGGTTAACACAGATAATAACAACTTCGGATCCCAATGGTACAAAACTTATATGCAACAGATACCGACGAAAATCCCACAATTAAATACAGAGTCTCAACCCAAAATGAAAAGTATCAAATAATGGATACAAGGCAAATATCCATACACATACCAACCACAGGCATTTCCCAGACGTTGTATACCTTCAATAAGTTCAGATTATATGATCTCGGTATTATTACGTTGATCAGGCGTCATAATACTTGCATCACATAACAAGTTCTTATTGTCACTATATTTGGTCTCAGGTCATGACAAAACACATAACTAACATCAGAACAAAACATATCGCATACAGACAACATACAGATAGCAAGTAACCTACTAGAACAGGCCAAATCCACATGAGTATACCATCATGATGGTTATACAAATCAAGCGGCAATAAAACAACATCATCCAGAAAATAATTAGCAGACGAAATTTATGATGACTAATGGAAATTCAATGAATCTATCAGGAAGAGAACAACGAACAGGAATTATACTATCAAATTTGGTTTATTCCATTAATCAAACAAAATTTTCAAAATCGTCAAAAGATGTACTCCCAAAATAAAACTCAATAATCTAAGATTCAATCGTCGAACGAAACAAAAGGACCTAACCCAAAATCAATATCAAAAACTTCTCATAACGAGGGCAACTACTCAGGAGCGCCAATTCCTATCCTTGTGTCGGATTAAACCTACTAGTAGCCGTAGACTCCAATTCCGACTCCACCTCGTATTCTTCCTCATCTTCTTCTTCCTCCTCTTCTTCCGCACTTATCCATCCGTTCTTATTTTCTTCACGATGCGGTAATAAGCGGTTAGCAAAATCGTTTCCCCGATTCCTCTCCTCCTCTTCCGGCACACGGTCCACGAAAGCATACAAATCGTGATTCCTAGTCAAATCCACTCCTCCATCTTCAACGAACTTTGGACACCTATCATGATACGTAGTGGTGAAACCTTGGTTGTCAACAACCTTAGTTTCATAATCCTCTACTACTTTTCCGTCCACTTCCTTCAAGGTCAGTTTCTCCTCGATCGTGCATGGCCACATATAGGCCGAAACTCGTATCCTCTTGTTGGTTCGCTTCACTCTACCAAACCTCGTACAGCCTTTAGCAACAACAACAACCCACCTCGTCTTCTCCTTAGGTTGTCTAGCAGGTCCTTGATTGCTCCTATCAGATGAACTAGAGCGACGAGGGATAACCATCTAAAAGGACAATCAACTATTAGTAAAGTCTAAGTGCGGTAGGGGACGCAAAGAAAGTATGCAGAAGGGAAATCCTAAATCTACCCAATCCTCACAGGTCATAGCCTAAGCTCTAAGGGTCCTAAAACCTAGTCTCTGATACCATAAATTGTAACACCCCGACCCGACAAGGGTAAAGATATCACAATACGGTTTCATATCAGAACTTTAAATACTATACAATAGCGAAAGCCTTACAAAAATACTCAAGAGAAAACATAAATAACTAAACTTCAAAATAAATCTAAGATCTCTATAATCAAATCTTGCTCTCTACTCTCAACCCAGATCAGCTATCCCATAAGCTTATCTTGAACGCTTAATACCTGCCGCAGGAAAAGAAAAGTGCGGCTGAGCTTACAAAGCCTAGTGAATAGATATAACAGAACAAAAACTAAACAAAACATAAATACAAATTGAACAAAGAAACGAATAGCAAAATCGTAGCGGAACGAGAATAATGAATCATTGAGGATTTACAGAAACACAATTGCACAGAAATCCGGAACAACAATTAGCAATCAAGGACAAACACATAGCATATTGATGACTCCAACGCAAACACATCAAAATAACCAGACACTTAACATATCAAGAAGAAATAGATTACATATAAACCAAACAAAAAGTCTAAGGCTAACGGAAACACTTTCTAGAAAATAAACATGGCATTCAACAAATTAATTAACCTTCACTTAACACACTTAATTCAATATTGCAGCAGCGGAAATAGCAGTCCAAATCATGGCAGTCTCAAAAGCAAATAGAAAACATAGTAGACAAACTATAATTAAATAGACCAAACAAAACATAGCATAACCATTAACAATTATCAAAACAGATATCATAAGCTAAACCAGTTCTCAAATCAAATCCTAACATTAGCAGAGTTAAAACATGGCAGGTCACATAGGCAGATAAAACACTAACGTATAAGCAAAGTTCACTGGATTAACTGATCAGACTATACATATTAAGCTTATAGAATACTAACTATCACACTAACACATTCATCCCACAGTTCAACGAATTCACATAACGAGAAACTAACATAACACCAGATAACAGCATACAAACCCCATTTAAACATGTTAATCATAACCTAGCATTGTAAACGGTAATCACATAAACATATAAAAAAACATACACATATATAAGAACATATAATAAGCCGAGCACATAGTCATAAGCATTTGAACATACCAAATCATAATCAGAACTTAACATAGAAATAACAATTAAAGATTTAGTTAACTACCTCGAGCCCAGAACATATCATATCAAAAACATCATAACTATATAAAAACAATCTCAAAATAATACGGAGTAGCGAGCTCCCAGAGTTTTATGCAGATGCGTATTGCACACGACATCATTCATCTAAACAAATCATATCAGACAACAGATCAGATCTAGGATGCATCCATACGTCCCACAGACATACTTTGATCATATAATATAACTTGAGCTCATAACAAATAACAGATAAGGGACGTGGCAGAACTTCACTCTACTGCCCTAGAGTCATGTCAGAGGTGCATCACTGACACGGACATGGAACCCCCATGACTAGTTAATATTTGGCTCGGGTGTCAAACTAACTTAGGTCAAACAAAAATTCAATTATAACATAAGTCTTAATCAAACACAAGGTTCAGCAGATAACATATCACTAACTCATATCATAAGGTTCATATTCAAATATAATAAGGTTCAACAATTGCGCATATCAAAGTCTTCCTAACGAAAAGTTCAAATCAAGTATCGCACGATTCAATAAAACATAAGTTTAGATAAGCAACAGATCACACCATCAGGAAAGGGTTCATAGCAATGGCATTGGAAACCCTAATAAGTAAAATGGAAAGACTAACGAAAGAACATCATAAGGAACCTTTACTAAGAAGGTCAGAATATATGTACGATAACATAAGTGTCTTAAGGTAAGACAGAAGATCCGTACCTTAAAGCAATTGAGAGAAAAGTAACGAATGTAGGAATATGAAGATGTAACGTCGCGTCTCCTTCAACGAATCTACACGGATTATGATTTATTTAATATTTATTAGCATCATTAATGTTATAACGGATTTATCGCATTAATACTTTTAGATTTGTCAGAATATACCCATTTTAGTGACAGACGAAATTACAACATTTTAGGGTATTCCTCATTAATTAGCCAACTTCCTATTTAGGTTCTAGGGTTTCCATACTCTTTAAATATTACTAAATACGCATTAAATTCACATATTACTTCTTTTAATGATTTCCACTTTGACCTAAAACGTAAATGATAACAAACCGAAGTTATCTCAAACTCATGCGTCTCTCTACAAAAATCAACTCACACTTGTCGAACCTATAGTTACTCAGAATTACAAATTACACCCTTGACATCTTTAATTTCACAATCTAACCTTACTTTATCAGATTTTACTATTTTAGCCCCAAAGGTTTTAGAGTTTACAAAACGTACCCTAATAAATTAAATACAATTCAAATGGCCCTTTAAATATCCAAAATTACATGTTTAACCCCCACACTTATTTTTATACGTTTAGTACCTTTATTTTACTATTCACAAAAATAACCTTTAAGTTTCATAATTTACAAAACCAACCCGAAACTTTTATTTAGGACCGAATAGACATAATTCAAGTACAAACCCTAACCTAAGTTTAACCAATCATTAATTCATCATTATTACCCCATTAATTACCTTTAATGATTACAAGAAAACCCTAGTTCATGCAAACCCTAATTGTCCCTTTATAATTCTTTCTTTTTTTTTTTATGCGTTATCGAACAAGAAAACCCAAGACAATTTACACAAGCTTCGAATTCACAAACACGTATTTTATTCAGGTTGTATAACATGTAAGAGCTTCTGGAAAAATCAATTCATGGTCTTATAAATTATTATAAGCTCAATCGCTATTTAATACGTTTCTAGGGTTTTTAATCCAAAACAATTTCGTGTGACTTGTTAATTATGCATGACCAATTTTCACGTGTTCTATATGACTTGTAGGACTGAAAATAACATTTAGAACATACCCTTGATGAGCCTTGGTCGTTAAAACAAAAGAACACAAAAGCTCCACTCGCCGAAACCCTAACTAACCTAAAAACTAACCACGATCGAAACAGCAACTTAGAGTCTCGAACACGATTTTTCCCACCTTCTTCACCTTCAAACTCGTCCAAGAAAAATAGTTTCAGGCCTTGAAAACTGGAAGTCGAACCTTGTAGGGTTTTTGAGTCGGTTTAGGTTTATTCGACTATTAGGGATAGATCAAACCGAATATTATGTATTTATATAGTTTTCAAATTTTCTTGTGGGCTTCATATTTTTATGGACTTGAAATAAATAAAATCTTAATTTTATAAACTTGTATTGGGCTTTTAATTAATTAAATTCTATATATAAAACTAATTTATATATTCGTTTATATATATATAAAATGCCAAACGAATTTTTATAAAATTATAAACTATAAAATTTACCTTTACAAAGTCTTTAATATTTATTTGGACCATGCGTGATATTTCTTAAAAATTTTCTGAATTTACATAGCTTATTTTGGTATTTTGTTAATTAATTATTCGTACTTTTGATCATAAGGGTATTTTGGTCTTTTTGTGAATTTTAGAAATTCAGGTATTACACGCATGCTCACTCAACACCTTCATCTCGAAAGAAATCATGATTAAGGGATCAATGACTCTGATATTTTCACTCCATGCTTCTGCTACGCTGCTGTCAATATCATGAATCAACAAATGCTTCCGCTACTTTGATGAGAAGATTTCATGATCCAGAATGTGAGCATGTCAGTCCAATGTGTCTCGTTCTCATATGCTGGCAACACTTCAATGTTTGATGCTGTGCTTACTGTGCTTGATGATCTCAAATAATGCTCAAAGGTTATCACAGTGGATCAGACACTCAACCTCCACGAATTATTCATTTCAGTTGTTCAATGTTGTACTCTCCACAGATGCACTTAGTTTGATTACTTTGTTGAAGAGAAGTCTATGAGCTCAAGAATGAAGACTTACTAGAAAGCTAGGATTCACAATGTAATTTATGGGGTGACCTCCCTTAGGGGGAGATTGTTAGGAATCAGAAATTCCATAAGTAAAAGAGTCGGTCACCCCAAATATTATCTAGCCAAAGTTAGCTCACAGAATTGTCATTATTTACATTATTTATTAGATAAGTAGTAGCGTATAATAGTTTAGTGCAACACCGTAGAGGAAGGACGGGTCTTTAACCATTGTATCCCTGATCGACAGGCCGTCAGGAGGTCGTTTAGTTTGTAACCTATAAATACCCTCTACCTTGCAAGGTAGAGGGTTGGATGTTCTTTGGTAATCTAATATTCCACAAGTTTCTCTTCCTAGAATATCCCACTTTCTCTCTCTTTAAAATCATCTATATGCTTAAAGTGTTATTGTTATGATATGTAAGTGAAATCCAATATCCTACAGGATGATCGTGAGTCCATTTTCTGAGGTGTTCATGTGGTTGTTGTTGAGGAACTGAAGTAGCTGAATCGATTTCTCCTGATGAAGATGGTTCTGAGGATGATTCAGGAGCAAATATATTTTCAAACGGAGCATCTTCAGGAGTAGCAAAGGGATTTTCTCCATTGTTGTTACCAGATACATTTCCCTGATGTACACTCGATGATTGATGATTTGTTGATGAGACAGAGTGATCAGCAGCAGGCGCTTCTTGGCTTAATGATATTGAGACTGAAGGATCAACTTCATTTACTTGGATAGAAGCAGCCTCTCTTGTAGGAATTGACAGATCATTAGCACTTGGCTCATAATGTTCATCAAACATAGGATCAAACAATTTTCTTAAATCATCTTCTGATGGAGGTACATATGGAGCTGCTGGGGAGGGATTTGGTACAAGGGATGAACCAATTGGACTGTTTTAAAGTGCGGGTCTAGAACTGGATTGTCCAGGAGCCGTTTGACCGGTCAGCTCATCAAACGTAACGTGAATTGTTTCCATGATATTTCGGGTTCTCTTGTTGTAGATTCGGTATCCCTTTTTGTTTGGTGCATACCCTACAAATACTCTAATGTCCGCTTTAGCTTTAAGTTTGCCTAAGTCTTGACCCTCATTAGTTGGATAACACAATGCACCAAACACACGAAGGAATGAGAGATTAGGTTTTCTGTTGTGGACAAGTTCATATGGAGTTTTTCCATGAACAGTGTGAATCAGGGATCGATTTTGTGTGTAGCATGCAGTGGCAATAGCTTCAGCCCAGAGAAACATTGGAACCTTTGAGAAAATCAGCATTGTTCTAGCGGCTTCCACAAGAGTTCGATTTCGTCTTTCAACTACACCGTTCTGTTGAGGAGTTCTTGGAACACTTCTTTGATGGCTGATTCCAACGCTTTCATAAAAATCACTAAGTTGTTTGTTAACAAACTCAGTTCCATTGTCTCTTCGAATAATTCTGACTGTTTTGTTAAGTCGAACCTGCAGCTGTTTGATGAGTTTCATGATGATATCTGGAGTTTCATCCTTTGTCCTTAAGAACTTGACCCAGGTGAATCTAGAGTAATCATCAACCACAACTAACACATATTTCTTCCCAAAGATATTCTGCACTCTCATTGGTCCACATAAATCCATGTGAATTGTATGAAGAACTTCTGTAATTGAGTTTGTAGGTTTGGGTTTATGGGCATACTTTTTGCTTTTTCCCAATTGGCATGCTGAACAAAGATGATCCTTTTCATACTTTAGTCTAGGTAAACCTACAACTAAGTCCTTTCTGGAGAGATCATTGATGGTGCCGAAGTTCAAGTGATTGAGATGACGATGCCATAACCATGACTTTGTTTTCGAAGCCTTTGACAACAAGCAAATTGGAGAAGACTTCATCAAATCTTCGATAGAGATGGTGTAAAGATTTGAACCACGAGTTCCTCTTAACAGTTCCTTACCATCAAGTTCTCTAACGAAACAAGTACGTTTTCTGAAGGCTACTTCTAGATCAGAATCACAGAATTGACCAACAGAGAACAGATTATGACCAAGACCTTCCACATAGTATACTCTGGAGATAACACTATCACCAACAACATAATCTCCATAACCCATAATTGCACTGAAATGATCATTCCCGAATCTAACTGTCCCGATGAATTTGCTCACGAAGTTCATGAGCCACGACCGGTCTCCAGTCATATGCTTGGAATAGCCTGAGTCCAGGTACCACAGAACGATTTGAACGATCTACAGTTGAACACAGACAAGAGTGGATAACTGGATAATTGGGATCCCCATGCAAGAATGGGTTCCATTTGGTTAGTAACAGCGATTGGAACACCCACATCAGAAATGGAAACATTCATATCAGAAATAGAGACCATGGAATCACCAGAAATAGATGCAATGCTGGTGTCCGTATTTGACCTATTCAAAGTATGTTCACTTCTTAAAGGAATAGTTCTTCCAGTAGGCATCCATTTTCTAGTGGGCATTGTCTTAGCATATTGAGGACAGGAATGATTAGCCTTTTGACCAAACGGTATCCATCTATATCCTATCTTACTAAATGTTCTTCCTGTGGGTTTCCACTGTTTTCTAACTTTCTTTCGTTTTTGCCTTTTAGCCTTCTTAGCATGATTTTTAGCATTAACAATATTAACTGGACAATTAACATCATTAGGCAAAACATTCACACCACATTCATGATTAGAAACAGAATTCAAGCAGACATCATTACAAGGTTTGCAAATAGAATCAGAATTCGAATTAATTAAAGTACGCCTATGGCTAATACTAGAATCAACACGATTCGTTCTATTCGGCTCAGACTTAAAGTTCCTAGGTAGGTCTTCTACTCTCTTCCAATGCACATTCTTAGCTTGCGAGGTCCTGTCATTCCTTGTATTGTCTTGAGACTTTGACCTGCTCGCTCTAATGTCACTGATTACTCCTGTAGAGGGAATGGGAACATTAGTTGGTATTGCTACTCTTTGCTTCTCCTGTATAGATGTGCTTGGATCTAAACTACATGCAGGCACACTAAGATTCACTTTCTTAACACTAGAAGTGCTGGGATTTGTACTTCTAGAAGGCACACTAGAGTTCGCTTTCTTGGTACTAACAGATCTGGAATCTGAACTACTTGAAGGCACACTAAGATTCATATTCAAAACATCGGGCATCGAATGGATATCATACTTGGCACTAGGCATAGAACACGAAATCAAAGGATTAACTCTCTCACCTAAGGACTTAGGGCATACAGTGATTAAGCATTCTAGAATTTCTTGAGATTGTTTGGCATATAAGCATGCATGCCCAATTGCATTGTCAAGTGGTTTCTCTAACTTATCCTCTTCAACAATCTCACGGAGACATTCTAGACAATCCTTATGGGATGAGAAATATGTTTGAATAGCAAGTTTGTTATTTCTGAGATGGGGGGGGAACATATTTCACAGACAAAGCATATTTATTACTAGAGTGAACCTTTGATACACTATTCTCCCCATTGGTCATTGGCATTTTCCCTTTTACATGGCTCTTCATATTCTCAATTTCCTTTTGCAATGAAGCTATTTGTTCGTTGTTTTTGTCACGAGTGACCTTTATTGATTCAAATAACTCATTGAAATGACGTTTAACCTTTTCATTTTCTTCTAGAAAGCTTTCGTTTTCCTTTTGTAATGCATTTACTAAGTTTTGAAGATGAAACGCTTGAGAATTCTGAGAATCTAAAGGAGGAGGCATTTGGGAGCCAGACACATTGTTCTTTTCACCTTTTAATTGAGATATTTGAGTTTTCAACTTTCTGATCGTGTTACAATGAGCTTGAATCTGTTCATCACGTTTGTTTATTTGAAAAACTGCATCAAACTCTGGAGCATCTGAGGATGTCCTGAGATTTGAAGTTTTGACATTTTCTTTAAGATGTTGATATTTTAGTTGTAAATTAAAATGCTCAACCTCTAGTTTAGAAAAATGTTTAACCAAATTTTCGTGATCATCCAGTTCAATTTTCTCGTTTAGTTTAGAATTAGTTTTTCAAGCTCAATGACACGATCATGGGAGACTTTCAGAGCAACAGATAATTCATGAAATTGAGAAGCATTAATGGAACAATTTGTAGCAGTGAAAAACACATCTTGAGCAATACATTCAGAAATCAGATTCTCATTCAGTGTATGCAAGTTCTTCCTCTCAATCTCATTATATTTTAATTCTCGCTCATAGTCACTAACCTCAACAATCATTGCATCAAATTCCTTTTCTATTTCTTTAATATCTGAGTCCATCCCCTTTTTAAGACTCTCAAATTGATCTTTTAGTTGTTTAAAGAAAGGCATGACCTCTGTTAAATAGCATTCTTTAGTTTGCTCAAAACCCCTTTCCCCCTCAGTTATCCCAGTGGGTGTGCTCCTTTTCTTGCAAGTTTTCTCAAAATCAACAAATAGTTGAAAGATAACATATTGACTGATTAAGGTCTTGATTTTAGTGGCAATAGTTCTAGGGACTAGATGCATTGGTATATTGGGAGGATACACAGTCGCTTTAGGCATTTTCCAAAGGGGAGGGTTTTTTTCAACAATATTTTCCGCTTTCTGCTTATCTAAGTCCATTTTCCAGAACACTTGTTCGGGCGTTAACAACGTTTGAGGCTTAAACTTGTTAAAGGCAATCCAATTTTCCTTCGAATAGTTGGGTGCTTTAAAACTGATTCTTTTATCTATGCAAGAAGGGCTCTTAAGTTTTTCATCCAATTTCCTTTTAGTGACATCTTCCAATTGCTTATCTTCTTCAGTGCTCTCAGTGCAACTAGGATTTTGTCTAGGCTTACGGATCTCATTGCCATCATAGATTACCTTTTGGGCTTCTTTAGCTTTCTTAACATACTCAGGATTGGATTCCTTAATAATGGGGATGCTATGCTTGTCGCTTAAAACTCTATGCTTATTGATCAAGTGAGAAGTTTGAATGGTGTTACCTTGGACGTACAGCTTGTTTTCTAGTTTGTTTTTCAAAGTTTTTAGATTGGAAAATTCATTCAAAAGTTATGATTCCTTAGCACTGAATTCCTGCTTAAGCTTTTTGACGTTTTCTTGAAGTTCTTGCTTTTGCTTAGCAGTTTTAGAAAGCTTTTCTTGTAAGGAGTTTAACTCTTGTTTTAATACTTCTTCTCTAAAATTACTTTTTCTAATGATTGTACGCATTTGGTCATCCATTTCCTGCTCACGAGTGGTTAACTCAAACTTAGCACGTTGTTCATAAATAGCAACTCTTTCTTTATAGGCATTAAGTTCAGAGATACTAGAGTCATCAGGGGCACATGCAGTGTATTCATTAAAAACATAGTCATCATTGACTGCGGAAGATGCATTACTTGGTACAACCTCTCTTTCATTTTGCTTCATATATTGATCATATGGGACAATGTTGCTATCACCCACATCATAAATATTTGATTCATAAGTCTCAAGAGATTGTACTTCATTATGCATCTTTCGCACATCAACATCATCATATAGTTTTAATACCTCTGAGATGATTGATTCTTTGGATGGACCAGCTTGCTGTGAAGATGAGACCTTAGGAGAGACCATTGGAGAAATGCTAGCCATGAAAATTGTTTGTGCAGTAGGTTCATCATCGACGTCAGAGTCGTATGCATCACAGTCAGCGACTTGGAAGGCATTCTGATGATTGTTACCTACTTCCTGAATTGGCTGTTCATCAACATCAGCATTATAAGTTCTGGCATTTCCTTCAGTAAGAAACAGCAATTCCTCTTCGTCCAAGACTGCTCCATTATCTTGAGCTTGAACCAGCAACATCTTTTCTCTGAAGTATTCTGCATTCTGAGGACGTTTTGGCGATGTGCAGTTCCTTGCAATGTGTCCATCACCTCCACAGTTATAGCACTTAACCGGCTTTGCTTGTCCCTGATTTCCATTCCTTCCCCTATTCAGATTTGCCACATATCCTCTACCACCTCCACCTCTTCCTTGTTCGAACTGCCTTTCTTGAACTGGCTGCACCACAACCTTCCCATCTCTGACGGTGGCTTGATTGTGTGGATTGGATGCTGCTCTGAGGTTGTTGTTGGTGTGTGGGAGAGAGTTCATGTTATGACTAATCATGAGAGCCAGTAGATTAATGAAGTTTCCTACACTTGCATCAGCATCAGCTTGTTTGAACATTGGATCAGGAATGAGTTTTTTTTTACCATTACCCATGGGTATGACTTGAGATGCTTTGGTGGTTATACCAACATTGGTGTAGAAAGCTGTAGAATCATTTGTTAAGCTTGATTCTCCCTGATTGGTTTTGAACTGATCCAGAATCCTTTTCTCAAACATAGCATGCCTCACATTCTGAAGAAGAAATGCATACAATTGCTCATAGTTTGTATTCTTCAATCCTTTAGTGAGCTTCACAGATGTGAAAAACTTGTGCCATTCGAGATTCATGTTGTTAACAAACTTAGAGTTCAACTGAATGTTAGGCATGGTCAATTTGATGTTCCTCATATCATTTACTAGCTTATGGAATCTCACGTAGTACTCATAGACACTCTCGTCTGGTTTCATCTTGAAGTGCTCAAATTCATCATATAGTTGTGATTCTCTGTCTTCAACAGTTAATTTAGATCCAGAGAGAAGCATCTTGACATTATCCCAAACAGCCTTTGCTTCAGTTTTGTGATTGATAAGCTTGTAGATGTCTTTTGGAAGACCTTGAAGTACAATGTTTGAAGCCCTGATATCTGCATCAAATCTCTTTTTCTCCTTATCATTGAGCTCATCATACGTTTTCGGTCTGTCTATTCCATAGATCATTGTTCCATCTGCAGCTGTATCAATTAAGTCTCTGGTAGTCTCAATCTGATAAGGTCCTTCATCGATTGACTTGAGGATGTTGACTCCTTTTTCTTTTCCCAAACAGTACAAACGAATTCGTTGTGCCCATGAATCATAATCAGTTCTGTCAAGCATAGGTGGACGAGTATCTGACCCTGCTGCTTGAACATCCTCAGCTACGAAAGAAGCAATAGTAGGAACGATGTTTGCCATGATAACAAGTTCTACGGGATTTTACTATTCTTTGATTAAACCGGGAAAATGATTCTTTCACGGGATTTTACTAAACCAAAAGAACAACCGTAAGAATGTAGTACGAAGAAGTAACCCGTCTCAATAGACAAGTCGCAAAAACACTCAACTCGCTTAGTAGACAACTCGCTAAACACCCAACTCGCTTACAGGAATAAGTCGCTTAAGTAATCAACTCGCTAAATAGCTAAGTCGCATAAGTATCAACTCGCACCAACACAATCAACTCGCTTAATGAGACAAGTCGCTAAATAACCAACTCGCTTTAGTATCAACTCGCAACACAATCAACTCGTTTAAAGAAGCAAGTCGCTTTAGAACTCAAGTCGCTTAAAGAAACAACTCGCTTAGAACCCAAGTCGCATGAAAATCAACTCGCTAAATAGTCAAGTCGCTTGTACCAACTCGCATCCAATAACAAAGCAACTCGCTTTGAGGAACAAACTATCCGAGACTCAACTCGCTTCGTACAAACTTCAAAAATAACCACTTTATCAATCAAAAACAACCAAACCACAATGATTTAAGCCTTCCAATTCAAAACATAAACACATATGATGATCCTAAACACAAAAGTACAAGTAAAATTCAAACTTTAACACTATAATTTGTCCAAATGAATCAAACTCTCCTAAACCCTTAATACCCCAAGAACCTTATGAAATCTACCAAAACAAAGAGCATGAAAGATGAGTGATCAAACCATGGCTCTTGATACCAATTGTAAATTATAGGATTTCACAAACACTCTAAACCATAATCAAAGTAGGCTTATGAGTATCTTAGAGAGAGAAAGTTCTAGTGAGAGAAAGGAAGAGAGTTGGGAACTATGTGAACAAAGAAAAATGGTATTGAAGCTCCAACCCTCTACCTTGGGAGGTAGAGGATATTTATAGTTTCTTACAAACTAACGCCACCTACGGGCTGTGGATCAGGCATACAGTGGGTAAAGACCCGTCCGTCCTCCACGGTGTTACATAACAAACTACTTAATAATATAACTAGACTACGACTACGAGCTTTCTAATGAATACATATACTTGAGGTGACCGACTCTTTAATGACTGAATTTTATAATTCCTAACAGATAACAATATAGCTAACAATATAGAATATAAACAGAATCTATTATATACTTATCTAAACACGTTTTTCCTTATAATAAACCAATAGCAGTGGTAATAATCTTCTAGCAGTGGTAACTCGTTTTCACTGTTAGTGTAATCCAAACACTTGTCTTCCACGGCTATCAGTGGTAACAGATTATTTCCAACAATCCTCCCCTAAACTTATGATTTCTCTGCAAATCAATAAGTTTCTTCAATCTGCATCATCTTCAAGGATTTGGGGAATTCAACCAAACACTTACTTCTTCCTTAGCTTCTGAATAGCTCTTGAACATTGATCTTGAAGCCTATGTAACAATGCTATGACCTTCTCATTGTCTTCATGAACTCTTATTGTTGTACATAACATAACTGTGAGAGTTCCAGCTCTGAGTGGATATTCTTTCTCAGCAAGCATGAAAACATCCAACCCATCTATTGTAGAAACATGATGAACTTCACATGAATCATAGTAAAACCACTTAGTACCATAAGTAGAAATTGAGAACTTCCAGAAATCATCATTAACATTAGGTTTATAGAGCCTTCTTAGATTAAGCCATAACTGCATCTCCTTCATATCTTTAAGATCTTGAGCATCAAATCTTTCTTGGACTAACTTCCACAATCTGTCAAGATCATCTCTGTCAAAAGCTTTGATAAGATCTTCAAAGTGAATGAATGAGGAAGTTTCACCACCAAGCCTTGTGATCTTCCATGTTGGAGCAAAATTACTAGTAGTGTAAACCTCCCAGTCAATGATAGGATGTCTAACTTGCAGTGGCTCTGGATAGAAATCTTCTTCTTCTATTACAATCATCTCAGTCATCTTTTCTTCAGTGAACTTCTCAGTTGGAACTTATTGTTCTTTAGCAACCTTGGTCTTCTTACCAGTCTGAGTTTCACCATCTTTAGCCTTCCTTTTCTAGTTAGGTTACCTTCTTTCTTCTTCTTCATAATTCATTGAAATAAAATCTCTATCTTGCCTCTAAACTCTGTAGTAGATGCTTTCAACTTTGTCATCAGGCATTCCCTTGAATTGATGTCTTTTCCAACCACCAACCTTGCAACAATAATCTTTCATCTGTGAAATTATCTGTGCCTTTTTTGGTTGTCTTGGTTTCTTATGACCTTTCTTGACTGAAACTATAGCCTCTTCAAGTGCTTCATTGTTCTTCATCTGTATAAAATCTGCTATCTGTGCAGTTCTTTGTTCTTCTGTCAAAGATTTATCAGCTATAAGGTCAATTGCCTTCTTCTTGATTATTGGATCTTTTGCAATCAAGAATTCAATTTCTTCTTCAGTAGGTACGAACTCTGGAGTCTTTTCTCTAAACCTTGTAGGTTGAACAGTTGAATCTAGATTAATTAATCTATCCAGTCTTCTAGCCTCCATAAAGCTTGCAACTTCCATTTCTTCAAGCTTTTTCTTTTCAGCAACCTCTTCTTCAGTAATATTCTTTGCAAGATCAGCATCATGAGCAATCTGAATTTGAACTTTCTTTGGAATCTTTCTTCTAGGTTGCTCTTGACTTTCCATAACTGCTTTACCTTTGTCTTGCTTCAGTGTAACAATTTCTTCACTTGCAGTGTCAATATTTTGTTCATCAGTGGGAATAGTTGGCTCTACGATGTAAATGAAATCAGTGGTAAAATCAGTTGCAGTACATAAAATCTCTTGCTCTGGTTGCTCTTCTTGAGTCTCAGCTTCCTCTGCATCTTTATCGGAAGCACCTTCATCTTCAAAATCAATTTTCCTTCCCTGAGTTTCAGCACCAGTTTTCCTCCCCTGTTTGGGAGAATTTCCCCAATCTTGATCAAAATCAGCTGAATCCCCATTGTCAGGTGAGGATGAAGATGATAACACCAACTTTGCAGTTTTTCTTTGTCTTTTCAACCCCTACAACTCTTCCTTCAATGTCTGAATCTCCTCTTTCAAATGGAAAATATCCTTGGCATGATCCTTCTTGACTTGTGCCAGGTCCTTTTGTAGAGATTCAACCTACTTGGCTAACTGTGTACACAAAACCATCAATTCCTTTTGTTGCCCACTGCCCTCATCACTTCCAACTGTGTGACCTGTTGGGAGAGGTGAATCATGGGGCATTGGCTCAGATTCCTCCCTAGTTAAACTAGGTTGAAGTCTAGAACCACCACTGCTTGTTCCAGGACCAAAAGGTTCAGAAACATGATGTGTTGTTATAAGAGAAGTTGGCTGTTTATGCCTCCTCTCATAGGTGTCAGAAATAGGTGGAGTATAATCAATGTTTGGAACAGAGATTATGGGTGTGCTTTGTTCAGGTAAAATCTTTGCAAGCATTTGAGGTAAAAGAGGTGTAAAAATGATGTTGCCATCTTTGTTCATGTTTTGAAAAACTTTAGTCTTAAGACAACCAATTTTATAAACATTAGTATGGGGTTGCAGTTGAAATTCATTTAGCACTGCTTGCACAAACCTTGGATACATTAAATTTTTTGTTGAACTCTTTACATTGCCAGTCATACTTGTAAAAATATATTTTGACCAGTTAAAAATCTTATCAATGGCTAGACAAACAAAAGGGTAAGCCATGGTTGAAATAAATTGCTCATAAGATGTTTTCTTTGGACTGAGACAATGCAAAACAGTATGTATCAAAAATCTCCATGGGGGATAAAAACCACTCTTTTTAAAAGTAGCCTTTTTATTAGTGGTATCATATCCCATGGAAGATAAAGTATCATGAATTTCAAGCATAGGTAATATGATGATACCATTGAGATCATCCAATTGTAGAACTCTACTCAAGGATGCCTCAGTAACATCAATAGTTACCCCATCCACAGTGGCTCTTAGAGCATCCACTGTTTCATGTGTATCTTCATTCTCAAGTGTTATGGACTGAGCAGAAGTCCAAAACTGTTTGATTTAAGAGATATAGATTGTGGGTTTTAAAAGTAAAGCATACCTTATATGGGTAGTATTCAGAAAGTCCACAATCTGGTGAAAAACAGGGCCACTCTTCTCGTTTGACTTTTGTAGGTAGGCCACTTGGTTGTGGTCATCTGCAAATTTTAATGGTGCCATAGAAACTTTTGATGAAAAACGACATTATGTCAGTAATAATTGAAAGAATAACTAGCCAATTGAGATAAAAGATATATAGAGGTAGGGTTTAAGAGTATTGTGCAAGAAAATTATCTAAGGAAAGTATTTATCTTTAGAGGATAAATATTTAAATAGGAAAGTAGATAATTCTCTAAAAATTACCTTATATATATGGAAAGCAAGTTTTTCTACAACGGCTAGTAAAAATTTTGTTACTGACACAATCAGTTGTAACGGCTAGAACAACAGTGGTAAAATAACACTGTCAGTGGAAACTGTGAACTAGCAGTGGGAATTTTTCACAAAAATTTCAAAGAGCAGTGGTAAATAAAAACATATGAAAACTAGACTGCTCTTATCATAGTTTTTAGCAAACTACCAGCTATCAACGGATTTGATATGTCTTTACCATGAGCCGTTTGCTATGGACTAGCCAAATCTTAATCATAAAGAATATGGTGAGTTGATAACTATATAGTTTTTGGTAAACTATCAACCATAAACGGATTTGTCAAGTCTTTACTAGTAGCCGTTTGCTCTGGACTAGTTGATTCTTATGTGGATTAGACATGGTGAATCAATAACCATTTGTTGTGTATCTCAGATATACACCTTTTTAAGATCAACTCCCATCAAAGCTGCATAGAGATTAAGTACCTGCATGAGTTAGCAAAGAATGGGTATACCAACTTGTTTAAACCCAAGTTACTTTTAACCAAGCCACTTGTAAAAATATCTTCCAAAGTCAACCTGATAATAAATATATTTACTTTTCAACCTACCAAAATAGGAAAAAGTGAATATATGCATTAATGAACCTGTAACCGACTTTGTCTATATAAGGTGGCTAGGTATAGCAAAAACTTTATCAAAACACACTCAAACATCCAAAATCCCTAAAAATAATTATGAGTAATCCTTCCAATACCATCAACATCTCTTCTGACTCAGAAGAAGAGTTCGTAATCGAGTCAGAGTCTTCTTCAGAAGCATCAGGATGGTTTGGATACTTTCCACCAGGGGCTGGCACTTCTTCCAAGAAGTATACCAAAGAAACTACTAAGCATGTACCTGCAGCTAAACCTGTACAATCTCTTGAGTTCTACTCCAGCTCATCAGATGATGATGATGAGAATGATGAGACCTATTCCATGGCCAAGGAATTGCCAAGGGCTCTTACCAAAGAATTGGGAGCAGCTCTCTCCAATATGAAGCAGATATCCACATCAACGAAGCCTGCAATGCTACCAAAGCCTCCTTCCCAAGTTCTTGGTCTTCCTTATCCAAGAATGCAGTCCACCTTTGAGAACAAACGAAAGAAAGCATAGAAGAACAAGCATGACTATGTGGGCAAGGGCAAGAAGCCAATGGAGTAGCTGATGTTAGATGTAGGATGTGCTAGGTTGCAGTCTTTAGTGTTTTGATGATGATTAAAAGTACTTTCACTTTGGTTGTAATGATCTATGTTTTATTAATGAAATGAAGTTTCTTTGTTTTCCCTTTTCCACTGTAAAAGCAAGTTTGTTACCACGGATTGCAATATAGTTCCCACTGATAGAAATAATTCATGCATAAAAATTAGTGGACAACTAGAAAAACAAACACCAAAGAGTAACCATTCTATGTAAACAAAGAATTCTTCAAATCTGCAAATCACAAACATAAAGCAAACACTGGAATCACTGTTGAGGTTAGCAATGGTTAGTGAATATCAAGGAATGAACATAGCAGTTGCTATAGTCAATTAGGTCAACTCCTATACACTGATACACTTTCCAAGGCCACAGGACTCCAATTACTTCTCAACCACATACATCTTCCCCACAGTAACTTCTTGTTCCAACATAACCTCTACTAAAGTGCATCTTACTCACACACTTTTACTACAACTACCACATAATTACTTCTCTCTTAAAAGATTTTAAAAAGATCACCATGAGCAGGTCCAATCCAATCAACCTTTCCTCAGACAGTTCATTTTCTGACAGCGCATGGGATGACTTTGTGTTGAACAACCCAAGCAGAGTAGAGAAAGAAGAGTTTAAAGAAGTGTCATCCAGAAAGAGATCTCATATGTACATGAGTATCACCCCATCATTTGCTGGTCCATCAAATCTGCAACCAGTACCTCAGGATGCATTGACCAAGGGAGATAGTTCAATAAGTTCTTATGTGTCTCCCTATGAGGAAACAAATAATGAGACTTCTACTAGGGTCTTGAGTGTGTCTCCCCTTGCTACAATACTTCCTAATGAAGAACTCCAAGCACCACGTGCAAGAGCCTTGAGAGCAGCACCACCACCAGCTAGTCCTTCATCATCCTCTCCACTAGCCAGAGAAGTGGTGCAGGGATTAGCATACCCTAGGGTGTATGAGTGGATTGACATGCGTGGAGCTCCTAAGGTGATGCCAAAGTGGGGCTTCCCAAAGAAACCATAGATGGTAGATAGTGGTTAGATTGGGGATGGAATATGAAACTTGTGTCTGGGGTAGGATGTTGTTTGTTGTTTTCAGTTGATGTAGTGATGCTTGTAATATGTATTCCATGGATGTATCTACTACACTTTGTGTGCAGTTTTGTGAAATAATAATAATGGTCCATGTTTTCCTTTATCTTTAGAGTTTCTGCATCATACTCATTTCTCCATTAACTTCATTACCAAACCTAACATACTGTCCATCATAATGTTTAAAATCAGAAAGATAGGACTTGTTTCCAGTCATGTGCCTTGAAAACCCACTATCTGTATAACCTTGATCTGACCTTTTTGACCTTGGATGTTCCTGCACATAAGAGTAAAGAGTTAGTTTCTTTTGGGGACCCAAGCCATGATTGACTTGGATCTGCCTCATGTATCAATATAGTTAAATCTATCAAAGGTCATTGATACACCATTGGAATTGGTTGTAGAGGTGTTTCCTTTAGGTTTCCGTTCCCAACGTGCTGAGGCCTTCAGAGCATTGCCCATGTCCCCCTTTTCTTGTTTATAACCCTTGCAGTGGCAACTTTTGAATGAGCAGTGGTAACTGCTGGTTTGTTTTTAGGTACCCACTGTTGGTTATAATGAACCTTTTTAGTCTTAAAAGTTCCTTTCCCTGTTTGTGCAGATTTTGCAAAAGATGTTTTGGACTTTGCACTTTTAACAGGTGACTTAGGGTGAGCAGTGTGAACAGATTTTGTAGTGGCAAAAGTTTTGAGGCCACTTCTTAATTGAACTGCTCTTGGGATCATTTTGCTGTGTTGATTAGGGTGTACATTATTTTGAAACCTGTTTGACTCCACCCTTTTGTTCCCAAAGACTTCCCTTCTCCCAACATGATAATCACAATAAGCATGTAGATGATCAAAACTACCACATATATAGCATGCCTTATTGTTCATAACAAAATCACTTCCTAGTTGTTGAGATTTAACATGGTTCCAACTCCTCTGGTTACCCCTAGGAGCTGTAGGCTTATTCCTATACATCTCTGCATACCTTACAGGTGATCTAGGTTTAGTTGCTTGTTTCCTAGGTTCATTTGTAATGGTATTAACAACCTTTGGGACAGAAGTCTCTACACACTTTTTAACATTCTCATCAACCACTGATGAGTCACTAGCACTTTCAAACACATCATTATCCAGCTTAACATCTTCCTCACCTTTCACAGTCTTGGGAGGACCATACTCACGAATGGGTTCCTGAAAGTCTTCTAAACCAGTATGAGCTAAATCTATACCTGGAGGTGCTGGAACACCTCTTAGTGGTGGAGGCACAGTATTATAACCCATACCAGACTTAACTTTACTGTTTATTTGAGCATCCCAAATTTTATCTATAGAACTAGACTGATAAAAACATGTGTCAACAGTTATATTGATATTTTCATTAATCTTTCTAAGTTTGTCAAGCTCTTTTTGGTAAGCCTCATTAACACCAGTTTTATGTTCTTCCTCCCTTCTAAAAAGAATCATATCATCATTGTATTTAGTCTCATTATCTCTATAGTACTCTAACTGCTTTTCTAAAACAGCTAGACCTCTCCTAAGGTTTGATACATCATAATTAGAAGCAACTAACTCTGTTCTTTGACTTTCAAAAGCTTCATTAAGTCTTTCTACTTCTCTAGCAGCCCTACATGTTTTAGAACAACTATCAAAGTTTTGTACCTCAGAATCAGAGAAAGCCATGAGAGCAAATTCCGTAGAGATAAGAGCAGCATCTGGATGTTCTTCTTCTTTATCATCAGCCATGAAAGTCCAATCATAGCTTTCACCATCAATAGCCAACATAGCCTTTGGTTCGTCCATAATTGACTCCTTCTTCTGCTTGTACCAAGTTGACCTGTTGTCCTTGGTCTTTGGTATTCTGCATTCTCTATCAAAGTGTCCTAACTTGTGACAGTTAAAGCACTCTACTTTCTTCTTGTCAAACCCTGCAGTTTCATTTCCATTGATGTGTATTTTTTTGCCTGTCTTCTTGTAGAATTTCCTAGCCCTCATGCTAAGAAGAGCAATCTGCCATTTAATGTCCATCTCTTGTAAGTCATCTTCATCAATTTGCTCTATGTCTTCATGAGTCAATATAGAGCCATTGACTTTAGTAGAGATGAATGCATAGAAGGTAGGATCTCCAATACCAGCAATCTTCTTTTTAGAACCTGTAGTGGTAATGCTAACATTACCAGTGGAAACCTTAGAACCTGTAGTAGCCATATCCTCATCACTGTCATCCTCAGAATCATCACTGTCAACAGAGGTTGACAACAATGCCAAGCTACTTGAGCTTGTACCTAGTTTCCCTGTCTTCTTCAATCTTTGTTCAATGAGCTTAAAGTTATTATAAAGATCATTGAGCTTCATTGTTTCAATGTCTGCTTTATTCTCCCACACAATAACATTAGTTTGAAACTTTGAAGGCAAACTTCTTAGAAACTTTAAATTGAGGTCTTCCTTTTCTACCTCAATACCAAACACAGTTAGCTGTGTAACAATCTTATGAAGTTTGGTGAAGATGCTGTCAAGAGAGTCATTGCTTGAAGCAGAGAAATTTTCATAACTTTGCTTCAACAAAGTCTTTTGAGTCTTCTTAGTGGCATCATTACCACCAAACACTGAGCAAATTTCTTCAAAGAGTTCCTTAGCTGTCTTGAACTTACTGAATGCAATGATCTGGTCTCTAGGGAGAGTCATCAGCAATAAACTTCTAGCCTTTAAGTCATTCTTCCTTAGTGCTTTTTCAGAACTAGACTCAGGCACAGAAACTGTCACCACATCTGTGTCACCAACCTTCTGAGTCTTTGTCACAGGCTGGAAAGAATCTCCAGTTAAGATGATTTCTCATAGAGCATAATCTTGAATAAGAAAGTATTGCTCAATCAGTATTCTCCACATCTCAAACTCATTAAGTTTGAGCTTAGGCAACTTTGGTGAAGAAGCATTTGACTGGTTGTTTTCCATCTCCATTGAGTTTTGGTGAGTAGTTAAGCTTGTTCCTTGGATCTTCTAAAACAAAATATCAGAACCTTGCTCTGATACCACTTGATGGATTTGGACACACTCCTTGTGTCAATGATATTTTGTATAATATTATCAAGCAAGCGGAATTTACTTAACAATACTTAGAAGACGAATTGTATGATGTATATTAAACACAGATTAAACACAAAACTTAAGCTCCAATATTATTAATGAATAATACGAGTGATCTTAGCTTATCACTAGGGTTACAACCTTGAAGTCTTTGTGAGTAATACGTAATTCTTAGAGTACGTAATACAATGACCTAGGACCTCCTTTATAGCACAAGGAGTCCTTTACAAGATAACAATGTAGCTAACAATATAGAATATACACATAATCTATTCTATACTTATCTAAACACGTTTTTCCTTATAATAAACCAATAGCAGTGGTAATAATCTTCTAGCAGTGGTAACTCGTTTCCACTGTTAGTGTAATCCAAACACTTGTGTTCCACGGCTATCAGTGGTAACAGATTATTCCCAACACTATCTCACTAATAAACTTCTTCTATTAATATTTCTATTCGTCTAAGTACAAGTTCATTTCACTATACTTTAGGGTTCCTTTATACACTTAGGAAAACCTAGTATAAAAAACGTGTAGAAGGATATAGATATCTATTCCTAAGATATCTCTACGCATACATATCCTTCCCTAAACTCTAATAAACTATTTTGTTTTTCATAAACAGAACTAACTACGAATACTAACAGATTTAACTGTTATACTACCAGTAGTATTGTTGTTGAGCTTTTGATTCAATTAACCTCAAAAGCTGATAGCATGCATCATCCTTTCTTTCACCTAACAGCTTCTTCTCAAGCATAGCCCTGCAAATACTGTTAGGAAGTGGATACTCCACTTCTGTAAGCATATAAAGAATTGTAGTTTCTAATTCCAAATAGTACACCTGACGAGTGTGGAAATATCTCCATCTGATCATTTGTTCTTGACAGGCCAGCTTCCACATTTCATCATCAGCATCTGGTGTCTCAAACATGGTCTTCAAGTCACCCTAGAGGAATCTTTCATATTCCTCTTTAGGTCTCTTGTCACCATGCTTCTCCATCATCTGCTGGTACATGGTCTTTAAATCATCCCTGGACAAATCACTCAATAAACCAGGAAAGTTCACCCCTAGAACAAAAAGTGGATTTGGCTACACCGAATATGTGTGACGATATACATATAGTCACACATGATTTTTCGGCCGTGTGTGACTAAAGGTCGCGCGACCATAGGTACTCTATGGTCACGTGTTTAACTTTTTTTTGGTCTATATTGCAAAAGAGTAACCAAAACCGTAACATGTGAGACTAATTAGGTACAAATTTTATTGGATTAATCCGTATTAGTGACCATAAACACTGTATAGTCACACAAAGTATGTTTCTTTTGGGTATTTAATCACATACAATTAAGCATAAAGTGGCCAAAAGTGTTAATAAGTGTGACCATATGTTGTTTAAGGTGAAGAAATATATCTTTTGTGTGACTATTGATCATCCAATAGCCACTAGAATTTTATGTTTGTGTGGCCTTTTGTAAAATTTATTCACACAAAGCATGTTTGTTTTGTGTATTTAGTCACATACAATTAATCATAAAGTGGCCAAAAGTGTTAATAAGTGTGACCATATGGTGTTAAAGTGAAGAAATGTGTATTTTGTGTGACTATTGATCATCCAATGGCCACATTAAATGTCACACCTCCAAATTACCTGTTTTGCAGTGGAATGGAATTCCTGGGGGTTGAGTGTCATAGCATCACAGTTATATCGAACGACCTAAAGTGTCGTTTGGAAAACACATCGTTTGATTTAATAAAACATTCAGATTTTACAAAATATAGGTCCTAAATGAAAATCATCATGTGCGGAAATAAGTTTGATACAAGCCAAACGATGTTTTTAAAGTGCATAAATTCCCATGTGAGACGCGTCGTCACCACGACTCTATGATAAGTCCACATGCATGCCATGAAGTGTATGCCTTAGATACCTGAGATAAAACATGCTAAAAGTGTCAACACAAAGGTTGAGTGAGTTCATAGAGTTTGTGTTGCCATGAAGAAAACCTTAAAAAAAATGTACATGCAGCAAAGGCATTGCAAATCCACTCAGTTCCAAGTTCCGCCCATACAAAACTTGCAACTTGTGTGTTTACAACCCACTGCCAAAATATGCATAGTTTATGTTCAAGCGCATGATGACAAATGAATTCACATAATTGTACATTACTTATAACACATATGAGTGTTGTTTGAAATAGGTCCAAGACCATTAGTTCATAATTGTACCAAGACCGCGAGTTCAACATTATACCAAGACCGCTAGTTCAATGATTATACCAAGACTGCTAGTTCAACATTATACCAAGACCGCTAGTTCAATGATTATACCAAGACCGCTAGTTCCATGATTATACCAAGACCGCTAGTTCAATGATTATACCAAGACCGCTAGCTCAATGATTATACCAAGACCGCTAGTTCAATGATTTATGATATAGAAATTCTAAGTATGACAATATTGTTACTTCGTATGACTAAACATGCAGTTCAGTTAAACATGTAGTTGCAAATAATCATGAATGTCATAAAAGTAGTTGAGCATGTATCTCCCCCAAAGTGTTTAATAAAAGCATTAAAACAATTGAAAATGGGGCTATGGAACTCACCTGGTACAATGTTTATGATGATATAATGGCAAAAGTGGATACACTGAAATGAGGCGCAACCTCTAACCGTGACCTATTATGAATGATATGTTCTATAATAAGTTACGATGTAATGTTATGCATGCAAACGCATATGATATCTATACCACTTGTGAATTTTTGAAAATAAAGTTTATCATCGATAAATAATCTTATAACGTCTTGACAATTTATAAATTACTTTACAAGTATTTTTATTGAAATGATATCCTTCGATAATCATTTAGTGATTTATTATGAAATTATAGCTTTTCGTCGAAAAACAATGTCATTTGACAATTCATGAAAGTGACTAAATGGCCTCGAAAAGCTAGTCGTAAAATAGTGAATATTGAGTGTTAGATAACAAACTCAACGGTTTTGGAAAGCTTGTAGCATTATCTCAAAGTCTTAGCTTTTACATTTTCATCATAGAGGTCTCGATCATGGAGAAAAACATAGGTGAAGTAGGGTACTTGTACCAAAAATATTGTTTAAGGGTAGTTTTCGGCAAAGTTTGAGTGGCCGTATTTTACTCGTTACAACTCCGTTTGACGAACGGTTGGACATTTTAGAAAATAGGATAGGTGAACTTACTTTTACTAGAAGACATCGTTTTCTAAAAAGTATTCTATCGATGTTAAAAACGACCCTCAACATGGTCCTTAGCGGCAACTAGTTTTTGTCTATTAGAAAATATATAAGTGTTTATTCTTATATAAAATAGTTACGTCAACCTTATTTAAACGCGTGTAATTTAGTCGTTATAAGTCCGTTTTCTACGTTTTATATGTCCTTGACTTCGTGTTAAAGTATACTAATATATTTTTGATAAATCGACTCATTTAGATAACGCTTACGACTCATTTTTAACCCTTAAAAATCTGGACAACATGCTGATTTTTCCCGAAAAATATAGTTTTCGTCGTTAAACTTGAAAATAGCATAACTTCTTCGTTATAAATCCGTTTTAACCCGTTCAAGCGACCACGGTTTCGTTTTAAAGTATCTTTTCTGAATTTCTAGCCCAAAATATTTTATAAACTGTTGAATTTTCCAGATTTCACAAAAATGATCAGACCACTATTTATTGTTGTCGAAATTGATTTTTCTCGCGTAATACTTATTCTAACCACTTCAAATCAACGCCAAAGCTATTCTAAACCTACCATACACCTTCTTAGGGTGTCATGGGTTCCTAGACATCATCAAAAATGATATGTTTCAAGGGATAATTATAGGATGATATATATTCATTATAAGTACTTAAAAACAAATAAAGTGGTATAGATAATCATATAACTTGCATGTTTTCTTCAAGCATGATACAAATAACCAAAGTATGAATATGGAAGATAAAAATGATCATGAAATGCTTACTAGTGTAGTGATGAGGTTTAAAGAACAAGGTTTCCTAATTACCCTAGGTTTTTATTTCAAAACCTTAATTAAGAGTATACTAGTGTTTATATTTTAGCTTGATCTTTGAAAAATTTTGCTTCCTTCTCTTCTTTCTCCTTGGCCGGTTTATAAGATGGAAATGGGAGAGTGATATTTGTTTTTCACCAAATGATAAGTGTTAGTATGTGTTAATGTTTTGTATATAATTAAAATAAAACAATACAAGGCAAGTCTAGTGCATATGTGTAGTCTAGGACTTAAGATATTTGTGTCAAAACTTGTTGTGTCAAGAATTTTGGTCGACAAGATGTACAAGAAATAAGAGGTGATGTATTTAAAATGAGTAAATGCATTTTAATGTCAACTTTATTGTGTATTAAGTAAATATAATTAGGTATTTAATGTAGCATTAACTAAAAATAGATTTTAACGGAACAAAATAAAATATATCAAAGTCGTAAAAATTATAAAAATACATTTCTTACAAGAATTTAGTGAATAAATAATTATCGAGTAGTATTTACGAAAACCGTCGTAAATATATATATATAACAATTATATACAAAATAAATTCAAAACATCGGGTGAACTAATAATATAATTTGTATAGTCTTAAAATGAGTATAAAAATATATTAGGATAATTTTTGGAAGTGTCGGATCAAATATTTAAAATAAATGATTATGCGATAGCGTTTATTTAATAAGAAAAATAAACGTTTAATGAAATATGCAAATTCATGCATGAACTAATATGTTGATGACGTTACTAATGATATGTAGACTAAATTTAGTCTATATGAAATGTCCTCAATGATTTTTCATGAATACGCAGCTTAACCCTCAAGGCTACGCGTATTTGATACTCGTAAACCTAGTTTACGGAAAATGATGAATAGTGAATCATGAATAGTGATTTTTCTTCTAAAATGAATAGTGTTTTGTGAATAGTAAAATTTTGAAATACGTTCTCAGAATATCAAATCTACTTCAAAAATGATGAATAGTAAAATGATGAATAGTAACAGATGAATAGTAAATTCCCGAGATGAATAGTAAAATTTTCAAAGTTTGTAAAATGACCTGAAATTAAGAGTTGTCACATTAAATTTATGTTTGTGTGGCCTTTTCTACCATTTAGTCACACAAAGAATGTTTGTTTTGGGTATTTAGTCACATACAATTAATCATAAAGTGGCTAAAAGTGTTAATAAGTGTGACCATATAATGTTTAAATTGAAGAAACGTGTATTTTGTGTGACTATTGATCATCCAATGGCCACTTGAATTCTATGTTTGCGTGGCCTTTTCTAACATTTAGTCACACAAAGCATGTTTGTTTTGGGTATTTAGTCACATACAATTAACCATAAAGTGGCTAAAAGTGTTAATAAGTGTGACCATATGGTGGTTTAAGTGAAGAAAGGTGTGTTTTGTGTGACAATTAATCATCCAATGGCCACTTGAATTTTATGTTTGTGTGGCCTTTTCTAACATTTAGTCACACAAAGCATGTTTCTTTTGGGTATTTAGTCACATACAATTAATCATAAAGTGGCCAAAAGTGTTAATAAGTGTGACCATATGGTGTTTATAGTGAAGAAATGTGTGTTTTGTGTGACTATTGATCATCCAATGGCCACATGAATTTTATGTTTGTGTGGCCTTTTATAACATTTAGTCACACAAAGCATGTTTGTTTTGTGTATTTAGTCACATACAATTAAGCATAAAGTGGCCAAAAGTGTTAATAAGTGTGACCATATGGTGTTTTAAGTGAAGAAATGTGTGTTTTGTGTGACTATTGATCATCCAATGGCCACATGAATTTTATGTTTGTTTGCCCTTTTCTAACATTTAGTCACACAAAGCATGTTTGTTTTGGGTATTTAGTCACATACAATTAAGCATAAAGTGGCCAAAAGTGTTAATAAGTGTGACCATATGGTGTTTTAAGTGAAGAAATGTGTGTTTTGTGTGACTATTGATCATCCAATGGCCACATTAATTTTATGTTTGTGTGGCCTTTTCTAACATTTAGTCACACAAAGCATGTTTGTTTTGGGTATTTAGTCACATAAAATTAAGCATAAAGTGGCCAAAAGTGTTAATAAGTGTGACACTGTGACCATATGGTGTTTTAGGTGAAGATATGTGTGTTTTGTGTGACTATTGATCATCCAATGGCCACATTCATTTTATGTTTGTGTGGCCTTTTCTAACATTTAGTCACACAAAGCATGTTTGTTTTGGGTATTTAGTCACATACAATTAAGCATAAAGTGGCCAAAAGTGTTAATAAGTGTGACTATATGGTGTTTTAATTGAAGAAATGTGTGTTTTGTGTGACTATTGCTCATCCAATGGCCACATTAATTTTATGTTTGTGTGGCCCTTTCTAACAGTTAGTCACACATCGAATTAAGCAAACTGTGACCAAAAAGTGTTAATAATTGTGACTATATGAATCTTTTAGTCACATATAAGAAATAAATATATATCAAAACAAATTCAAATATATATATATATATATATATATATATATATATATATATATATTCAAAATATATTCAAATACAATAAAAGTGGAATGTATATAAAATTGTAATGTCGTACATAATAAAATTCTCAATAATTTAACGACTTCTGACTCTTGATCTTCTTAGTTTCCTTTTGCATGGCTTTACTAGAGACGTAGCGCTTCGTTTGTAATTTAGGTGCAGTTCTGTTCTCACCAATCAGTTTTATGGTACTTGGTGGTGTTACCTGTAGGAAAGAAAAGCCGGGTGTATCAAACACTGAATTAAATATGAAGAATGATATATGTAGGTTTATAAAACACATGCATGTATGTACCTTTTCATCGAAAACCACTTGATCCTTTGGCCATGCATAAAAACCACCTACTGCATCCTTAACTGTTTTGAAACCGTTGCTTCCTACATCCGGTATGCATGCTGCATCCACTAAAGATTTTTCAATAGACACTCTGTAGCAATCTTTTGGGAGTGGTTTGTTATGAAGCATTTGTTTTCCATTAGTTTTGTACGCGGTACCCTCCGCAATAATAGTTGATTTCTTTAAATGCCACAGTCTGCACTTAATTACCTAAAAAGATAATTTGCTGCATGTATATATGTATCTGTAATTAATTAAACTAAATAACATATGAAAATGTTTAAATACATACTTGTGATAGTACTGTTAATGGAGACTCATTTTCTTTTGATTCGGAAAGTTGACGTGAAGAATCCTTTCATTTTGATCTAGTTGTTTTCTTAGATGCGACAGATTTAACAGTTTCCTATATATATAATACTCGGTAAATAATACATGTATGTAGAATTCAATAATCCTAGGGGGATGATTTATTACTTACACTTATTTCCATTTCCTTTTCCAAAGTTGCAAGTCCATTAGACTTCTCAATACTCGCAATTTTTTCACGTCCAGCAACACGTGTTCCGACATCCTCATCAGCACTACTATTTATAAGATTAATGTTCACCGGTGTCACACCCCCAAAATATCGCAGCGGAACGATAGTGTCATTGGGGTATGACGTCATAGCACAAAGTATGGATACAGAAAACGACCTCTATAATGAGACGTTTTGAAAAGTTTACCATTCGATTTCATATGTTAAATTTTACACAACAAGAAATCACAAAGTTTGATAATACATAAAGAGTTTACAAAACATTTCGAATGGTAATAGTTAAAAGCACAAGACTCCAATGTGTGCCATGTGACCCAAAAGCTCCATGAAATGCTATCACCTTAAGACCTGAGATAAACATGCTAAAAAGTGTCAACACAAAGGTTGGTGAGTTCATAAGTTGGTAATAAAATGATTTGAAATACTTTGAGAAATGTTCACACAACAAAGGCATTGTAAATCCACTCAGTTCCAAGTTCCGCCCATACAAAACTTGCAACCTGTGTGTTCACAACCCATTGCCAAAATATAGTATGTCAATCATGTATGCATGTATCATAGTAGTTAAAAGTATAAAGGTCACCACAAGAGTCTTCCAACAACTCGTGTTGGGATGCTTGTAAATTAATAGCCTTCCAACAACTTAATTTGGAGCCACTAATTCTTGTATGTTTGTAAATTAATAGCCTTCCAACAACTTAATTTGGAGCCACTAATTCTTGTATGATTGTAAATTAATAGCCTTCCAACAACTTAATTTGGAGCCACTAATTCTTGTATGTTTGTTCCAAGTATGCATATGAAATCAAGTATAACCCAATCAAGTATAAAACGCAATCAAGTCTAAAGTATAGGTAATGTTGTTTGGCAAAAGAGTTTAAATGTTTGGATAAATAAGCATATATCTCGCCCCAAATAGTTTATAGGAATTTAAATGAGTAAAAGCGGGGTATGAACTCACCTGGTGTGATTGATATGCTAACAAAATGAAGTGCACGAAAGTGAGACTCGGAAACTATCCGCGACCTAGAATGAATGTTATGATATGTAATGAGTTATGATGTTATGATATGCATGCATTTCGTATGTTATTTATACCATTTGTGAGTTTTGAAAATAATATTTATCGTCGAAAATACTCTTTTGACGTCTTGACCATTATTAAATCACTTTACAAGTATTTACGTCAAAATGTCATCCTACAATGGTTTCGTAATGATTTATAGTGAAATTTTCACTTTTCGTCGTAAAATAATGTCGTCGGAAATTTCTTGAAAGTGACAAAAATGGCTTCGAAAAACTAGTCGTAAAATGGTGTACGTCGAACGTTAGGAAACGAACTCGACGGATTTGGGAAGTTTGTATCAAAATCTAGAAGTTTCAGTTCATGAGTTTTCGTCATCGAGGTCTCGAACATAAAGATAATAAGGGTTAAAGATGGTGATTTTATCTAAAATGTTGTGTAAAAATGAGTTTCGGCAAAGTTTAAGCAACCATAAATAATTTATTACAACTCCGCTATACAAACGGTTGGTCGTTTTGAAAAATATGCTCGGTGATCTTGATTTTATTAGAAGACATCTCGTTACAAAAAGTTCCACATCATAGTTAAAAACAGCCTTCAACATGGTCGTTTTGGTTACCGTAACACTTGTCTCGTAAAAATAATATAGTTTTTCTGAAAATAATAGTTACGGCAATTTTATGAAAACGTGCATATCTTAGTCGTTTCAAATCCGTTTTCTACGTATAATACGTCCTTAGCTTCGTATCGAAGTATACTAATATATTTTTGATAAGTCGAAATAATTTGTAAAGCTTAGGACTCGTTTTTGACTCGTACAAAATAAAAACATGCTGCTGAAATTTTTCAGAAAATATATATTTCGTCGTCAACTTGAAAAAAATTCATAACTTCTTCGTTATAACTCCGTTTTAATCCGTTCAAGCGGCCACGGATTCGTTTTAAAGTATATTTTCTAAATATCAAGGCCAAAATTTCGTGCCTACTGTCGGATTTTCCAGAAAAACAAAATAAGGACAGATCACTTTTTATACTAGTCGAAAATAGTTTTTCTCGTACTAAACCTATTCCAATCCCTTCAATTCAACTCCAAAGCTAATCTAATCCTACCATACACCTTCTTAGGGTGTCATGGGTTCCTAAACATCATCAAGACCAAAATATAACAAGGGGATAATTATAGGATGACCTTTATATATATATAACTCTAAAAATCATGTAAAAATGGTATAAATCAACATAAGTCTTGCATGCTTGCTATGAAAAGGATAAAATACTTATGAAATGAAAAGGAAAGATGTAAAATGAAGTGATATGCTTACAAGTTAATATGATGAGGTGCAAAGAACCAAGGTTTAACCTAAACACCCTAGGTTTTTATTTCAAAACCTTAATGAGAGTGTTATCTAGATTGTTTATTAACTTGATCTTGCAAAATTTTGATCCCTTGTACACCCTTGATGATGAACCGGTTATGAAGGAGAGAAACAAAGAGAGAAAAAGATTTTTACTAGACTTGTGAATTATTTGAGTGAAGGAAGTGAATGAATGAGTGACTTTGGAGTATAAGTATATACATTCAAGAGAATTTTCAACAAGTATTAATTGCCAACCCCCCCTTGGTCGGCCAAGGGGGGAGGAATTTGCTAAATTATATATATATATTTTTTTTCTTCTTTACTTGAATATAATTTGTCAAAAATGAATGTGTAAGTAAATGTATGTAGTTAATAATACTTGTAAGGTAAATGGTAACTTTTAGGTAAAAGAGATTTTTAATAGATCAAAGTAGAGTATAATGAGATCATAAAAATTGTAAAAATACATTTCTTGTACAATTTGAGTGATATAATAATTATCGTGTAGTTTTTAAGAAAAGCGTCGTAATAATATAAACTTTAACGATTTATATACAAAATAAATTTAAAACACTAGGTAAACTCAAAATATTATTTTTATAACTAAATGTAAGTATAAAAATATATCGGGATAATTTTTGGAAGTATCGGATTAAATGATCAAAATAATAATTTACGCGATAACGTTTATTTAATATAAAATTTACGCGTTTAATGTGAAATGCAATGTCATGAATGAACTAACATGATGCAAATGATGCTAATGAAATGTAGACTAAACTTAGTCCATGTGAAATGTTCGTGATGATATGATCATGAATTCGCCGCTAAACCATTAAGGTTACGCGAATTTGGAACACGTAAACCTAGTTTACGATAAATGATGAAATTGTGAAACGTGAATTGTTTTGAGAAATGACTGGAAATTGAGAATTGTGACATTCTTCCCCTGTTAGAGGAATCGCGTCCTCGCGATTCAATCGATGATACTTAAAGTTCTACCCTTATGTTTCGCGAAATCAAGTGTATGGCCAAAGTGTTTATGTCAAAACCTATGCGTCTAGTTTTCTTATCTAATGAGACTCACTGAATCTTAATAATACGGTGGATCACTTAATGGTCTAGGAAAAACGTACCAGTTACGCATTGCGGGCTTCCTCGGTCCCTATATAGAATGCTCGACCTCGGGGTGGACTGATATTGAGTACAGGGTTTGGGTTATTTCCTTCAATTGCTACAGCTAGAGGAGCTTGCATCGGTGGCTTATTCAACTGAGGACAATTATTCCGGAAGTGATTCGGGCTGTTACATTCAAAGCAAGTCCTTTGATTATTCCTTTTACACTGCTCCTTTAAATGGCCGTATCGATTGCAATTTGTACACAAGCGGCAGGGCTTGGTCTTCGGGTGATGATAAGCACATTTAGTACATTTGGGATGTGTACCCGTATACTCTCTTTGTTCAGTACCAGTTGCCACAAAAACTCTTGCCCTTTTGTTGTCTGCTACCACGCCTATCTGCTTATTCGACCCACTTGCTTCCTTCCTCTTATCACTGCTCTTCAACGTACCATTTCTAACCATCTCGTCTGTCAGGGTTCCTGCCCTCAGTATCGCACTTTGTATTGTAGACGGCTCAGTTGTTTTCACAGTTCCACGGATTTCGGGGACAAGACCATATATGTACCTCGAGATTCTCTTGGACTCAGGGGTAACTAGATGAGGAACTAGTCTGGCTAACTCATGAAATCGGTCAGTGTAGGCTGCGTGACCAGCCCCTACCATAGAGTGGTGATAAAATTCATCTTCCAATTTCTGCATTTCATTGTCCGGGCAGTACTCCTCTTTTAATAACGCCTTAAATTCGTCCCATGTCATACCTATAGCTGCCTCTCTGCCTCTAGCCTGTAGCTGTGTGTTCCACCATGTCAATGCCTTTCCTGATAACAAGCAAGCAGCATACTTCACCCTCTGATGTGTGGCACAATTGCTGATGTCGATCACTGACTCTATCTTCTCTACCCATCGAGTATACGCCAAAGCACCTCCTATACCATCAAACTCCACAGGTTTGCATGCCGAAAATTCCTTATATGTGCATCCAATTCTGTTGTTGTTGTTGTTGGCGTTGTTGTTGTTGTTACTGCCAGCTACATTGTTGGTGTCGCCAGTACCGTTCCCGTTCCCGTGGTTTCCCGAGTTATTCATATGATTTCCAACTTGCGTGACAATAGTGGGAAGCAAGATTTGAAGTTGTTGAGCGATGATGGCGGCAAAATCAGGGTTTCCGCCAGCGTTGTTGTCATTGTTACCCATGTCGCTACCGCCTTCTCTACCTCCACGCCCACCTGTCATTCCACCCCTTGGTACCGCACCACCTCGGCCAGTACTGCGTGTTACTCTCTTTGGTGCCATTATCTCTGCAAGGGAAAGAACCGTTGAATTCCCAATGTCTATACTTAACGTCCTCAAACATAATATCACGCCACAAATTGGTTCCTAAGGTGTCCACACCGATCTACGTATGCGTGGTCGCATATGTCCACGTGAGTTGTGACGCATTTATAATTATGTTGGCCACCATAATTATAATTGCTTCATTTCACACGTGTACATACCACCAAACACACATGTCTCGGCGATTGTTGTTACTTAAATAGGTAGTCAATCTATCATCCAATTCTAAACAGTGGAGGAGGAATTTAGGGTAGGTATCTAGGAAGAGTCGCACTTGGTGTATAGGAAATTCCGTTAGGTGCTAAAGTCACTATGAGGTTTAGTCGCCAGCAGTTCCCAAAGTATCCTCAAGAGAACTCCCATCCTCGGGCAAAATCATCAAATCTATCCAGCTTTATAGTAACACTTATTTAGCTCGATCTCGCATCTCATCAAACAAGAACTGTCACGAGATCAAGTTGGATAAGTGCTCATTACTGAGGTCCATATCTTTGATGACCCAACTAGATTTTGGGACTCCCCTATTGGTACAAGGAAACTACGTTATCTAATGAGGTGGTTCTAGAAGGAATACTTAAGAAAACATATGCGCACGAAAAGTGAGTAAGGCAATAGGAAACGAAAGGATCGACGTGAGAGCGGTTATAGTCTAGGAACTAAAATGAAACCTAGTTCTCTATAACCAAGGCTCTGATACCAATCTGTCACACCCCCAAAATATCGCAGCGGAACGATAGTGTCATTGGGGTATGACGTCATAGCACAAAGTATGGATACAGAAAACGACCTCTATAATGAGACGTTTTGAAAAGTTTACCATTCGATTTCATATGTTAAAGTTTACACAACAAGAAATCACAAAGTTTGATAATACATAAAGAGTTTACAAAACATTTCGAATGGTAATAGTTAAAAGCACAAGACTCCAATGTGTGCCATGTGACCCAAAAGCTCCATGAAATGCTATCACCTTAAGACCTGAGATAAACATGCTAAAAAGTGTCAACACAAAGGTTGGTGAGTTCATAAGTTGGTAATAAAATGATTTGAAATACTTTGAGAAATGTTCACACAGCAAAGGCATTGTAAATCCACTCAGTTCCAAGTTCCGCCCATACAAAACTTGCAACCTGTGTGTTCACAACCCATTGCCAAAATATAGTATGTCAATCATGTATGCATGTATCATAGTAGTTAAAAGTATAAAGGTCACCACAAGAGTCTTCCAACAACTCGTGTTGGGATGCTTGTAAATTAATAGCCTTCCAACAACTTAATTTGGAGCCACTAATTCTTGTATGTTTGTAAATTAATAGCCTTCCAACAACTTAATTTGGAGCCACTAATTCTTGTATGATTGTAAATTAATAGCCTTCCAACAACTTAATTTGGAGCCACTAATTCTTGTATGTTTGTTCCAAGTATGCATATGAAATCAAGTATAACCCAATCAAGTATAAAACGCAATCAAGTCTAAAGTATAGGTAATGTTGTTTGGCAAAAGAGTTTAAATGTTTGGATAAATAAGCATATATCTCGCCCCAAATAGTTTATAGGAATTTAAATGAGTAAAAGCGGGGTATGAACTCACCTGGTGTGATTGATATGCTAACAAAATGAAGTGCACGAAAGTGAGACTCGGAAACTATCCGCGACCTAGAATGAATGTTATGATATGTAATGAGTTATGATGTTATGATATGCATGCATTTCGTATGTTATTTATACCATTTGTGAGTTTTGAAAATAATATTTATCGTCGAAAATACTCTTTTGACGTCTTGACCATTATTAAATCACTTTACAAGTATTTACGTCAAAATGTCATCCTACAATGGTTTCGTAATGATTTATAGTGAAATTTTCACTTTTCGTCGTAAAATAATGTCGTCGGAAATTTCTTGAAAGTGACAAAAATGGCTTCGAAAAACTAGTCGTAAAATGGTGTACGTCGAACGTTAGGAAACGAACTCGACGGATTTGGGAAGTTTGTATCAAAATCTAGAAGTTTCAGTTCATGAGTTTTCGTCATCGAGGTCTCGAACATAAAGATAATAAGGGTTAAAGATGGTGATTTTATCTAAAATGTTGTGTAAAAATGAGTTTCGGCAAAGTTTAAGCAACCATAAATAATTTATTACAACTCCGCTATACAAACGGTTGGTCGTTTTGAAAAATATGCTCGGTGATCTTGATTTTATTAGAAGACATCTCGTTACAAAAAGTTCCACATCATAGTTAAAAACAGCCTTCAACATGGTCGTTTTGGTTACCGTAACACTTGTCTCGTAAAAATAATATAGTTTTTCTGAAAATAATAGTTACGGCAATTTTATGAAAACGTGCATATCTTAGTCGTTTCAAATCCGTTTTCTACGTATAATACGTCCTTAGCTTCGTATCGAAGTATACTAATATATTTTTGATAAGTCAAAATAATTTGTAAAGCTTAGGACTCGTTTTTGACTCGTACAAAATAAAAACATGCTGCTGAAATTTTTCAGAAAATATATATTTCGTCGTCAACTTGAAAAAAATTCATAACTTCTTCGTTATAACTCCGTTTTAATCCGTTCAAGCGGCCACGGATTCGTTTTAAAGTATATTTTCTAAATATCAAGGCCAAAATTTCGTGCCTACTGTCGGATTTTCCAGAAAAACAAAATAAGGACAGATCACTTTTTATACTAGTCGAAAATAGTTTTTCTCGTACTAAACCTATTCCAATCCCTTCAATTCAACTCCAAAGCTAATCTAATCCTACCATACACCTTCTTAGGGTGTCATGGGTTCCTAAACATCATCAAGACCAAAATATAACAAGGGGATAATTATAGGATGACCTTTATATATATATAACTCTAAAAATCATGTAAAAATGGTATAAATCAACATAAGTCTTGCATGCTTGCTATGAAAAGGATAAAATACTTATGAAATGAAAAGGAAAGATGTAAAATGAAGTGATATGCTTACAAGTTAATATGATGAGGTGCAAAGAACCAAGGTTTAACCTAAACACCCTAGGTTTTTATTTCAAAACCTTAATGAGAGTGTTATCTAGATTGTTTATTAACTTGATCTTGCAAAATTTTGATCCCTTGTATACCCTTGATGATGAACCGGTTATGAAGGAGAGAAACAAAGAGAGAAAAAGATTTTTACTAGACTTGTGAATTATTTGAGTGAAGGAAGTGAATGAATGAGTGACTTTGGAGTATAAGTATATACATTCAAGAGAATTTTCAACAAGTATTAATTGCCAACCCCCCCTTGGTCGGCCAAGGGGGGAGGAATTTGCTAAATTATATATATATATTTTTTTTCTTCTTTACTTGAATATAATTTGTCAAAAATGAATGTGTAAGTAAATGTATGTAGTTAATAATACTTGTAAGGTAAATGGTAACTTTTAGGTAAAAGAGATTTTTAATAGATCAAAGTAGAGTATAATGAGATCATAAAAATTGTAAAAATACATTTCTTGTACAATTTGAGTGATATAATAATTATCGTGTAGTTTTTAAGAAAAGCGTCGTAATAATATAAACTTTAACGATTTATATACAAAATAAATTTAAAACACTAGGTAAACTCAAAATATTATTTTTATAACTAAATGTAAGTATAAAAATATATCGGGATAATTTTTGGAAGTATCGGATTAAATGATCAAAATAATAATTTACGCGATAACGTTTATTTAATATAAAATTTACGCGTTTAATGTGAAATGCAATGTCATGAATTAACTAACATGATGCAAATGATGCTAATGAAATGTAGACTAAACTTAGTCCATGTGAAATGTTCGTGATGATATGATCATGAATTCGCCGCTAAACCATTAAGGTTACGCGAATTTGGAACACGTAAACCTAGTTTACGATAAATGATGAAATTGTGAAACGTGAATTGTTTTGAGAAATGACTGGAAATTGAGAATTGTGACAACCGGAGACACCTGAAATATTAATTGTTTAAGAAGACTGCAGCAGTATTTAAAAGGGTAAAAAAAAAAGATGGAATGTTACTTTCTTATGTCTTACTTCCGTTTTTGTCAATGGAGTTGAAGTTGACTGCAACTGCCCCCTTTGTGCAGCCAATTGTTTCATCAAATCTTGTATTACCGCCTCTTTTTCTTAACGTTGGCACCTCTCATTATCAAGTTCACTTTGAAGTAACACCACTCTTTCATCAGATGCTTGTCTAATTCGAGGCAGATCAAAATACCTCTTGTAGGTTACTCCACCTCCCACTCCTCTCTCATATCCTCCCTTTTCCTTACCTAATACAACTGTCATGGCATCAGTGCCATGATCAAGCTTTAAGATTCCTTGTTTGATCTTGTCGTCCGTTTCTTTCTGCACACACAATATGGGAAATAGGTTATTTAATTATACCAGTATTAACTTGTAATTAAAGTATTAACTAAAACACTACCTGTATTAACTTATAACTAACAGTTTTAAGTAATATAGTAGCAGTATTAACTTATAACTAAACAAACATAATAATAAAATTTGCATTCAAACTTACAAATTTTTCTCCCACTGATTTGATATCATCATCGTGATATTCTCCGTCTTTTTTCACCCTTCCTTTCAACCACAGCATACCACGCGGTGGTTCTTCATCTGGTTCAATTTCTTTACTCTCGATCTTATAAACATCAAATACATACAAATGTAAGATAAATGAATATAAATGAAAGTATGATGCTATTAAATGCAAATGTGCAAATGTTTACTGTTACCATTTTTTCTATCACACGGGCGTATCCACCTCGTCCCATTGTATGATCATAAATAGACTTGGAACACGACACTTTAGCTTTTGCTGATCTCACCTTGCAACACAAAATCATACGGCGTTTAGATGTAGTAATGCTGATAGTATACAACTAATACATATGGAAACATATGAAAAGGTGAAAGATATTTGAACTTGAATAAAAATGAAGAATTAACACCTTGTATTCCTCGCTGGCTGTGTAGTTTACAAAATTAACCCAATCTTCGGCTTTTATAATTGCACTATACTTTTTCGGGACTTCATTTAGTTTTGAAAGGGTATTTTGGTTGGGCAATATGTAGTTTTGTATCAATTTCATTATGAAATTCTTTAGAAGTTGACCAAGACGATTCATTATCAGCTTTCTGACCGTCAAGTCAACATCAAAATATCGCTGCAAAGATTAACAAATTGTTGTTAATTAGTTGCACATGTTGTAAATGCAGAGATAAACTTATTAACACCTTGTACCTATGACAGCCAAGCCACTACTAGTTAAAAAAAAGTATATGTGTACCGTGATTTCATCCCACATTTTATCTCTTGCTTCTGAATCAACCTTCCTCCAGGTTAGAATCCTGACACATATATGCTCACGAACCAAATCACTCAAAAAACTCGAAAACAATGCTCTGTTTTTTCCTGATAACCTATCCAGTGCATCAAAGGTTACACTGACCTTTATTCCGTATGTTTTTCCATATTCCCTGCGAAACTTAGCTAACCTAGTTATGCCCCTCTTAACAACATTCGAATTTGAATGGTTGTTTCCAGCATCCTCACCCTCGTATGAATACGTCTCTGATTCATATTCTAAAGTGTTTTCATTTTCACGATCAGAATAAACCAAATCATCCGGATAATTGATTTGCGTTGCCATGATTCGTCAGAAGTAATGTGTTAAAGAAAATCAGTAAACTTAATTGGTAAATAATTGTGTAAAAATTGAAGTTCTGGTTGTTTTGCTTGAAGCCTGATTTATTGGAGTAAAATTAGGGATAATGATGAGGCAGTTTTTCAATTAAGGAAACCATAATTTCCAAAGTAATTTTAAAAATTTTGGCTAAAATTTGGCTCCAAATTTGATAATTTTAAAATGTGGCTCCAAATTGATAATATAGCAATTAAATATTTAATTTTTGGCTGCAATTTAAATATGAATTAGAAAATCTAATTTTAGAAAAATCAAACAATTTTTGAAACCAAAAACACCCCTGACAGAAATGGTGCTTACCCACAGTCCCAAACACCCATATTACTTCAAACCAGCTGTGTCAAAGACACATATAACTGCAGATACACTAAAATCACCACATGGCGCATACAAATGAACAAACAAAAGCTAAAAATGGACTTAAAGCAACTAATTAAGCAACTATAACTAATAAGCAGTTCCATATAAACAATTAAGCACAAAAATAGGCAAATCAAACCAAGAACTGCTGATACATCAAACAGCCCTAAGACCTTACTTTAAGCCTATAAATAAGCTATTTATAAGCAATTAGATAAGCTCTAACATCCTCAAGCAGTAAAAAAAAATCAAGAAAACATGTAAATGCAATTAACTTAAAGCAAAAACAACAACAAAAACACCCTAAATCTAGTGGTTCAATCAAAAATAATTGTCATGAACAAACGCTCCACTTCTAAACTTCATAATCAGTCATAAAAAAATTGACAGCAATCTAAAAATTGAACATCCTAATCCTACAATAATAAATTCTACCAGTGCGAATATGAACTTAAACACCACAACCAATTCCTAAATTCAAAACAACATGAAAAAAAAGATGAAACAAACTAGCGAACACATTACTTATATTAACAAACATATTTAGCATTCGTATGGATAAACCATCAAAAGATCCATACATATTCCATTGTTAATATATCTACATACCATCCCATTAAACCAAGACATTAGACATTAGACATAAACAGATGACACTAGAGTAAAAGAAAACATCCCATTCCTTAGCGAGAAACCCTTCAACCATTCATCGCCTGAATTTGTTCTTCCTTGGTATCGATTTCCTCCTAAGATTGAGTAATGAGATCATTCAACCCCTGCAGCTTAGACCTAGCAGCCTCCCTGTCATCCCTAAGATCCATCAAAATGTAAGGACCTAATGTTTAAAAACGGCAAACTAAGTCCTCCTTCTTTTAAACTATGACTATAAATTAGGGGTGTTGATCCATTCGGTTTTCGGGTTTTGTTTCGTTAAATCGGTTATATTTTTATTTTGGTCAACACGAAAACTGAAACGAACCGAACTATAACTGATAAGGTTTTAAAATGTACCTTTTTGAGGGGTCCTTTAAGCCTTTATTTGATCACTTTTGTATCCGTTATTACTTAATATCGTTCCTTTTCACTTTTTAGGTATCTTGAAGGCAAAATGCTGGAATGACACTTATTCGGACGAAAAGGAGTGAATATACGAAGAAAATGGCCAAAGTCAAGAATCGAGACACTCAGGCTGCTGGAACTGAAGGGGACGGCGTCAGGTGTTAACTGCGACGCCGTCGCATCACTTTTGTGATGGCTCGGTAGCCAAATTGCTTATTACAAGTGACGGTGTCAGGCTTTAAAAGTGTAGGTCGTCGCAACTCAGATGGCCTAGATTTGATCCAGACGGTGTCAGAGATTGAAGGGGATGGCGTCACAAGCATAAGGTGACGCCGTCGCAAGACTAACGTGGCCAAGACGAAACCCTAATGACGGCGACCCGACGGCGTCACAAATCAAAGGGTGACGCCGTCGCGAATGTAATCTTATATATAGAATCTGAATTTTTTAGTTTTTAGTGTGTAGTCTTTTGGAGTAAAAACCAAAACCGAACCAAGGCTGTCTTGTACAGTATTTTAGGGTTCTAAACCCTATCTTACATCAAGATAAGTGTTTTACTTCATTAATTTAATTATGTTTTCAATTACTTGGGTGTATGCTTGCATGTTGTAGGATCTTACATATGTTGTGTTATGATGATTCGGGTGGCCTTGGATGGTGATGAAACAAGAAAGCCATGGTTTTATAGAGATGAAGAGAGGAGAGGGTGTTTCTAGAGAGATAAACAAAAAGGAGAATATTAGATTAAGAATGAAGCACCACCCCTTCCAAGGATGGAAGGGGTATTTATAGTTACAGCAAATACGTCCTCCTATCGGACTGTGGATCAGGTATACAGTGGGTAAAGACCCGTCCTTCCTCCACGGTGTTACTCTAAGCTAAACTAAGCTAATAAACACATAAATAACGATATGTCTACGAGCTAACTTATGCTAGATAATAGTTGGGGTGACCGACTCTTCACTATGGATTTTCTGAATCTTAACAATCTCCCCCTAAGGGAGGTCACCCCATGAAATACATTTTGCATCCTAGCATTCTTTCTTTGTCTTTAGTTCCAAGCTCGTAGACTTCAATTCTTCACTTCCGTAATCTTTGTGCTTTAGCAGTGACTCTTCATAGTCCGCATAGTTTTGTACTTTCAGTGGAGGTCTTTGAACTGATCCACATCATGATGATCTTCGAGCTTTCATTGAGATCATCAGCCATAGTAAATCTCTGGATCACCCTTTGTTGTGTTGCTATCATGTGAAGTTGTGACTTTCGGACCGACATGCTCACACTTTCTGGATCATGACATCTTTTCATCAGAGTAGCGGAAGCTTTACTGGTTCATGATATTTGCATCTATCAGAGCCAGGTTATGTATATTAGCACTTGTCATGATTTCTTTAATTAAGTGTGGATGCTGTGAGCATGCGGCTATGAATTAACTTCTCAATATCGATCAACTGCAACCGTCCAAATGTACCTGCAAACAACAATTAGCAATAAAACACACGAAAGTGTCTTTGACCACTTTTGTTGAATTGAGGTACACGGCCCACGGTTCCCCGTTGATCAGTACAAGTACTACCTGTGACAGGTATAATTCCGAAGAATCTCCTTGACAGGGTTTCGCAGCTGCTCTAGCTGTTCTCAAACCGGAACGTCTCAAAGAAGACAACACGGAGTGAGTGAACCAGTGAATTGAGATTCACTGATTGATGAAAAGTGATTTGAAAACAATCGTGTATTGCTTAATAGAAAGTGTTTTGCAATACAACGAAGGTTTTATGGAAAATTAATTATCAATCATAAATACCCTTTAATTTTGAAATATTAATACACAGTCGATGTGCTATGGAAAAGAAATTTTAAGCACAACGACTGGTTTTTCAAAGGTATTCGTCAATTCATTTCCTGGACCAAGGTTGATTCAAGAATGAATCGCCCCATCGTTTCTATCCAGTTGTCACAAGCTTGATCTTTTGCAAGATCTCACATGTCACCCACCAAGAGCTTGTTTGATGTTGGCTATAGAAGGATTTCCATCTTCATCGTGAATATTTAGCATATCACTCAGATGTTCTGGCAATACCACAAGGATAATGCGTAGGACTCATAAGATGTAATCTCCCTTTCCACATTGTGTGAAACGGAGAGTCTTCATAGACAGTGTCCTAATGAGACATTGTGGATGATCTCTTGGCTCTAGACTCAATTGTGCACATTTGGTTCCTATGCCGGAGACTAGGGAGAGGGTCTCCTTCTTCAATATCAACAATCTCTAAGAGAAAGTCGATAGATAATGTTGGTTCCCCGTGAGAATGAAACAAGCCCTTTTAAGAGGAACTTGAGTAGCTTGGGAAGTTTAGTGCAGTGCATCACTGGGTCCATGATGTCTTGTCTTCAATACCAGTGTTACCTTAGTAAACACCAGTAGCATATGTATCGAACCCGGTTTCTGCCCTAAGGTTGAATTGATGGAGGGCTATTTCTTTTCACCCTTTTTTTTCACATTCAGTTCTTTTTCATTCTTCAACCCCTTCAGTGCTTACCGAGACTTCATTACTAGAACCTTGTTGGGTTTATTCCAGTACTAGCTCTGTCTCAGTCCGTACTCTTCCCATATCTCACTTTTCTCCTTTTTTCATCATACCTAAGGACTCTACACTATCTAGTGGATTGTCCCTAGGTAGATCCCTCCGGTTCTGGCGGATCGTGGGAACTAATACCTAACCTCACCATCCTTATAACTCCATACATAAAGTAAAATGGTCGGTCTTTTGGTACAGTTCATTCTTCCTTGAAACCAATTGAAAAATCATTTGGAAAAACAATCAAGGTACTTGTGATACGAGATCAAAGCATTTTGTACCTTAATAGTTTTGATCATTTAGAAAACCTCCCCCTCAACATGTGCATATGATTTAGAAATTGTTTAGCACATGGAGGCAAGATGACTTTGAAATATTTTCTTTGATCACAATTTTCATAGAAAAAGCCATTTGATTTTCTTGGTAAATTCTCCCCCTCAATATGTGCATAGGATAAGAGAAATCATTTTAACACATAGAGGCAAGAGTTCTTTTGAAGCACATCCACGAACACAAAAGCCATTGAGAAAACCTTTAAAACTCAATCAAGGTACTTATGATAAAACATTGAAACCTTTGTACCTTGATAGTTTAATTTCTTTAGAAATGCTCCCCCTCAATATGTGCTTCAATTAATGAAAACGTTTAGCACATATGGGAGAGCTGCCTGCACTTTGAGTCAAAACGATCACTTGTTATCAGATTTCATATTTAAATCACATTTTCTCCCCCGATCAAAAATATCAAATCCTTTGAGATTTTGGATCCCAAGTGATTTAAATAGGTTTAGAAAAACATGGGAGAAAACTGTGTTCAGGTTAATTTAATTCTGATAGTGGAACAGATTTAGACATTAAAAGATTGTTAGTGTCAGGTATGATAATTTTTTAAGAGATCTTTTAGGTAAAATAAAACATTTTCACAATCAAACAAGAACAGAAAAAATTTCATTTTGCAAGACCTTTAGCCTTTGAAAAAATCATACCATGACATAACATTAAATCTTTTAGATCACCACTTATTATAACGTACAAACGAACTTTTTGATGAAATATTGTTTGAAAATAATTTATTTTAAATCACACTCCCCCTCAATCGATGACTGTAGTCGTTGATTGAGTGACTTAGATTTTGATAAAAATGAAGTCCGGTGATTTTCAAGATTTAGTCCAATTAATTTTCAAAACAATATTTTTCCATTTTCAAAAACAATTTTATTCAAAGTTTTAGAAAAATGGTATCCCTGCACAAAGATACGTTAGGTGGTTGAGAAGCTTTTGTTGTTGTTGCTGAAGGTTGGAAGAAAAACCGTCTGATGATGCAGTGAGACTTCTTACGTTGCATTTTAATGCCAACTGAGGTCAAATTAAGCTCCGTTTCTTCAATCGCTTAGAAGAAAACCATCTGCTAATGCAGTGAGACCTCTTACGTTGCATTTATGCCAACTCTACATGGAAGTCCAATTAACCTCCGTTTCTTCATTTGTCGACCCAAGAAATTGTTACCTTTTCCTTTCGCCATCCAATCATCTTCATTTGTGGGATCCGGATCGGGAACATTCGTATATCCATGATATCTGCATACGTTAGTGAACATACATACAAATATATGGTGGTCGACATCACCCAACAACAATCGACTAATAAAAGTTAATCCAACATATCAATCAGTTCGTATAAAGCATGGGAATTATGTGTTTATCAAACTCTAATCATCTAATCCTAGCAATCATATCCTAGGCACCTAGTCCTTCAACATAGGTTAACATCATTTTTAATTAAGCATATTAGGATAATTAAGAAAGCCCGTTAGAAGATATAGATTTGAAAACATTCTCCCCCTCAATCAATGACTCATTTTCTAAAAAGATTAAAAGCGCTGAAGTCATTGATTGAGTTTTCAATATTTACGAAAACTCTGAAACTGATTGAATTAACAAGCAACTCATTTCCCACTGTTTTGAAATACTACAAATATTTTTCTGAAGAATTTTAGACGGAAAAACATTTGAGTTGGAACAGCAGTCCTTCGACATACTTTCCTCATTTTGATTTTAGGAAAAGTGCACGAAATATTTAAAAATTGGTTTAGTGCAACACTTTCCTTTCTTGAAGAGCGGGTTGCTATCTGAAATAATAGCAAACCATGGTATAAGCACGGGTTACAGTCAGAAGTAACTGTAAGCCATATTTTGAGACATGTTTTGAAAAGAATATTTACACCTCCTGCTCGAACTTCATCTATGGTCCCATGCCATTATTGAATGACATTTCTAAGAACGTAGATGTTATCGATACCAGAAGACATGTCTTGAGAAAAACATATTTTTGGTATTTTTCAAATTTTTTGATTTTTATAGATTTTTGTCGGTTTTATATTTTTCTATTTTGGTTTTCAGATAGATATATACAAAGATAGATAAGACGATATAGATTAAGAAGATGATGATACGAGTACAGAGATAAGGATATCGAACAGCCCCGTTGTAGAAGATAGAAATCGTCATCTCTTAAACATCCACCACCAAAGCATCCGAGGCTCTTGAAAAGAAGAAATTGAGCCCTTAAGAAACAGATACTTTGGCAGCTTCACCCCAAACCGAAAATCCTTTAGCTGAGCAGATTCAAAGCTTTCTTTCAAGCTTCCATTACCCAGGTGCACAAAGAAGCACACCATTATCATCGATCCTGCTGCTCCTTTTAAGAATAATCACCATGATTCTTCGTTCGAGGTTATATCATTCAATAGAACAACAACAACGTATCATCCCACATTTAAATAATCTTCTCAATTTCCATACCCACTGAAGTCTGACGCAATGCATCCCCAAAAAGTTGTCAAGAGACCACTTCCCCCAAGTAGATGAATTGATGCAGTCAGTCTCTTAGACTAGAGCTCACGAACCCGAATACATATACCCGAAGACAAAGAAACTTATACCATCGAAGTAGCAGATTAAGTCCAATAGCCAAAGAATAACCCCGGTGTATACTTTTCTCTCCCCCTGAAGAAAGTGTATGAAGCTCACGAACCCGAAGTACCCAAATGCCCAAAGAGAGAATAACCAATAACATTGAAGAAGCAGGCCGAATCACTGATTATCTATGCGGAGGACTCTATCTGCGGATTTCAACTCCGGAATAAGTGATTATATCTCTGAATCACTGATTAAGAACTCAAGTGAAACAACAGAGCGCCCCCAATGTATACAATTCTCTCTCCCCTGATGATTGCGATAACATCGAAATCATCACACACTTGTGTACCTCTTTCATCATCAGAAACTAACTCTTACATCTCTTCCCCCACGTAGTTGGAATAAGAAAATTAAACGCCTTGATGAGTAAAACCTTGAGTTTCTCTGCGGTCATGACATTTGTCTTCCCGGGATATCTTCAATCACTTAGAAGAATTAAGTTCATCAAGTTTACTTGCCATGAGTCAAACCTTGAGTTTCTCTGCGGTAATAACATTTGTCTTCCCGGGATATCTTCAATTACTTAGAAGTATTAAGTTTATCAAGTTTACTCGCGTTTAGATGCTTGTCTCCTTCCCCCTTGCTGGTTTTGACACTTCAGAATCAGCAACATATTATCAGCCCAAATACTTGAAATCTGTTGAGAATATTGCTTGAAGTCTTCGTGAGAATCAACTTGCTGAAGAACAGAATGAGCAAGTCTAATTGGGGATTAAATATGGCATTTCACTCTCCCCTAATTAATGCTCTCCCCTAAACCGACAATATTTTAATAAATGCCCGAATTAAGAAGAAGTCTTTAGATCGTTAAATGCAACTCGTCTTTAGTCTTCTAACATGTAGAAAGACTGTAGACTCGACCTTCTTCAAGATTGTCCAGTTGGGGAATAGATAGTTAACATCTTCACCTCACCGAATGCGTTCCAATTACCTTATATGTAGCAAATATCCTTAACTAAAATCCCTCCCAATCAAACAAGAACATAAAGATATTCATCAAGGAAATCAACCCCGCAACTGGAAGCACTTTGTCATTTAATCGTATCAGCCCGTGAAGATGTCAACCAACGGCTCTTAGAAGAAACTCCATGTAGAAATTACCCGATAAGAAGAAGGTCGGTTCTTACATGAGTTTGGGGCCGTATGACCATTAATTCTCAGAAACCATGCAGTAATTTCACACTTCTTCTCCCCCTCAAGAATTGCATACGGAGTTGCCATTCTTGATTAAATAAGTGAAAATCATCCGAATGTTCTATTCACACTTCTCTCCCGCAAAATAAGCACATGATGTCGCCATCTTCATTATAATCGAGCAAGTGGAATGAGAAAACAATAAGTGGTAGCCCGGTTCACTTGATGACTGAAGCGCATGGAAAAAGTATGTGGATGAGAATGGTCATAATAAGAAGATTTCTCTTCTTCAGAAGATAAAGCGCACTGAAGCATACAGTTTTCTTTTCTTTAGAATACGAGGCTTGAACTATTGTGTTCAAATTTCATAATATCTCTCTTTTCAACTCTCTTTGGCAAAACTTGTAATCAACCCCATTATCATTTAGTAGGTTCTTTGTCGTGACAGCTGATGGAGAAACCCCGATATAATGAATTTGACCCTGAAGTAAACTACCCCGAACTCGTGACTTAAACTTGCACATATGTAACAAAGAGCGGTGCCGATTTCCATTAGCATTTCTAAGTACTCTCTATGTACTCTATACTCTTCAACCAACCAACCATCGAGTATAAGACGTACATTACCTCTTGAAAATCCACAATTGAATGTGACACTGAGCACTACAACGTAACTCCTTAAAGTGATAGTTATTTTGTGGTGTTGTGAGCCCAATTCCCCCAAGTGGTAAAAGAAAAGGTAAAAGACACCCAACAATAACTAGATTTCCAAGTCTTCGTTTTTTATTAAGCTCGAACAAGGATCTCGAAGAATCTTCATCCAACCATCCCCGATACCTTCAGATACTAAGTACACTCGCCCGTGATATTTCACTTCAACCTCAAATAAATAATACTGAATTAACTCCGTTGTCACATCTTCTGGTTAAAAGCTCAAATCTAGCCTCCTTTGACGTTTTAAGTGAACTATGATAATGGTTTCATCCCGACCATGGTTAAAAGCACATAACCCCGTGAAACCATGTAGTAACCAAACTGCCATGACGAATATCCAAAAACACATCCAATTCATGAAGTACACCCTTTTATCTCTTCTTCGAAGTAGAAACCATAGTACCAGCATTAGATAAGATCCAGAAATACACCTTCCTTTCTCCAGGATGGTCCATCAATACGGGATTTTACAGTTCTATGGTTTAAACCGAGAAATAGTCTTTCGCGGGATTTTACAAAACCAAGAATAAACCGTAAGATAGATCCAGAAATGCTCATTACTTTTACCAGGATGTTTCCATTGTTACGGGATTTTACAAGTCTATGATTTAAATCGAGAAATAATTTCTTTCGCGGGATTTTACAAAATCAAGACAAAACTGTAAACAATGTCAGCTTGAATGTGTTAAGACAACTTTGGATTTGGTGAATATCTGTTTTAGGGGAACATGCATTGGTTCTTCAACGATTCTTCTCCACCATGAACAATTTTATACCCAAATGTAGACAGCTTCACAAACCATACTAAGTCAAGTAGTATATACTACTTCCCCTTGGAAGTTGACCGTAACACATCAAAGTACACGTTTCTCCCCCATGATGGTTTCGAACTTATGGAAGCATCATAACGTGTACGACTATTTGCACGACAAGTTCTTGTCATAAGCAAACATCTTGAAAAAAATCATGACTGACGCTGACGATTCTTAGAAAGATTTTGCTTAGACTGTGAAGTATCGTTGACATTTTGTGGCGTCGAATATCTCATGTGAATTGCAGAAATTGAACCTCCATTGATTCATCGGCTAATAGTAATGACCACATCTGAAGATAACATCACTTCAATAAAACCGTACACAAACCCCGTAGTCATTTTCCACTTTTTCGCTCAAGCCGTGAATTTGTATCCTTCCGCGAAATTTTATACCATACCAAAAATACCATTCTTTAAATCAATAAAATATGTATCCTAATTGAAAAATTCGGATGACAAATTTTTATGCCATAAGTCTGTCCAACGAGTTGTCCATCATATCACAAGTTCAATCCAAATCATTTTAAGCATACAAGCCCACGTCCAATTATATTTCTAGTGTCACCCCTTATCTGTCAGCCCAAGGCCTAATTCACAAATGAATATCAGTCCGTCCTAATCTTGGATGCACATAACTGGTTATAAAGTATTCTCACATACAACTTGACCTAAACCTAATCACATATATCAAAATAAAACGCCTACCAACATTTTCTCTCAACAAATACATCTCAGATCTCATCAAATCAAGTCACAATACCCTCGTCTGAACTCAAACTTCATCAATCGATCATTAACTATCGAAGACACAACAACCCAAATACGATTCTTTCATGTCATATGAACGACAATAGCTTCTGGATCAATAAATTGATCTCGGGTAGGTTTTTTTTCTTTTTGTATTGAGTTTTTGAGTCTTAACGAATTAAAGGAAGGAATCTAACTTAATAGTTATGATTTGTTCCTTATGTTTCGGATAATTAATGAAGGGAAGCTTCAAAAATAGATCGATGATGATTAAGTTTTCGTGTTTATGGACCTTTGAGTCCTGACTTATTATTGAGAATCACGAAAAAATTAAACTGAGATCAATTATAATTTTCTTTTGAGTCTTGGTAGATAGTTGAGAGTTGATGGAGTGTTGTGAGGGTATGGGTTGAGTCTAGAATAGGTTAGGTTAGTTTCGGATTTGAATCTTTTGAAATTATTTTCTTTTACTGCTCGTTGATGATGGGATAGGACTAGGACTGATGATGGTTTAAGCAACCTGAAGTCGCATGAGTCATTGTTGGTATATGGTATTAGTTGTTTGTGGTCTTAGGTCCTTTTTACGCATAACTTTTCTCTTTACTGATATTAAGCGTAAGGTTCTTAGCTTATGCGTAAACATACGCGTAACATTGCTTATGCGTAACCTTACGCGTAACCTTGCTTAGGCGTAAAGCCAGAAGCCTAGGCGTAAAAGCATACGCGTAAACCATTTCTTACGCGTAACTTCACAGCTACGCGTAACAACTCTGTAGATCCTCCTTATGCGTAAGAATAGGGTTTTGACCCTTTGACTTTTACGCGTAACCATTCCTTACGCATAACTTCACAGTTATGCGTATATATCATTGAAGATGCTCCTTATGCGTAAGATTAGGGTTTTGACCCTCGTTCACTTTTTCCGATGAGTTTTCTGACTATGTTTTCCGTTCATCTTCATACAAACCCAGAAAAATATCATAAAGAAGCCTCCTTTTACACCCATTTTGACCTCAAAAAATTACCAGATTCATCTGTACCCAGAAACAACATATAAAACTGCTTCTATTTGACATGTTTGACCATACGAATCTGACTGTTGACCACATGACTTTCACGGATTTGGTACAAAAGATGTCTAAAAAAGATATTAAATCTTGTTTGGACCCAATTGAGACACAAGGACAGATATACATGAATGACCAGGACATTTTTGTGACCAAAAAATACATAAAACTTGATGTTAAAACTGTTTACCCAAATACCCGGAAAAATATTTTCCGACCCACAAAAATAGTACAAAAAACAGTTAAAAACAAGTATCAAAACCACAATAAATCATCAAAACACAAAACCTTGGCTCTGGTACCATTTGTAGGATCTTACTTATGTTGTGTTATGATGATTCGGGTGGCCTTGGATGGTGATGAAACAAGAAAGCCATGGTTTTAGAGAGATGAAGAGAGGAGCGGGTGTTTCTAGAGAGATAAACAAAAAGGAGAATATTAGATTAAGAATGAAGCACCACCCCTTCCAAGGATGGAAGGGGTATTTATAGTTACAGCAAATACGTCCTCCTGTCGGACTGTGGATCAGGCATACAGTGGGTAAAGACCCGTCCTTCCTCTACGGTGTTACTCTAAGCTAAACTAAGCTAATAAACACATAAATAACGATATGTCTACGAGCTAACTTATGCTAGATAATAGTTGGGGTGACCGACTCTTCACTATGGATTTTCTGAATCCTAACACATGTTCCCCATGTCCGGCTAATTTACTTGTGTGTTTGCTTAGGGAATATAAAACTTAATTATTGAATATTGATTGGTTGTCTCTTATCTTAATTGTTAATGATCTAGTACTGCGATAGATAATCTGTTGTGTAGTTAATGCTTGATTATTCTTTGTGAACCTTAGTTTATAACACCTAGAGTTGTTGTAGGCTAAACCATCCGAAGAGTACCTTAGAGTTAAAGTTTATAAATCCTAGAGACTTTATAGGCGATAACCTTTGGTAGTTTCAAAGAGTTAGGGATAAACGCATACCCTACGACCTTAGACACACAACGCGATTAAGAATAAGGACGTGACAATTCAACCATCAATAGGAGATAATTAAGGAGTAATAAAACCTAAGTAAACACATCTTTAAACCATCATACGAGCACACAATAATTAGACATAGACTACCCTCACCTTAGTTAATTAGATAATTAGGTAGTAGAAGTAATCGGTAGAAATACCAACCCCCCAAATCCAAACCCCGAAATTCGTACTTTTCCATTTCCTAAAAACATAAAAAGATAAAAAAATAATCTTCCTCAACCCCAACCTTAGCGTAGTAACTTCTCACTAGCATTCCTATTCCCTTAGAGAACGATATCAATTCCCGTGGCTTACCCTAATACTACACTACAACGATTAGGTTCACTGCCTAGGGTGTTGAAAAACTTGCTCGACGAAAAGGAAGTTCCTTTGACCCCGAACGCGCTGCGTAAGTGTATCAATAATTAAACCAAAGCGAACCGAAAACCGATTATGAATTAAGTTCGCTTCTTGGGTTGACCCAAAATTAAGCTCGATTCTTGGGTTGACACATATGGTTTTAAACCGAAAATGGGTAATTAAGTTCGCTTCTTGAGTTGACACAAAATTATTTACATTTTAAGCCATGGCTTCCATAATTAGCAACCTACAAACATAATGTTTGAGTAAATGGGACGAAAACGTGCAAAACAGCTGGAAACGGACGAATGTGTGTAGAAACTTATACAAACGGACTAAAAGATGAAAAAACCAGCGAAAACGTGCAAACACGGACGAAAACCTGTAAACAAAAACGGGAACGTATAAAAACCAATTAAAAGGGACAAATACGTAAGAAAACGGACCAAAAGATATTAAAACAGACGAAAACGTGTATAAACGTACGAATCTGTGTAAAAGTGTAAGAAAACCAAACGGTTGAAAAATTCTTAAAAACATATGAAAATGGGTAAAAACGGATGAAAACGGGGTAAATCGGACGAAAACGTGCAAAACAGCTGGAAACGGACGAATGTGTGTAAAAACTAATACAAACGGACTAAAAGATGAAAAAACCAGGAAAACGTGCAAACACGGACGAAAACCAGTAAACAAAAACGAAAACGTATAAAAACCGATTAAAAGGGACAAAGACGTAAGAAAACGGACCAAAACGTATTAAAATAGACAAAAACGTGTATAAACGTACGAATCTGTGTAAAAGTGTAAGAAAACCTATGAAAACGGTTTAAAAATTCTTAAAAACATACGAAAATGGGTAAAAACGGATGAAAGCGGGGTAAATCAGACAAAAACGTGCAAAACAGATGGAAACGGATGAATGTGTTTAAAAAGTTATACAAACGGACTAAAAGATGAAAAAACCAGCGAAAACGTGCAAACACGGATGAAAACCAGTAAACAAAAACGGAAACGTATAAAAACCGATTAAAAGGGACAAAGACGCAAGAAACGGACCAAAACGTATTATGTTAGGAACATGTTTTAATTATCAAGTGTAGGTCATTTCATTTGTAATAGGTCGTTAATAAATATGGTTTATAAATGTTTGTAATTGATTTCACAGCTCATGTAGTAAGCCCATGAGCTGTGATAGAAGGTTCTTCTAGAACCAAGGGGAAACACCCCTACTTATGTAAACACTATAAATACCCCCTCCCTAGAAGGGAGAGGGTTGTTGGTTCTAATTGCAATTATCATTTTCATTAATCATTCATTAGTTCCTTCCACTTTCTCTCACTAAAACTTTCTCTCTCTAGAAATACATATTGATGTGATATTATGGTGACCTAACAAGTGGTATCAAGAGCCAAGGGATAGTTTAGGTTAATATTGATTAGATTTAATAGAAATCTGTACTTAAAAACGTGTTTTAGATTGAAATTTATGGATTTTTTGGACTGAATACGTGTTTCTGCGAGTTTCTCATGAGTTTTGGCGAGTTTGGCGAGTTAGCCATGAATTTTGGCGAGTTTCTTTGAATTTCTGCGAGTTTCTCCTTGAAGTTTGGCGAGTTTCTTGAATATTGGCGAGTTTGCCTTGTATTTTTGCGAGTTTCTTGAATATTGGCGAGTTTGCCTTGTATTTTTGCGAGTTTCTGCTAAGTTTGGCGAGTTTCTGCAAAGTTTGGCGAGTTTCTGCAAAGTTTGGAGAGTTTCTGTTAAGTTTGGCGAGTTTCTGCAAAGTTTGGCGAGTTTCTGCAAAGTTTGGCGAGTTTCTGTTAAGTTTGGCGAGTTTCTGCAAAGTTTGGCGAGTTTCTGCAAAGTTTGGCGAGTTTCTGCTAAGTTTGGCGAGTTTCTGCTTGCATTTCTGCGAGTTTGCAGTTTGGCGAGTTTCTACGTGAATTTCTGCGAGTTTGTAGTTCTGTGAGTTTCTTGTTGCAAGTTTCTGGCGAGTTTCTATCTTCTGCGAGTTTCTTGTCTGCGAGTTTGGATTTCTGCAAGTTTGGATTTCTGCTACTAATCTACATAAACCTAAACAACATCTATCCTTTAAAGATCCATAACACATCTTCACAAAAAAAAAAAAAAAAAAAAAAAAAAAAAAAAAAATCAAATTTGAGTAAAATTTAATTTTTAAGGGAGACTAAACGTTCAATTTTTACGCGAAATTCAAATTTTGGTTTAAGTGTGAAAATTTTGGTTAAAAATTCAAATTTTTAGGCTCAAATTCGAATTTTTCGGGTCAAATTTGGCGTCAAAATTGTCAAACCTAAAATTTTTCTTACCACCTTAGAATTGCATTTTATAGTGAATTTCAAATTTTGGGGGAGAAAATTTTTCATAATTATTTTTGGAGGGAAAATTAAAATTCACTATATCAATCAACAACAATTATGTCTCAATCACCTTATCCGAATTACCCTTATCCTTATTATCCTCAACAAGCTCCTCCACAACAACCTCCTCAACAAGTTCAACAACGAATGTCAATGGTTCCACAAATCCCTCAACAACAAACTTGGTTTTCTCAAATGTGCGAAGCTGTAACTAGTCAGCAATCGATTCATGAAGCTGGTTCGGATACTCGTCCTCCAATGCTTACACCAGGCAATTATGTGCAATGGTCAAGTCGATTTCTAAGGTATATGGAACTCAAGAAACCTCATGGTAAGTATCTGAAGAAGGTGATATTAGAAGGACCATTTCAAATGCCAACTGAAACTGTTCCCGGAGATCCTACAGCTGTTCCACCAAGACCCGATACTATCTCAATTGTTCCACTTAGCCGTTTAACACCAGAACAACTACTTCATCTTGAAGCCGATGAGGTTGCTATGCAACAAATACTTCTTGGAATTCCTAATCCGATTTACAAAAGTATTGATGCACAGACAACTGCAAAAGCTATGTGGGAAGGCACTGAACTAAGTAAGATCGACATGGAGTCTAAGCTATATCACAACTTTGATGTGTTTACCATTGAGCCTGGGGAATCACTTGAATCATATTATCATCGTTTCACAAATGTGGTCAATGATTTGCATCGACATAAGATTGATCTACCAACAATTGCTATTAACACCAAGTTTCTGAACTCATTAGGACCGGATTGGCATAAGTATGTTACTTTTGTTCGACAAGTCAAGGATCTTCATGATGTTAAGTATGGGTTATTGTATGATTATCTGAAACATCATCAATATGAAGTTCTCAAAGATAAAGAAGCCCGTGGCACACATGGTTTCCCTCAACCACCAATTGCTGATCAGATTGCTCTCATGGCACATGGTTATCCAACTCCTTACCCAAAGTCAAATCATGCTTTTGATCAACAACAACGTCACTTTAGTTATGCTCCACCCACACCTTCTCATCAACTCACATCCGAAGGTGATTCTAACAATGCATACTATGCTCAAATCAATGATGATCAAGCCGATGCTTTTGAAGCATTAAATCATGGAATGGCCTTTATTGCTAAAGCCTTCTCCAAGTTCTCTACTCAGTCAAACAATCGTCTTCGTTCATCATCAAATCCCAAAAGTCACGCAGTTATCCAAGGTGGCAAAGTTGAGGTTCAGAACAGAACTAGTGGTCGTCGTATGATTACAAGTGGGTATTCTGGTAATTCTGGGAATGGTCAAACATCAGCAGGGGGATCGGGTAATAATAACTTCAAGAGAAATATTCAAGTTGTGGAAACAGGGAATTCACCGGCTTCAGGATCTACTATTCGTTGCTATAATTGCAAAAAGCAAGGACATCTTGCTAATGCTTGTTCTGAACTACGAACAAGAGGAGGAGATTACTATAAGCAAGTCATGCTGATGGCATACAAGGATGAAGCAGGAGGAGAACTCAGTGAAACTCAGCAAGGTTTTATGGCAGATACTCTCTCAAATGATGAATATGAAGATTTGGAAGCAAATGCTGCAGTTGTTTTGATGGCAAATATGCAAGAACATCACATCAGTCAAATAGAGAATGGACCTGTCTATGACACAGACGGTCTATCTCAGGTACCTAACACTGATATTCACCTCATAAATGCAATTGTGTCTGCATCTGCATCTGATGAGCAGCAATCTGTTCAACATGAATCATTATTTAATCATAATGACGTTGATCAAATTAACCCCGTGGTTACATTTGATGACTTAAGTGATGATGAAAATAATGAGCATATTGAACAGAGTGAAGCAATTCATGGTCCAGATTCAGAATATCTGACTTCATTACTTCTGCCATTTCAAGCTCAAACTGCAAAATGTAATGAGATAAACCATAACCTTAGGGCTGAGATTACCTCCTTGAATGCTGAACTTGAGAGTTGTCGAAAACGAATAAATGATTTTGAAACAAAAACCATTCGAGAAACAAGTTTTGAAGTGGCCTTTCAAAAATCTTACGTTAACGAACAAAATCTTCAACATCAAATGCATGAAATTGTTGCGTCAAATAATGAAAAGATTTCTAAAATTGAACAAGAAAAGTCTGAACTTCAGAAAAACATTGAAAATCTTCAAACGGAACTTTCAAATACTAAACAAGATTTTTCAAAAAGTCGGTCAAATTTTTCTGAATTCAAGAAGAAATCTAAGAAACGCATTGATGATCAAATCGAGGAAATTCTTCGATTGGAAAGACGGTTAAAAGATTTTGGTACTGTTGTATATAAGATTGGTCACTCAGTAAAACAGATTGAAATGTCAACTTTACTTCCGAGTCTTGATGACTCAAAACGTTTTGCTCTTGGGTATAATCACCCACGTTTTCTTCACACAGCTCTCAAGGACATGCCCATATTGTATAGTGCTCAATGTATTTTAGATCCAACCATGCAACTTGTTGTATTTGATTGTGAGGAACAATGGGCACAAGATGATCGAAGTCGCTTAAACATGTGACAAAATGGAATTTTACCATATGATTACACAAGAGAAAATGCTTCTTACAAACTGAATGTCATTTCAACACCATCGTATAATCTTTCTGAATTAACTGAGGCATCTTGTGTAGAAGGTCCCGTTCACAGTGTTGCATAAATAAATGGCTCTTTACCGTCCTCTTGCAAAAGCAACTCATTGCCAAAAACTCCTAAACTGTGTTTAGTATTACGGTACTTTCAAACGTTTATGGAAGATATTTCATTTTTAGAAACGGCAATTGAGAAAAATTCCGAGTTAAAAGCATCTAATTTTCAATCTGCTTATGCAAGAGAGCAAAGACAAATGTTTCAAACCCAAATTTCACCTCATGTCGCACATTTGCGTCTGTGTGCAACACACTGGGAAAGGGAACTTCAACAAGAGGTGACTTCAATGATTGAAGTTTTTAACACACTTGAAAACTCAGTTTCACAAGAACAATGCAAAAACCAAGATCTTCAAAATGCCTTCGATCAATTGTTAGAAGATGCTCCTTCTACTAATATTGCTTCTGTGGTTATGTATTTTGAATTTGCTTATGAGAATGATACTGTGTTAACTGCTGAGAATCTCAATATGGTTCAAACGTTGGAATGGACAATCAGATGTTAAGGCATGAAATTGAGAAATTAAAAGAGGAAAATGAGAAAATGTTTTCACAAAATGATGATGTCCAATCTAAGCTTTCAATGGAGATTTCTGAACTTCAACGAAGACTTCAATGGTGTCAGTCTAAGACAATTGAATCCGAACTTGCTTTACAAAAACACATGGAAAAGGTGTCTTTGGATCAGTCGCGAATTTCAAAAGTCGAATTTCTTGATGATGAAAATGCATCGTTAAAATGTCGAATTTTCAAATATGAACAAGAGATTGCACAAGTCAAACAGGAATATAAAACGATTTTTGACTCTCTTAAAACTGTTCGTTCTGAAGCGTCAAAAGAACTTGATCACCATGTTGAATACACTCGACAAATGTTGAGTGAACAAGGAAGACTAAATTCCATAATTCAGGATCAAAAACACATCATCATTGAGCTTAAAGAAAAGCTAGCTACACAAAAATCTAGCAAGTCTAGTAACACAAATGTGCTTGCTCCTGGCATGTATATAATTGATTAAACTCAGGGAACTAATTTGCTTTCTTCCACTTCTACAGGAATAGTTGCATCTACTAATGTTAGAAGATCCGAGAATAAGAGACAACAAGAAAATACTAGGATCTCGCAACATAGAAAGAGCACTCGTCCGACATCAGAAGTAGAAGTTCATCTTAGGAAATCGAATAAAAATCATGTTGCATCTGCTTTAGATTCAAATTTGGCAAATTGTAATTCTAATGTCAGTGTAACGAATGATAAGTCTGTAAACGTTTCAAACGTTAATGCTTCTTGTGTTTTTTGTCGTAAAAGTATGATGTCTGGTAATCATGAAAAATGTGTTGCAAATTCTCTGTTAGCTCGTTCTAAGAAATCTATTACTGGCCCTCCCCCTAGGTCCACTATAGTTGCAAAATCGAATTTAGGGAAGGTGCACAGTGTAGTTTCTGAGAAATCTGTAGACACACCCATTACTGCAAAAACATCTCCTAAGAAAGTGTACTCACCTAGTGACTTCACTAAGACCAAAGCGAAAAATAATTGGTTATGGCAACAATGGTTGCAGCGTACCTCAAATTTTAAATGGATTCCTAAATGTGCAAATGTGTGTAACACTAACATAATGGAACCCACTAACTCTTTGGGTTCCATTGCTTCTATCATACCACCTTCGTTGTCTTCGTGTGTTGCAGGTGATTCAACTCGTTCTGTGGATTGTTGATAGCGGATGTACCCGGCATATGACAGGCAATCTAAAGCTTTTAGTAAATTTTGTTTCAAAGTTCATCGGTACTGTCAGATTCGGGAATGATCATTTTGCTGCAATAATGGGATATGGAGATTATGTTAATGGTAACATAGAGATCAGTCGGGTTTATTATGTTGAAGGTCTTGGACACAATCTTTTCTCAGTTGGACAATTCTGTGATGATGATTTGGAAGTTGCGTTTCGCTCTAAAACATGTTACGTACGTGACTTGGAAGGACACGATTTACTCACCGGCAATCGGAGCACAAATCTTTATACGATTCCTATGTCCGATATGATTGCATCTTCACCGATTTGTCTTCTCTCTAAAGCAACTTCGACAAAATCATGGTTATGGCATAAAAGGCTCTCTCATTTAAACTTCAAAACCATGACTGAACTCGCTCGTCATAAGTTAGTTGATGGTCTTCCAAGGTTCCGATACACCAAAGATCATTTATGTTCGTCTTGTGAACAAGGCAAGAGCAAGAGATCTAACTTTCCTTCAAAACCAGAACCAAGTTCTCACCATGTTCTTAATTTGCTTCATATGGATTTATGTGGCCCCATGCGTGTACAAAGTGTGAACGGAAAACGATACATTCTGGTTATTGTTGATGATTATTCACGATAGACTTGGGTCTATTTTCTCCGCACTAAAGATCAAGCTCCAACAATGATTATCACCTTTCTCACAAAGATTCAGGTTCAACTCAAAAACACTGTCCGCATTATAAGAACAGACAATGGAACTGAATTCAAAAATCAAACACTTCGTGCTTATTTTGAGAAAGTTGGAATCACACATCAGACCTCGATTGCTCGTACTCCTGAACAAAATGGTGTTGTTGAAAGACGAAACCGGATGTTAGTGGAGGCTGCTCGAACGATGTTGATTTTCTCACAATTACCAGATTTCTTGTGGGCTGAAGCTGTCTCAACTGCATGTTTTACTCAAAATCGTTCCATCATTCATACGCGCCATAATAAAACTCCCCATGAGATTGTTCACAACCGCAAACCAGATATCATATATTTTCATGTTTTTGGTGCACTTTGCTATCCAAAAAATGATCGTGATGATATTGGAAAACTTCAGCCAAAAGCTGACATTGGAGTGTTCATTGGTTACTGTGAAAATTCGAAAGGATTTAAAATTTGGAATCGTCGAACTCGACAAATGATGGAAACAGTTCATGTCAACTTTGATGAGCTTACAGATATGGCTTCTGAGCAGAACCGCTTAGGACCCGCATCCAACCGTCTAAACTTTCCTTCTTCATCAGCTGTTCCACCTATGGAATTCACTCGTCAACAATTGGAAACTTTGTTTGCTCCTCTGTTTGATGAGATTCCCGAAAGTAGTGCTCCAGATGTATCGACTGTTTCCGCTGCACACCCTGATCATAATCCAATAACTGATACACCTGTTCCAACAACAACAACCGTTGCACCAGATGCACCGCTGAATGATTCTCAATCAACAGAAGAACACATTGCATCCAACATTAACTCAGCTGATGAAACACAAAATCAAGAAGTACCCGCACCCGCAGATTATGACGGAAATGCTTTCTTCAATCCATTTGCTCCGGCTCCAACAATTACAGACATTGGCGAGTCATCTTCAAGCAATTTGGAACCGTCTAATATGCATGCTACATTCAATCACCACCCTTCAACACATAAATGGACGAAAGATCATCCCTTAGTGAATGTGATTGGCGATCCTTCTAACCCAGTTATGACGAGACAACGACTTCATACTGAGGCTGAAACTTGTGTTTATGCACTCACTGTTTGTCAAGATGAACCACGAAACATCAAAGAAGCTATGACATATGACAATTGGATTGAATCAATGCAAGAAGAGTTGAATCAGTTCAAACGTCTCGAAGTCTGGGAACTTGTTCCAAGACCAGATGGAATTTATGTCATTGGACTGAAGTGGATCTGGAAAAACAAACTGGATGCTGAAGGCAATGTTATTCGCAACAAATCTCGTCTTGTGGCTAAAGGGTATTCTCAAGAAGAAGGAATCGATTATGAAGAATCGTTTGCACCAGTGGCTCGACTTGAAGCTGTACGGATATTTCTGGCATATGCTGCACACAAGAATATCACGGTTTATCAGATGGATGTAAAAACAGCGTTTCTGAATGGTCAACTCCGTGAAGAAGTTTATGTGGGTCAACCGGACGGGTTCATTGATTCAGATCATCCCAATTACGTGTACAAGCTCAAAAAGGCTCTTTATGGTCTTAAACAAGCCCCACGGGCCTGGTATGACAAACTGTCCAAATTTCTTCTCGCTAATCAATTTACCAAAGGAACTGTTGATCCAACATTTTTCATTCAACGTCACGGGGAGGATATTTTAATTGTTCAAATTTACGTTGATGATATCATTTTTGGTGCAACACATAAAAAGTACTCAAACGCTTTTGCAAAATTAATGAAACAAAATTTTGAAATGTCCATGATGGGTGAACTAAAGTTCTTCTTAAGACTTCAGGTTCATCAATCTCCCCGTGGCATATTTTAAATCAGTCCAAATATGCTCTTGAAATCTTAAAGAAACATGGAATGACCAGTTGTGATACTTATAACACACCTATGTCTGCAACCTCACCAAAGCTGGACGCTGATTTACATGGGAAAGTGATTGACCCTACAAAATAACGAAGTATTATTGGGTCTCTCATGTATCTAACAGCCAGCAGACCTGACATTGTATTTGCTGTATATCTTTGCTCCCGTTATCAGTCAAGACCAACTGAAAGACACCTCAATGAGGCTAAAAGAATCCTTCGCTACGTAAAGAGAACCATTCACTTGGGAATCTGGTATCCGAAGGATTCTGGTTTTGCACTAATCGCTTTTTCAGATGCTGATCACGCAGGGTGTTTAGATACACGCAAAAGTACATCTGGTGGTGTTCAGTTTCTCGGAGATAAACTTGTGTCTTGGCAGTCAAAGAAACAAGACTGTACATCCATGTCATCAACAGAAGCAGAATACGTTGCCATGTCAGCATGCTGTGCTCAGATAATTTGGATGAGATCACAACTGATGGACTACGGCTTTGTATTCAACAAGATACCAATGTACTGTGACTCCAAGAGTGCTATTGCCATCTCCTGCAACACGGTTCAGCATTCCAAGTCAAAGCATATCGCTCTCCGATATCATTTCATCAAAGAGCATGTCGAAAAGGGTACAATTGAATTATACTTTGTGGGTACTCAATACCAATTGGCAGATTTGTTCACTAAAGCTTTGCCACCCGCAAGGTTTACTGAGCTTGTCCATCAAATTGGTATGCGGTGTTTGACTCCAGAAGATCTGGAATCTTTACTCAATCGTTCTTAAAACGTCAAACACCAAAACATCTTTCTTTGTAAATACATATTTCAAAAACAAAATACAAAAATATAAAATCTTTCAAAATCCAAAAAGATTTTCCTTTTACTAAAAAAAAAATTATGAATTTGAAATTTTTACATAAACATTCATTGATTCTGTTTTTCAGTTAAACCTTGAGTTCGAATTTTCATAAGCACAACAAATCTGATAATATGTTTTTACAACGTGTATTAATCTGATTCAAATTCGGCTCAAGAAGGCTATCTCTCAAATATATTTCCGTATTTGAGGGGGAGTACTTTTGTTCAACGAAAACAAAATCTAATTCCACGAAAGGACCCTGTGGTACGCTTCAGTGCCTCAATCCTAATTAAAGGAGCGAAAGCTTCTTAACTGTTTTGCAACAAAAATCTTTGTTCGAAATCAAATGTTCTTGAAATCCATTTCTTCCCAAATGAATTTCCAATGCCTCAAAAAGCATATTTTAATCAACATGTTTTCAAAAACATCATTCATATGCTATTTTTGTGGGGGAGAAATGTGATTAAAATTGATTGATCAGGAAGTTATGGAATATCATAACGTGCTCGACTCAGATATCACCAATGAATTGACGAACTTTGAAATGTCAGTAATCGAAAAGACTTGTTTCCAACGAAACTTGTCTTAGTAGAATGTACCAATTCAAGACACTCTTGATTGACATGAACTTTGACGGGTCAAACCTTCTTTTTTTCAAGGAGTGTTTACATCTTCAAGATAGTTATTAGAGCTAGTTGTCACCTAAAAGCTGTCAATGGATCTCTTTAACTATACAACGTAACCGTGTCTCCCGGGGAATTGTTTATCAAGAGTCGATCAATTCAAAAGTGCGAGCTCTACCCTCACTGTGCAGATTTCAGTCAAAACTCATAAGCACATGTGGAGGGAGAGTATTTCTGAAAAACCAAAAACTCTCAAGGTGTTAACAAAACATGTTTTTTCATCATAAACATCTTGAGAGATTTTTCTAGAAAAGGTTTTGTGGCAACATAGGATAGTCATGAAGTGAAAAGGTGACTAAGTTTAGGAATAAACGTCCTATGATCCGCCAGAGCCGGAGGGATCTACCCAAGGACCCCACAAATAGTTAGTATTTAGAAGTCCTTAGGTATGATTGAAAAAAGGAGAAAATGAGAATCGGAGAAAGAAGGAGTTGAAGAATTAAAAAGAAAAGTTAAAGAAAAGGGTGAAAAGAAATAGCCCTCCAAATTATTCAACTTAGGGCAGACACCGGGTTCAATTCATATGCTACTGGTTGTCACAAGATGACACCGGTATTGAAGAGAAGTCGTCATGGACCCAGTGACGCAATGCACTAAACCTTCTAAGCCACTCAAGTTCTCTCAAAAGAGCTTGTTTCATTCTCACAGGGAACCCTACGTAATCTATCGACTCTCTCTTAGAGATTGTTGGTATTGAAGAAGGAGACCCTCTCCCTAGTCTCCGCTCAGGAAAACCAAAACGCACCATTGAGTCTAGAGCCACGAGATTCATCAAAAGATCTCTTAGGAACACCTAATATCTCATCACTTGATTGTTCAAACAATAAGGACACAAGTGACATATTCCAGAGTCCTACGCAGATCTTAGCAATCTGCCAGAACATTTATGAGAGGTTTCACAATTGTGATCCTCAGTGATTGAATGGAAATTCCTGCCAGGGTCAACATCAAACAGCCCTGACAGCAGGTCACTTCGGTAACTCCTTGTGGGTTACGCTTAGTGTGTCTCAAACGGTCTACGGTCGTGGGGTGATGCTTCGGTGTACCTCAGCGACTCATCTGAACTGTAGGTGTATTTCGGTACATCGTGTTATCTCACTTGTGGGACTCTAGTTCAGGAACAGCCTTTATGAGAATTAGAGATGTGTTTTCACGCTATGCTGTTAACACTTTCGAAGTTCAAACTTGTAAGCGCTGGATTATTTCTAACCCATGTTTTATGTTTTTCTTCTTATGGATGCTCGCGGGTGGAAAAGATCGTGCAGACTCTTCACATGCTCATACCAACATCAACACTAATTGAAGTTCTCTCAATAAGCAAAGAAAATTTCAGAAAGATGCTACATCAAAGTCAAAGAATCTGCAAAGTTATGAGATAAAGATCAAAGTTAAAGAATGAGAGCTTCAAATATATGAATCACAAACTTCACCAGAAGTATGAGCATGCTGGAAATGACTTTCATCACTAACAACAAAGAGGTTGATAAAAGGCAGATTTCACAACTGATCACAACAACAAGAACAAAGAACAAAGATGCAAAGAATCAAAGACGTCACAAGCCATGAACGCCAAAGAAGTTCGAGACGTCAAACAACCTAAGCAAGACAACAAATGATGACCAACCCTTAGGGGGAGATTGTTAGGAACATGTTTTAATTATCAAGTGTAGGTCATTTCATTTGTAATAGGTCGTTAATAAATATGGTTTATAAATGTTTGTAATTGATTTCACAGCTCATGTAGTAAGCCCATGAGCTGTGATAGAAGGTTCTTCTAAAACCAAGGGGAAACACCCCTACTTATGTAAACACTATAAATACCCCCTCCCTAGAAGGGAGAGGGTTGTTGGTTCTAATTGCAATTATCATTTTCATTAATCATTCATTAGTTCCTTCTACTTTCTCTCACTAAAAATTTCTCTCTCTAGAAATACATATTGATGTGATATTATGGTGATCTAACATATTAAAACAGACAAAAACATGTATAAACGTACGAATCTGTGTAAAAGTGTAAGAAAACGTATGAAAACGGTTGAAAAATTCTTAAAAACATACGAAATGGGTAAAAACGGATGAAAACGGGGTAAATCGGACGAAAACGGACGAAAACATATGTACAACATATGAGAATGTATGAAACGTTTGAAAATGTATGATAATATGTAAAACAGATGAAAACGTATTCAAACGGACGGAAACATGAAAAAACTAGCGAAAACGTGTAAACACGGACGAAAACCTGTAAACAAAAATGGAAACGTATAAAAACAGATTAAAGGGGACAAAGATGTACGCAAACGTATTAAAACAGACAAAAACGTGTATGAACATACGAATGTGTGTAAAAGTGTAAGAAAACGTATGAAAACGGGCGAAAAAAGTCTTGAAAAAAGTAAACAACCCCTAACTCATATAGTATGGCTAAACATATGTGTCAGCATCCTATTAGGGACAGCAGGAGGACCCACTTCTTCACATCTATACTACATATAAAGACATCATAATCCAAAATATAAAATAAGGAGGCTACAAAAACCCGTGCGTTGCACCGATTGGGTAAGGGTTGAATGTATACATGTTTTTTACGTAATATTGTATGCAAGTAGTTACATGTAAGGTATTGCAATTGATGTTATCATAAGTTTTGTATTTTAAGTATTCTATTTAATATCTTAATAGCGATGCACAAGAACTCTATCCAAGTTTTGATTGCCTAATGTTTGAGTAAATTGCTGAGTTGTTATCGTCATGGTCTTTGCGGTAGTAATTTTGATTACGTAATAGGTCGGAGGTAAATTCTTGTTGCGTAATGTTGTTGTAACCTTGTCGGGTAATGTTTACGTGGGTTTCGTTATGCAAATTTGCATGGTTCGCAAATTAATAACCACCGCATTCATTGTTTGCCAAAGTTGTAGTGTATATAAAGCAACATTAGTCTTCTTCAGTTCTACTGTAGATGACTACATAGTAATGATGACTAACTTTGATTTTGGTCAATGTGCTACATTGTAAAGATGACTAACTTTGATTTTGGTCGATGTATTGCAGTTGACATAAATTTTAAGAAGTTGAGATAATAAACCTTTTAGACATGTTTAGTCATTAATTTAAATTTAAACTGTGTATATACTATATAGGGGCTGGTTTAGATCCAATGAAAAAATGAAGGGTTTAAATTGCAATATTAGATATCTTCCTAAATACTCCTGCATATCACTTTTTTTTGAACTATTGCATATAACATTTATGCATGGAAGAATATGAAAGGGCTACAGTAACACCCAAAATTTTTTTTCCATGCCTCTTGAGTGTTTTTTTTGTGATTATTTGTGCATATTGTGAGGTACATTGTAATTATTTATACTTACTTAACCATAAAATCAACACACAAGTATCAATAATTTTAACCCTAAACACACAACTATCAATAATTTTAACCCTAAACACAAAAAATGTTTTCCACACCTAATATCGATGAAATGAAAGCTGCCACTGAATCCGGCAAGCTCAGCGATGCTTTCAGGTTGTTGATATTGCAAGACATAGCAGAGGAGAAAAAGTTTATCGAGCGGATGGAAGAAGAGAGCAGCATTCTGAAGGAAACTGTTGCCACAAAAGAACAGATAACCGATGAGGCTGGTAGATTGTTTACTCGTTTCAATGTTGTTGCAGCAACTGGTGAGTTTGCGCTTCGTGAGATACAGTTGAAGGATCGAAGGAAGATTGATTTGCTGGCTCAGCTTTTGGTGCTATGTCGTCGGAGTCTATCAGAGAAGAAGGAGTTCTTGGAAGACTTGGATGAAGTTGATGAGTTTGAAGATGGAGAATAGGAAGCTTTGGAAGTTTTTTTTGTGTTTTGATATATATTTGATGGTTGTATGGATGCTTGCTATTGACTGCTACTTTGTTAATATACTTATAACTGTAATGGATGTAAATGATCAATGATCAGTACAATGGTTTTAGGTTTTAATGCTTTATTAACTTGAAGAAATAAGTTAGTTTTATTTATTTATTTACTTTTATTAGAAAATGGTCAAGTAGTGTGTGTTTGACTTTCAGTATTTCACACATTTATCTCTCTTACACTCGGTCAAAACACACAGTTAGATTCTAATAGCAGATTTAGGGTTTTCAATCAAACGCAAAATCAATCAAAATAAATGTTAGTCAATGAAATACTCTTGAGGGCTATTATAAAGGGGTTGATTCTCTTCCGATTGAGCCTAATATCTCAGGTATAAATGTTATAATTTACTGGTAGTTTGTTAGTTTAGGATGTTTATTGATTTATAGATGATATTGTGTTATGTTAGTTTAGGATGTTAGTTAGGGTATTAGTCATTTGCATAGGAAAAGTAGTTGTTTGATGATTTATGGCTCATTAGTTGAGGTAATAACGATTACGTGTTATACATGCAGTATGGGTAGGTGAATATTGATTTGACGTTAGTTGATGCAAAAGGTAGGGGTGTTGAGGATATTGTGATGATATGGGAGTTGGCAAGTAAGAAGAATGGGAGATTTGCTCATACTGTCATAGAGAATACAGTTATGAAGCAGCAGTTTGAGTTTATTTGAAGTATATATCATTAAAAATATGCGTTTGTCGATTAAAATCCATACATATTTTTTAAAAGTTTGCAGGGCTAGTGAATGCAGCACAAATTATAATGATGTTTTAAGCTTGACGGGGATTTCGGTTTAGTAGACTCGAAGAATGAGATTATTCGTCAATGAAGCAACGGAGCAAATTTCGGTGGGAGGATAGACTTAAGCTTTACATGATGGAGCTTCGTTTGACCGAGGACATGATCTCAGATAGGAAGGGGTGGAGGGATAGAATTAGGATTTGCGGGTAGTGGTGCTAGGTTGGCTTTTAGGTGTCCCCTTTTGCCTCCTTGCGTGTTTTGTTTTGTGGCCTCTTTTTTGCTTTGCCGTAGTTTTAGGCCCCGTGCGTGGTTTGCGTTGCTCTGTTGTTGCTCCCTTAGGTTTTCCTGCTTTGTCTTGCTCCCTGCGTTTGGTCTTTTGGTGCTTCGTGTTTTTTTGCCTTAGCTTTATGCCTCGTGTGCTACTTTGATTTGCTCTGTGTTGCCCCCTTTTTTTGGCCTGCTTTTGGTGCGCCTAGGCTTTTGGTTTTATGTTTGTTGCGCTTTGCTATTGGCGTATTTACGGCGTGCTTGTGCGTGTTTCTTTTTCATGTATGCCCTGTTTGCTTGTTTGCTTGCTTTCTTTTTACTACGCTATTGCCTTTTGTTTTTGTCGTATGCTTTCTCTATCCTTTCGCACTATCACACATGCACTTGCCAGAGGTCTCGTTGGAAGAAGTCTCTCTACCCACGGGTTTACCCTGGTGTAGGGGTAGGATCTATCTATATTTTACCTCCCCTATACCCTGCCCTGGCGGGATTGGGTTTGTTGTTGTTGTTATTGTTGTTGTGATCGCATAATAGTCAATAAGGTATGCAGTTTATTAACTATAAAAAGCATAGTTAAATGTTAATGTTTATGACATAAAATATGTGTATATTAGCAAATAGGGGAAACCATTACTATAATATTGAAACCATTATTTTATTTGGAAATATTGAAACTTGCAGATCAACGTTTTTATCTTAAAATAGGTTTGTCGTATGAAATTCAGAAAAAAAAAAAAGTTAAGGTCAATTCATTGCTAACCTGATGTTTTAATAACGACCTACTTGTCAAAATATAAGCTTGTTGCAATTTGGGAATTGGGTTCTTGATTATGATGAATGAATGACCCAGTTAGGAAATGTGTTATGTGATGATTTTATCGTGATTTGGTGAAGCTTATATGATTAGATGGACAATTAGTTTGCACATCTTGACTTTGGTTCAGTTTTAATGTTAAAATTGATTATTTCCTTTTTGCTTTAAGCGTGGTGTAAGCTTACCAACAAAATCAAGGCTATGATGAATTATGACGGGTATTTTACAAAATGATAATGCCCATATATTGTCTTGGTAGCATGTTAAGGTTGCAGCCATGGTGGGCAATCCAATTTTTTCAAACTGCTACCCTATCTGAGCCTGTATTTTGTGACTAATGGATTATCTGTATGTTAAGCTTACCATGACCATCAACGCTTAGATCAACTATGACGGGTAGTTTTAAACTTGAGATTGCCCATATCTTGACCTGGTTTATAGCAATGTATAGACGATTATGTCGCATGTTTGTGACCGTTTTATTTTATATGCATAATATTATCACAACCTTGTACTTTAATAAAGTTGGTAAATTTCTTCAGGTCAATCATGTTTCATTGTGGCTGGCGTCCGTTGGCGTCACGTGTATATATAGTTTATGTTAGAAGCTATATATAATCATTGGTCCCTATCATACACCCGTCCCAATGAATCATGATTGGCTCGAAGATGTTAAGCATCTGTGTATGTAGTCGTAGTAGAATGGGCTGGAATTTGACATCGAATAATAATACATTGATTGAAAGTGCCACAAAGTTGCTTTGAAAATTTAGATTCGTATATGGAAATGTTACTCATCCGCTTTAATTGCAGCAATAGGTAAACAGACTCCATAAACGGAGGCATTTCAACAGATTAATCCTGAACTATTGATGAGGATGTTGTTTCAGACTGGATCATGGAATGCAAACACAGTAAAAGGTAAGCATCGTAAAATTAGTTAACACAAACACTAGCTTTTATTTGATAAAATATCTTACAACGACCTGCCAAAGGCTAAAACCAAATATTACAACAACATTCAAAATAAAATTCAAGACAAGTACATCTGCAAATCCAAAGACCAACATAAACAAGACATCATGACCAACAACAGCTTCCTCCAGCTATGCAAACACACTTACCAATCCATTAAGCCCTTAAGTTTCTGAATGAACACATCATGATTGCGAAAATTTAGCTCCAATCCAGCTGCCAAAATGCTCATTTGCATGAGCTTTTCTTCATCTCTTGCATGAATTTCTCTTAGATATTCTGCAGTTTTCTGGGCATAAATGTTCCCAACTGTTTCTAACTATTGAATAAAAGTAAGCCTTTCACGAGTAACACTCACCAAGCTAGCGCATAGGACATTCATTTGTTGTGACATGTGAATGTCCTGACCTGCAGCTTGGCAACAGTACAACACTAGCATCTCAGACCAGTTATTCGAATTGGCTTCTGCTCTAAGCTGATCACACTTAGGGCATCTAGACATTGTGTTTTCTTCCTTCTTTATTACAAGTTATGAAAAGTAAGGCTATATGTTTTGCATAGTTGTAGACCCTCTTAAATAGGAAAGTAAGGCTATATGTTTTGCATAGTGATAGGCACATGTATAACATATAATTACACATTCACTACGATTTGCATGAAAACAAAACACACAGAATCACTACCGTTTCTACAGATTTCATATTGATTCGCTTGGAAGGTATCTAACAAAAATAGCATGCAAGTAAAAGCCAAATTTATTACTATTTGCATACAGGCAGTGTAAGATATATGATTTCACAAACACACTAAACCATAATCCAAGTAGGCGTACAAAATGTTTAGAGAGAGAAAGTTCTAGTGATAGAAAAAGAAGAGAGTTGGGAACTATGTGAAACAAAGAAAAATGGTATTGAAGCTCCAACCCTCTACCTTTGGAGGTAGAGGGTATTTATAGTTTCTTACAAACTAACGCCACCTACGGGCTGTGGATCAGGCATACAGTGGGTAAAGACCCGTCCGTCCTCCACGATGTTACATAACAAACTACTAATTAATATAAATAGACTACGACTACGAGCTTTCTAATGAATACATATACTTGAGGTGACCGACTCTTTAATGACTGAATATTCTAATTCCTAACAATCTCCCCCTAAGGGAGGTCACCTCAGTTTACAATGAATACGAACTGATATTACATTAGATTGCTCGAGGATTCTTGATTAAGTGCTTTGCTCAGTAGCTCGTAGTCTTTGATTCTTCATGTTTTTGCATGTTTGGATAATTTAAGTAGAGGTCTTTAACTGATCCACGTGATGATGAGTTTCGAGCCATCATTGAGATCATCAGCTGACATTAATCTTTGACTCTTCCATTGTGGTGTTGGTATTATGTGATGTTGTGACTTTTGAACCGGCATGCTCACATTCTGGATCATGATGTCTTTTCATCAGAGTAATGGAAGCTTTAATTGATTCATGATATTGGCAGCAGCGTAGCAGAAGCATGGAGTGTAAATATTAGAGTCATTGATGCACTAATCATGATTTCTTTTGAGATAAATGTTTTGAGTGAGCATGCGGCTATGGATTGATCGCTTCAATCTGAACAGCTGCAAACGTCGGGCGTACCTGCATACAACAGTTAGAAATAAAGTGCACGAAAGTGTCTTTGATCACTTTCGTTGAATTGAGGTACACGGCCCAAGGTTCCCCGTTGATCAGTACACGTACTGTCTGTGATCACGTATAATTCCGAAGAATTTCCTTGACAGGGTTTCGCAGCTGATCTAGCTGTTCTCAAACCGGAACGTCTCAAAGAAGACAACACGGAGTGAGTGAACCAGCGAATAGAGATTCACTGATTGATGAAAAGAGATTTGAAAAACAATCGTGTATTGCTCAATAGAATTTTTTTTTGCAATACAATGAAGGTTTTAATGAAAATCAATTATCAATCATAAACACCTTTTGATTTGAAATATTTGTACATGGTCGATGTGCTAATGAAAAGAGTTAATAAGCACAACGACCGGTTTTTCAAAGGTATCCGTCAATCCATAACCTGAACCAGGATTGATTCAAAAAATTGAATCGCCCCATTGTTTCTGTTCAGTTGTCACATGGTTGATCTATTGAATAGATCTCACATGCCACCTACCAGGAGCTTGTTTGATGTTGGCTCCAGAAGGCTTTCCATCTTCATTGTGAATATGATTACATATCACTTGGATGTTCTGGCAAAACAGCAAGGATAATGCGTAGGACTCAAGATATAATCTTTCTTTCCACATTGTGTGAAACAGAGAATCTTCATTGAAAGTGTCCTAATGAGATTTATTGATGATCTCGTGGTTCTAGACTCAATTTGTGCATATTTTGGTTCCTATTTCGGAGACTAGGGAGAGGGTCTCTGATAAGGTTTTAAAATGTACCTTTTTGAGGGGTCGTTTAAGCCCTTATTTGATCACTTTTGTATCTGTTATTACTTAATATCGTTCCTTTTCACTTTTTAGGTCTCTTGAATGCAAATTGCTGTAATGGCACTTATTTGGACGAAAAGGCGCGAATATACGAAGAAAATGGCCAAAGTCAAGAATTGAGACGCTCAAGCTGTTGAAGGACATGGTGACGGCGTTACAGCTTATACGCGACGGCGTCGGAGTATTTTGTGACGGCACAGAATCCAAAATTCATATTTTAAAGTGACGGTGTTGGGCTTTAAAAGAGTAGGCCGTCGCAACTCAGACGACCTAGATTTGATCCAGACGGCGTCAGAAGCTGAAGAGGACGGCGTCACAAGCAGAAGGTGACGCCGTCGCAAGTCTAACGTGGCCAAGTCAAAACCCTAATGACGGCTATCAGACGGCGTCACAAAACATAAGGTGACGCCGTCGCATATGTAATCTTATATATAGAATCCGAATTTTTCAGTATTTGTGTGTAGTCTTTTGGAGTAAAAACCTAAACCGAACCAAGGCTGTCTTGTACAGTATTTTAGAGTTCCAAACCCTATCTTACATCAAGATAAGTGTTTTACTTCATTAATTCAATTATGTCTTTGATTATTTGTGTGTATGCTTGCATGTTCTCCATGTCCGGCTAATTTACTTGTGTGTTTGCTTAGGGAATATGAAACTTAATTATTGAATATTGATTGGTTGTCTCTTATCTTAGTTGTTAATGATCTAGTAATGCCATAGGTCATTCGTTGTGTACTTAATGCTTGATTAATCTTTGTGAACCTTAGGTTATAGCACCTTGAGCGGTTGTAAGCTAAACTATCCAAAGAGGCCTTAGAGTTAGAGTTTATGATCCCTAGTGGTTTTTTGTAGACGAGACCCTTTGGTAACTTCAAAGAGTTAGGGATAAACGCATACCCTACAACCTTAGACACACAACGCGATTAAGAATAAGGACGTGACAATTCAACCACCAATAGGAGATAATTAAGGAGTAGTAAAACCTAAGTAAACACATCTTTAAACTATCATACGAGCACACAATAATTAGACATAGACTACATACATCTTAGATTAGATAATTAGATAAGTAGAGTAATCGGTAGCAATACCAACCCCGAGATTCGTACTTTTCCATTTCCTAAAAAACATAAAAAAGATAAAAAATAATCTTCCTCATCCCCAACCTTAGCATAGTAACTTCTCACTAGCATTCCTATTCCCCTAGAGAACGATATCAATACCCGTGGCTTACCCTAATACTACACTACAACGATTAGGTTCACTGCCTAGGGTGTTATAGAACTTGCTCGAAGAAAAGGAAGTTCCTTTGACCCCGAACGACGCGTGTAGCGTTATCAAGTTTTTGGCGCCGCTGCCGGGGAATAGAATTGCTAGTTAGTAGTCCACCTCGTTTAGGTTTCTTTGCTTGATTTCTATCAAGTAAAGTTTTCTCATTTTTAGCTTTCTCGTAGTCTATCCCCCTTCTTCGTGACCTTTGTTCGTAATCCCATCACTTTTCATCATGGAAGGTGATAACCAACCACCATTCATCAACCTACCACCAAATGACCCGCCAAGATCCCGTACCTTTGGTGATACTCGAGACCAAGCCACCTAGGCTATAGAAACACCATTGAGCTTCCCGACCAAGCCCAAACTACGGCCCTGCAATCCGACACCATCCGGTTGGTGCAAAACGGATGTGCATTCCATGGACTTCGTTTCGAAGATCCAAATCAGCATCTAAGGGATTTCCTTAAAATTGTCGATTCCATCAACCTTGATGCTACTACTCGGGAGACCACGCGCCTACGTCTCTTCCAATTTTCTCTACGGGAAGAAGCTAGTAATTGGCTTGAGCGACTTCCCTCCGGCTCCATCTCAAGTTGGGATGATCTCACCTCTCGTTTCCTTGCTCAATTTTTCCCACCGAGGAGAACCACTAAACTTAGGCGAGATATCTTAACATTTCAACAACTTCAAGGTGAGTCTCTCTACAAAGCATGGACTCGATTCAAGGACTTACTCTGTAAAATTCCCCATCATGGCATTGATCTTTGGCTTCAAATCCAAATCTTCTATGACCATGTTGATTTCATCACTCGATGATCTATTGATCAAGCCGCCGGTGGAAGGCTCAGCGACTTTAATGCAGAGAAGTCTTGGGAAATTATAGAAGAACTTGCTGATCAAAGCTACGAAGATTGGAATGAATCTCCTGAAACCCATGTTAACATGGTTAATGCCATATCAACTTCTCTTGAATCGTCCGACATCACCGAAGAGCAAATGAGTGCTATTGAGAGAGGGATTGATTATCTCATGGAAAGGCATAAAAGGGCTCCCGTACACATTCCTCGAGAAGCAGTTAACTCCGCCAATTCCACCAACCACCCAACACCTTTTTCAGAATCCACAAGTCATGAGCAAAACCCTAATTTTGAAAGGTGCTTCCGTTATACTTCCCCAATACCACTCTCACCAAGCTTTAAGGAACAAATGAGGGAGTACATGACAGCTCATATGGAGAGATTAGCCAGATTTGAAGAGGAGGTTTATAGGCAGAGAGAGGAAATGCAAGCAAAAATGACGGAAATGATGAACTTGGTAAAAGAATTTACCAAAACAAAAGTTCCCGAAAAGGTACTAGTAAGAAGCAACGATTGTCCTCCCACTTTGTTTGTTAATGCCATTTCCATTATGCCTGAGGATGGAAAGGTTGAGGTGAGGAAAACTGAGGATAGCAAGAGGGAGGAGGCGGAACCTAATGATGAGCCTGAGACCATTGAGTACTACCTTAAGCATGAAATTAACAGAAAGACCATTGCAAACCAAGTAAACAACTTTAGGTACAATGAGGTTCTAGGGAAGCCCTTGAAGGAAAAATGACAGAAGAAGAGTATGACGCCTTACCTATAGGACCTCTGTATGAGTTGCTTGTAAAAAAACCATTAACAAAAAAACGAGACACCACAGGGAACTTCGTGATACCTTGTAGCATAGGTGATATTTACATAAATGCCTTAGCTGATCAAGGGACTGATGTGAACCTAATGCCATTATCAATCTATAATAAGTTAACTAAGGAGAAACCAGCCAAGACCGATCTTTGACTTTCCTTAGCTAATCACACCTATGTCTACCCCATAGGAATCGCGGTGGATGTTCTAATAGAGGTGGCTAATATCGTTTATCTGGTGGATTTCATGATCATTGATGTTGAAGAAGATAAAAACGTGCCACTCATTCTTGGGACACCATTTCTGGCCACCGCCAAGGCAACCATCAAATGTGGAGAGGGCATCATGGTACTTAAAAGTGGGAAAGGGTACGCTAGGATACCCATCATCCCAAGTTATCCTCTTAAGATCATGGAATTGATTACGGGTGGAAATCCACAAGCCCCTGGCAATAGTGTTAAGAAGAAAATGAATGATTGGGAAAAAGGGCTTAGGGACTTTATGGTTCAAGGATTGTATGCAACATTGTGGAAACCCGATAAGAAGTTAGGAAATAATCCCACTTCGATACCAAAGGCACAAAGGAACCCTAAGGAATTTCTAAAGGGAGAAAAAGTACTTTTATACAAATCACGGATAAGGGCATTACGAGGTAGAAACAAACCAAGATGGTTTGGGCCTTTCACAGTGAAGGAAACCAATCTAAAGGATAAAACCGTCACAATAATAGACGTCGTTGGCAAGGAATCTACGGTAAGCGTACAACGTCTACACCCTTTCGACGAAGGGAAATCGAAGGAAGGAGATGGCGGTAATGAAGTCACGTGAGGGCACGACTACGAGTCTAGCTACAAGACTCTTAAATAAAGAAAAGCGATTAAGAATAAGGACTTGACAATTCAACCACCAATAGGAGATAATTAAGGAGTAGTAAAACCTAAGTAAACACATCTTTAAACTATCATACGAGCACACAATAATTAGACATAGACTACATACACCTTAGATTAGATAATTAGATAAGTAGAGTAATCGGTAGCAATACCAACCCCCAAATCCAAACCTCGAGATTCGTACTTTTCCATTTCCTAAAAAATATAAAAAAGATAAAAAATAATCTTCCTCAACCCCAACCTTAGCGTAGTAACTTCTCACTAGCATTCCTATTCCCCTAGAGAACGATATCAATACCTGTGGCTTACCCTAATACTACACTACAATGATTAGGTTCACTGCCTAGGGTGTTATAAAACTTGCTTGAAGAAAAGGAAGTTCCTTTGACCCCGAACGACGCGTGTAGCGTTATCAGTCTCCTTCTTCAATATCAAAAATCTCTAAGAGAGAGTCGATAGATAGTGTCGGTTCCCCGTGAGAATGAAACAAGCCCTTTTAAGAAGAACTTGATTGGATTGGGAAGTTGAAGTGCAGTGCGTCACTGGGTCCATGACGTCTTGTCTTCAATACCGATGTTACCATGGTAACCATCAGTAGCGTATGAATTGAACCCGGTATCTGCCCTAAGGTTGAATAAATGGAGGGCTATTTCTTTTCACCCTTTTCACATTCGATTCTTTTTCATTCTTCAGCCCCTTCAGTGCTTACCGAGACTTTATTACTAGAACCTTGTTGGGTTTATTCCAGTACTAGCTCAGTCTAAGTCTGCACTCTTCCCATAACTCACTTTTCTCCTTTTTTTTCATCATACCTAAGGACTTCTACACTATCTAGTGGATTGTCCCTGGGTAGATCCCTCCGGTTCTGGCAGATCATGGGAACAAATACCTAACCTTATCATCCTTATATCACCATACATAAAGTAAAGTTGGTCGGTCTATTTGGTATTGTTCATCTGCCATTGGAACCAATTGAAAACCATTTGAAAATCAATCCAGATACTTGTGATGTATTATCAAAGCATTTTGTACCTGAATTGTTTTTGATATTTTTAGAAAAAGAGCTCCCCCTCAACATGTGCTTCGTGTATTTGAAATCTTTTGGCACACGGAGGCAAGAGGAAGAATTAACTTCTTTGATTTCTAATTTCTAAAAGATATCAGCATCACTTCCCTGATCAAAACAATTAGATAAAGCATATTAGGGAAGGATGAGGTTTTCATAAGCTTGCTCCCCCTTAATATGTGCCTCGAGGTTTGAAAGAGTTAAGCACATATTAGAGGGAAAAGACTCCACATTGAAATAAAATTATCAGTTTTAATCCAATTTAAATCACAAGTTCTCCCTTGATCACAATTATCAAATCATTTGAGATTTGTGATCTCTGTAGATTTAAATTGATTTTGAAAGCTTTTAAAGGAGAATTGTGACTTGATTATGAAAACGTTTTGATTGATAAGGATCGGATTTTGAGACTTTAAACTCCATTATTACACATGCATGATTGTCTTTTGAAAACATAATATTAGCAAAGGTTTTGAGTCAACAGTGTAAAACATAATTTCTTTTGATTTTTCAACAATAAACCTTGCTCGATTACGTGCCAATTTTTTGAAAAAAAACTTTTTAATTCGAATAAAATCATTCTCCCCTCAATCAATGACACATGTTGTTGATTGAGATATAGAGATTTACACGAGTAGTAGAGTACAAGGAATTTTCAAAGCAATTAAGTTTTCAAAAGATGGCAAACATTGGTTATAAGAATCAGAGCATGAGATTTGAAAAATAATATAAAGCATGGCTCTGTTCTTTACATTTAAAACGGGTTACTGCCTGAAATGACAATAAACCACCATTTTTCTCCGCCTCATTTTTTATATATATATATTTTTTAAACTATGTATATTCGAAGAACATCTAAAAACCCGTGACATTCTTTGAAGGTCAACACAAAGTCCGTAGATGATATCGAATAAGGAAAAACATGAAAAAATAACAATATTTTTGGAATTTTTCAAGATTTTCTAATTTTTATGGATTTTTGAAAATTTTATATTTTTATATTTTCTTTTTGAGGGTTTTTCAAGTTTTGTATTTTGCTTTTTGAATAAATATATACAAGAGATAGATGAATAAAGACCTTTACTCCTCGTCTTCCTCTTGAAGACGCTTGAGTGTTTCTGGTTGTAAACTCTTTAGTCCAAGACGTGGAAGGATAAACTCAAAACGTTCTCTAGGAAGAGCTTTGGTGAAGATGTCTGCTAATTGGTATTCAGTCCTAACAAAGTAGAGTTCCACCACACCTTTTTCCACTTGTTCCCTGATGAAATGATGTCGAATGTCGATATGCTTTGCTCTTGAGTGTTGAACGTTGTTGCATGAGAGAGCAATGGCACTTTTATTATCACAGTATAGAGGGATTTTGTTGAATTCAAAGCCATAGTCAGTTAATTGAGATCTCATCCATAGGATTTGAGCACAGCAGGATGACATGGCTATGTATTCAGCCTCTGTAGAGGAAATAGAAGTACTCATTTGCTTCTTTGATGACCAGCTCACAAGCTTATCATCCAAAAACTGAGCACCTCCAGACGTACTTCGACGAGTATCTTGACACCCTGCATGATCTGCATCTGCATATGCTGTTAGTGACATACCGGTGTCCTTCGGGTACCAAAGTCCTATGTTGATGGTTCCTTGGAGGTACCGAAAGACCCGTTTAACCGCTTCAAGGTGCTTTTTGGTAGGCTTAGCCTGGTATCTAGCACACATGCATACATCGAACAGAATATCAGGTCTACTGGCTGTGAGGTACATCAGGGATCCGATCATTCTACGATATTTCGTTTGGTCTACCATGATCTTGAGTGGTCCTCATCCAGTTTATTACGCTCAATCATGGGAGTGTCAACAGGGTCACTAGAATCAAATCCAAATTTCTTTAAAATCTCATTTGCATATTTAGATTGATTTATAAAAATGCCTCCGGGACTTTGTGAAATTTGTAATCCCAAGAAAAATGACATTTGTCCCATCATTGACATTTGAAATTTAGAACCCATTTCATTTGAAAAACGGTCACACTCATTGGGGTCTGATGTGCTTCCACGAGGTTTTAAATTTATAATCAAGAATTACCGGTTAACCAGGAACACATTCGGGCAAGTATACCCTAGTCAAGTTGTAGTATAGGTTTTGGTAAATCAAGGTCATCCCAAGAGACTTGGTTGCACTACAAGTGTCGTTTGTTTGTTTAAGCAAGTAACAAGTTGATGGTTATGATTGTCACATATCAAACCAACAAGAAAAAGCACACAAAGAACATACATGTTTAGACAAATAATCACAAGGATATTAGGATGTTTAGTTTGGAAAACATATTATCAAAGATAGAACCTATAATAATAGTTTAGTGTTTTATAAATCAAATGTGCATAAGCCTCAATCAAGTGGTCATGTCATGAGCCTTATACCAATAACAACAAAGAATCCCTTTCGGCCTTAGACTTTGATGTTATTAATTTGTGAAGTTCCATTTACTTGAAAGATAATGAGAACACATATTCAAAAGACTCCTTTCGGCCTCAATCCAAATTAAACCTTTACTTGTTATGTTTATTAATTCTCTTGCACAATCGTCACAAAGTACAAGACCAAAATCATTTGTCGATTAATGAATTGGAACTAACCATTGTTAAGAATATTTCGACATTAGACTCAACAATGATCAACCAAAACAATAAACAAGAACAAGTTCCAATTCAACCAAATATGATGTTATCAACATATTCCAAACAAACACTACAATTATCCAAACATCCTTTTATCACAAGTTCTCATAAGAAATAAACAAGTATCAAGACAACATTCACAAGAATCACATAATCAACACAATCAAAAAACCAAACATGAACAATAGCATTCAACATCATAAAAGTAACAAGAGTTTACCCAAAGTAAGATTACATTAGGCAAGGGCGAAGGATTATAGCACTCCTTCAAGCCTCCAATCAACTAAAACTTCTAACCAAGCATACTTCTGGAAATGGCAGAGGTTTGTGGTCTTTTGGGGAAGATAAGTTTGGTGGATAGTTGGTGGAAATTCGTCCTTAAGGGTGGAGGATCGAATTTCACACCTTTGGTGAAGGTAAGTTGAGAGAGGGATGTTGTTTTAGGTGTAAATTCGTCCTTAAGGGTGGAGGATCGAATTTCACACCTAGAGATGGAGTGGTGGGTGAAAGGGATGAGAAGGATGGAGAAGGGATGATGAAATGAGGTTGTAAAGGCCTCTATTTATACTAGAACTGTAACACCCCAACCCGACAAGGGTAAAGATATCACAAATACGGTTTCATATCAGAGCCTTAAATACTATACAATAGTGGAAGCCTTTACAAAACTTACAAAAGATAATATAAATAACTTAATATTCAAAATAAATCTAATATTCCTATTTCAAATCTTGCTCTTGTCTCTACTCTCAACCCAGATCAGCTATCCCAAAAGCTCATCTTGAATGCTTAAATACCTGCCGCAGGAAAAGAAAATGCGACTGAGCTTACAAAGCCCAGTGAACAGATATAACAGAAACAAAAGCTAAACAAAACCAATATACAATTAACGAAATAACACGAAATGAGAATGCTGAATCATTTAAGATTTTGCGGGAGCACAAATATACAGAAATCCCAAAAGAAACACATAATAGTTTAAAACACCTCATAGCACATTAATGACACAAACGCAAACACTTCAGAATAGCCAGACACTTAACATATTAGGAAAATAAATTACATATAAATCAAACAAAAAATCTAAAGACTAACGGAAACAATTCCTAGAAAATAATCATGGCATTCATACGAGTCAATTAATCTACATTTAACATACTTAATTTAATATTGTAGCAGCGGAAATAGCGGTCAAATCATGGCAGCCTCACATACAGATAGAAAACACAGTAGACATACTATAACTAAATAGACAAAATCATAACCTAGCCATTAGCAATTACCAGAACAGACATCGTAAGCTAAACCAGTTCTCAGATCAAATCCTATCATCAGCAGAGTTTTAACATAGCAGGTCACATATGCAGACAGATAACTAACCGATAGAACAAGTTTATAAAATTAACTAAACCATCATACATACTAACTTTCAAACACTCAATTGTACACTAGCACATTCATCTCGCAGATCAACGCATTCACGTGACGATAACTAATCATAATATCAGATAATCGAATCATGTTTAAACATATTAATCCTATCCTAGCATGGCAACTAGTAATCACTTGAACATATACGTCATAAGTACATTCACTAACATATCATATCAGAATACATTATATAAACACTCGAAAATACCGAATCATAACAGAATGCTTAACACAGAAGTAACAGATAAGGGTTTAGTTAACTACCACGAGCCCAGGACATATCACCTCAAAAACATCATAATTATATAGAAATAATCTCAGAAATAATTCGGAGTAGCTAGCTCCCAGAGTTTTGTGAAGACGCGTATTGCACACGACATCATTCACCAGACAAATCATATCGGATAACAGATCAGATCTAGGATGCATCCATACGCCCCACAGACAGATATTGATCTTATAATATAACTTGAGCTCATAACAGATAACAGATAAGGGACATGGCAGAACATCTCTCTACTGCCCTAGAGTCATGTCAGAGGTGCATCACTGACACGGACATGGAACCCCCATGACTAGTTAATATTTGGCTCGGGTGTCAAACTATCTTAGGTCAAATAAATTGTCATAATTGACATAGATCATAATCAACACAAGGTCACAGATAACATATCAGATAGTTCATATCATAAGGTTCATATTCAGATATTCAGAAGTCAGAAGTTCATATCACAATCACAAATCATACATTCATATTTAGAAGTTCATAATTAAACTTAGTGAGGTTCAACAAATATGCATATCAGAGTCTTCATAACACAAGTTCAAAACAGATATTGCATGGTTCAATAAAACAGAAGTTCAGATAAGCAACAGATCACACAATCAGAAAAGGGTTCATAGCAAAGGCATCAAGAACCCTAATAAGTAAAATAGGAAAAACTAACGAAAAGAACATCATAAGGAACCTTTACTGAAAAGGTTAGAATATCTGTACCTTAAAGCAAATGAGAGAAAAACAAACGAATGAGTGAATCACGAAGATATAACGTCGCGTCTCCTTCAACGAATCTACACGGATTATGATTTATTTAATACTTGTTAGCATCATTAAGTTATAACGGATTAATCGCATTCACCTTCTTATAGTTGTAGATATATTCTCATTTTTAGTGACGGACGGAATTCCAACATTTTAGGTTAATAATCATTACTTAGCCAAACTTATGGGTTACAAATGATAAATGATAAACGGAAGGGTTGAATATGACAAATATCTTAATTGAGGGCTTATATGATCGTCGTTCAAAGTATAGGGTCTACATATGTCAAGAACGGATTTTAGGACTTCTTTTTCAACATAGTTTACACAAGCCTTCATAACTTACATGATTAACCAAGACTCACACGTAACATTATTCGAACACAACCTTAATGAGACCATGCATGCAATACTTTTAATTCGTGACACTTAGTTCCTTACATAAAATCATAACTCACGCATTTTTACATCACGCTTAGTACTAGCTCATTATACTCTTAATTACTAATTATTAATGATTCCAAGACTTACCATTCTCACATGAAAACATGAATTTACACATTTAGCTTTTAACCCTAACCGACTTCCTATTTATGTTCTAGGGTCTTTCTCATGTTCTTAATATCACTTATTATTCATTTAATTTACATGTTACTTCTTTTACTAACTTCCACCTTGACCTAGAACGTATGAAAACTCAAACGGAAGTTAACTCAAACTCATGCATACATTAACACTAATAACTCACATATGACGACTCGTTTACCCTACGTGAACAAGACCAAAATCTTTTCCCCCTCCCTTGATTCAACATGTACGCAATACACATGCAAAATCCCAGCTTGTTACATGTTGTTTTTCCGACTCACAAACCATTCGACACCCATACAAACACTTAACCCATTGACTCACACAACTTGTTAACCTATATTCCAACATGCATGCATCGACACACAAACAAACTACAACAACAAGGTTAACGTGACTCTTACCTACGCAACACCTTCATGACTTAATTATATACGTCAAGTTATGATTTCATGTGACGATATATATACTCTACTTGTTATCCGATTTGGTAGGCATGCTCGATACATATATATATATAGGTTTCGGAAAACATGAAACACGCAACATAAGTACATGACAAGGTTTGCATGTCTCACTAATATGGCTCGACTTATTCATATGGTCCGATTAGTTTGTCTAAAACCCTAACACATGAATCGGTTTAATTCGTGTGGCTCATTAACACCTCACGACTTCATAGTTTACGTTTGCATGTAAATATAATTGAGACGAAAAGAGAAACGTTGTTTACCTTGGCACTTGTGTCAGATCAAACACACGCGCACCCAAGGTAGCAGCTTCGATCGGAAAAGAGAAAAGAGCAAAGGGAGTGTGCCGTGACTTTGTGTAGACTAGGGTTCCAAAAGTTGAGGTTTGTTTTTGTATATATATGCACCGATCGGGTCTTAGGGGTTTGTGTGTGGGCTTCGGCTCAACAAGGGAAGAAGGAAAGAAAAGACATAAGCCTGTGGCTTATGGATGTGTTCTCAGCTCACAAGCCCAAACTTGGTAAGACCATGGGCTCAAATGAAATTCGGATTGGGCACAAGAAAAAGACTAAAAATGGTTTAAGTGGCAATCGGCTCACAAAACAACTTCGGCCCAATCGTGAAAGTTAGCAACCGATTGGATCATAAACAAAAGAAAAACGAGGCCCAAGCTTATGTTGCATGACTTATATTCTTTTGTCGTATCAATGTCATTCATTTTATATACATGTTAGGTTTTAAATATTCATAAGTTATGTTTTTAGTTTCGTTAAACGAACGTTAGTATATTTTACGTATTTTAAAATTTTGATTGTGAGGGTAAAATAGTCTTTCAATACGTTTTATATTTTTAGGGTTTTACAAGAACCAAGGCTAGGGGTATTCAATTCTTTTCTTGGAGGCCAAGGACATTGGAAAGGACTATAATACATGTAGGAAGGGACTAGAATCGTTTGGAACATGATTGGAACTTGCTAGGACTCTTATTGATGAAGAAATGGCAGAACAGGCCCTCCAACCGAATCGGTTAAGCTCCAACCAATCCGGTTAAGACCTTTTGACAGAAAAGGTCAGTATCCAAATTTGTAGACCTTTCTCTTAGCTTTCCGTGGCCGCGAACGAGGGGTCAAACGGAATCCGTATGCAATAGTTATGGCCAAAATGGTGAAGATGTGTCGGGAACAACGAGTCTTCCATATTTCTTCGTTTTAGCTTCTTTTCTTCATTTCTTTCTCGTTTTCCTTCTTGAATTTTATTCTTGAGTCTTTGGACCACTAACTTGATGACTTTATCTTCTCGAATATACTCCACAAGTCTTGCTTTTGTCGGGAATTCTTCATATTTGGAGAAATCTTCGTATTTTACTTCTTTTTCCGTCTTTTTCTCCACTTTCTTGTACTTGGCTACAAATGAACTAGCAAACGCACTTTTGTATGATTAAGCATCAAAAGCATATGATTATAACCAAATAACACACATAAAAGCGCAGATAACGCTACTAAAAACATGCACAATTTGAGCGTTATCAGGGTCAGTCGAGACAAAGATGATATCATCAACATAAATTTGAACGTGAATTAAGTGTTTGCCTGACTTCCTGGTGAACAATGTTGGATCAACTGCTCCTTTGCTGAAGCCGGTAGATAGAAGAAACTTTGATAGCGTATCATACCATGCCCTTGGAGCTTGCTTTAAAGCGTAAAGAGCCTTCTTCAAACGATAAACGTGAGTAGGATGCTCTGGATTCACAAACCCTTCAGGTTGGCTGACGTAGATGACTTCTTTAAGATCTCCATTCAGAAATGCCATCTTTACTGTCACAATTCTCATTTTCCGGTCATTCTCATACTCCATATTCATCATTTCATAACGGTTCATGCATGGTTTTGCATTTTTCAATAAACGTTATCGCGTAAACATTATTTTTGAACAATTGATTCAATACTTCCAAAAATTTTTCCAATATATTTTTATACTCATATTAAGTCTATAAAAATATTATTATTAGTCTAACCGGTGTTTTAAATCTATTTCGTATATAAATTGTTATATTTATATAAATTACGAGGGTTTTCTTAAATTCAACCCGATAAATAATTATTCACTCAAATCTTTCAAGAAATGTATTTTTATAATTTTTATGACCTAAATATATTTTATCTTGACCCGTGAAATTTATTTTATCTAACGCTACCTTAAATATTCAAATGTGTATACAACTTACTAATCTTATTTAACAAAACTACAAGTTACTACTATCCTCAAATAACTTTACTTCTATTACATTTATACTTTTACATTTTTACTTACATAATAAATATATGTATGTGTATCATTAATTACATGATCTTTCAAGATATGCTAGATATTTTTCTACTTATACAAGTCCTACACTCCACCCTTTCATTCATTCAACACATTATTGCAAGTCAAGATCAAACTTTCCTCTCTTCTTCTTCATCTCAAACTTTCGGCCACCATAGGAGAGCTAGGAGGTGATCATCAAAAATTTTCCAATCAAGTTCTACACAATCTAGTAACACTCTTTGTTTAGGTTTTGAAATAAAAACCTAGGGTGTTTAGGATAATCTTTGGTTCTCTAAACCTCATCAAGTAACTTGTAAGCCTAAAACTTCATCTCTTACTTTTTCATATATATTTTTCATACATTTCATAAGTCCATATGATCATATTTGCTCAAGTTGTAGTTTTTATTCATGTTTATCAAATGTTATCACCCATATGTGTCCTATTAATTTTTATAACAAGTATGTACTAGTTAGAAGTTTATAAAAATGATAAGTTTGAAAAATGGATCATCAAAGTCTAGTTGTGATTTTTGGAGGAAATGATTACACAAATTTTATACATGTTTATTTAAGTTTGTATATATATTTTTAGCCTCAAAATGAATATTTATTTTGGTTATGATCAAATGAAGTTGTTTTACTAGTAGGATTGGTGATGAGTAGATCAAGGGATTTTTGTGGTGAAGTTGTGGTTAAACTAGTAGATAAAAATGGTAATTTTAAAATAAGCGCGGAAGCGCTGTCGAAATTTATAATTTTTCCGAAAAGTTAGTCATTTTTATAAGTTTTATTAAAGATTTAGAAAATAGATTTTTAGTTATGAACGTGACCTTTTGAACGGACTAAAACGGAGTTATAACGAAAAAGATACGTGGTTTTCAAGTTACGATTTAAAAACTACCATTTTCCGGAAAATGTTTATACAGTCCGAATTTTAACTGACCCAAACAGTGACCTTAAAATTTCTGTGAAGTCTCCGAAGTTTAAAAATATATTAGTACTCTTCATTACCTTCGCGTGGATATAAAGAACTTGAAAAACGGACTTAAAACGAGTGAGTTATGGTTAACCGAACTTTGAGTCAAAAACGTGCTGAAAACACTATTCACAGCTTTAGTAAGCTGTCAGGATTTTAATCAAGGTTTTTGAGGGCCTAAACGGACGTTTCGGGGGAAATGGACGTTAAAAACGAGTTAGTTTTCCTATGTATATATTACGTCAAGTCCGACGTAAACTGATTTTTCAATTACTAAAACCGTTACATATTTTAACTACATTTTTCACCATTAGCTCAAAAGTATTTATTTTCGACATGAAACCGTCACACATTCAAGTAACAATATTTTTATATAACTAGTTTTCAAGTAGCATATTGGGTGATACGTTTTCAAATCATGCATTCACGACAACATATCATAACTCAAGTCATAACATTCATTTTAGGTCGCGGATAGTTTCGGGCCTCACTTTCGTGCATTTCATTTTGTTAGCATATCAATCATACCAGGTGAGTTCATACCCCGCTTTTACTCGTTTAAATTCTACAAACTATTTGGGGGAGATACATGCTCAAACTATTTTCATTTACTTTCACAAATATTCTAAACTTTGACATACTACTGTGAGATCATACACCGCTTTTACTCGTTTAGATTCTTACAAACTATTTGGGGGAGATACATTGCTTAAATACTTGTTTCACTCTTGCGAATACTCAAACTATTTATACAATCGTGTTACAATATACTTCTTATACACTATGGACATTATGTGTGGTTATTGCGATATGTGCCTTAATGTGTTAAACTAGTTTTCAATTATGCTTCAACATACAAACTTTAGCAACTGGTTAACTCCTGCGGGAGCCGGCAGAGAGGTATTGATAGTACTATCGGGCTGACGCCCCCACCCTTGTGTCCTTGATGACGTGACCTTGGGTGAATATAATCTGTTATTCAAGTTATTCAATGCAACACAACAAACAAGTTAGACTCGTCGTGAGGTTCAGTTGGCTGTGATTCTTTGCATTAAGTTCATGTATATATCGTATGCACCTATGTCCTACTTACAAACAAGATTGACAATTACATATTTTGGCAATGGATTGTAAACACACAGGTTGCAAGTTTTGTATGGGCGGAACTTGGAACTGAGTGGATTTGCAAGGCCTTTGCTGCATCAACATTTCTTATAGACTTTTTTCAAATCATTTTCAACAAACTTATGAACTCACCAACCATTGTGTTGACACTTTTTAGCATGTTTATCTCAGGTCTTAAAGTGATAGCAATTCATGGAGCTTTTGGGTCGCATGGCATACATTGGAGTCTTGTGCTTTTAACAATTACCATTCGACATGTTTTGTAAACTTTTTATGTATTATCAAACCTTGTGATTTCTGGTGGTGTAAACATTAACTTATTTATCGAATGGTAAACTTTTCAAAACGTCTCATTATAGAGGTCGTTTTCTGTATCCATACTTTGTGCTATGACGTTACACCCCAATGACACTGTCGTTCCGCTGCGATATTTTGGGGGTGTGACAGATTGGTATCAGAGACTTGGTTATAGAGAACTAGGTTGCATTTTTGTTCCTAGACTATAACCGCTCTCACGTCGATCCTTTCGTTTCCTATTGCCTTACTCACTTTTCGTGCGCATATGTTTTCTTAAGTATTCCTTCTAGAACCACCTCATTAGATAAAGTAGTTTCCTTGTACCAATAGAGGAGTCCCAAAATCTAGTTGGGTCATCAAAGATATGGAGCTCAGTAATGAGCACTTATCTAACTTGATCTCGTGACAGTTCTTGTTTGATGAGATGCGAGATCGAGCTAAATAAGTGTTACTATAAAGCTGGATAGATTTGATGATTTTGCCCGAGGATGGGAGTTCTCTTGAGGATACTTTGGGAACTGCTGGCGACTAAACCTCATCGTGACTTTAGCACCTAACGGAATTTCCTATACACCAAGTGCGACTCTTCCTAGATACTTACCCTAAATCCCTCCTTCACTGTTTAGAATCGGATGATAGACTGGCTACCTATTTAAGTAACACCAATCGCCGGGACATGTATGCTTGGTGGTATGTACACGTGTGAAATGAGGCAATTATAATTATGGTGGCCAACATAATTATAAATGCGTCACAACTTACGTGGACATATGCAACCACGCATACGTAGATCGGTGTGGACACCTTAGGAACCAATTTGTGGCGTGGTATTATGTGTGAGGACGTTAAGTATAGACATTGGGAATTCAACGGTTCTTTCCCTTGCAGAGATAATGGCACCAAAGAGAGTAACACGCAGTACTGGCCGAGGTGGTGCGGTACCAAGGGGTGGTATGACAGGTGAGCGTGGAGGTAGAGGAGGTAGTAGCGACATGGGTAACAATGACAACAACACTGGCGGAAACCCTGATTTTGCCGCCATCATCGCTCAACAACTTCAAATCTTGCTTCCCACTATTGTCACACAAGTTGGAAATCATATGAATAACTCGGGAAACCACGGGAACGGGAATGGCGACACCAACAATGTAGCTGGCAGTAACAACAACACCAACAACAACAACAACAGAATTGGATGCACATATAAGGAATTTTCGGCATGCAAACCTGTGGATTTTGATGGCATAGGAGGTGCCTTGGCGTATACTCGATGGGTAGAGAAGACAGAGTCAGTGATCGACATCAGCAATTGTGCCACACATCAGAGGGTGAAGTATGCTGCTTGCTTGTTATCAGGAAAGGCATTGACATGGTGGAACACACAGCTACAGGCTAGGGGCAGAGAAGCAGCTATAGGTATGACATGGGACGAATTTAAGGCGTTATTGAAAGAGGAGTACTGCCCGGACAATGAAATGCAGAAACTAGAGGATGAATTTTATCACCACTCTATGATAGGGGCTGGTCACGCAGCCTACACTGACCGATTTCATGAGTTAGCTAGACTAGTTCCTCATCTAGTTACCCCTGAGTCCAAGAGAATCTCGAGGTACATATATGGTCTTGTCCCCGAAATCCGTGGAACTGTGAAAACAACTGAGCCGTCTACAATACAAAGTGCGATACTGAGGGCAGGAACCCTGACGGACGAGATGGTTAGAAATGGTACGTTGAAGAGCAGTGATAAGAGGAAGGAAGCAAGTGGGTCGAATAAACAGATAGACGTAGTAGCAGACAACAAAAGGGCAAGAGTTTTTGTGGCAACTGGTACTGAACAAAGAGAGTATGCGGGTACACATCCCAAATGTGCTAAATGTGCTTATCATCACCCGAAGACCAAGCCCTGCCGCTTGTGTACAAATTGCAATCGATACGGCCATTTCAAGGAGCAGTGTAAAAGGAATAATCAAAAGACTTGCTTTGAATGTAACAGCCCGAATCACTTCCGGAATAATTGTCCTCAGTTGAATAAGCCACCGATGCAAGCTCCTCTAGCTGTGGCAATTGAAGGAAATAACCCGAACCCTGTACTCAATATTAGTCCACCTCGAGGTCGAGCATTCTATATAGGGACTGAGGAAGCCCGCAATGCGTAACTGGTACGTTTTCCCTAGACCATTAAGTGATCCACCGTATTATTCAGATTCAGTGAGTCTCATTAGATAAGAAACCTAGACGCGTAAGTTTTGACATAAGCACTTTGACCATACACTTGATCTCTCGAAGCCTAAGGGTAGAACTTTATGTATCAGCGATTGAATCGCGAGGACGCGATTCTTCTATCAGGGGAAGAATGTCACAATTCTCATTTTCCGGTCATTCTCATACTCCATATTCATCATTTCATAACGGTTCATGCATGGTTTTGCATTTTTCAATAAACGTTATCGCGTAAACATTATTTTTGAACAATTGATTCAATACTTCCAAAAATTTTTCCAATATATTTTTATACTCATATTAAGTCTATAAAAATATTATTATTAGTCTAACCGGTGTTTTAAATCTATTTCGTATATAAATTGTTATATTTATATAAATTACGAGGGTTTTCTTAAATTCAACCCGATAAATAATTATTCACTCAAATCTTTCAAGAAATGTATTTTTATAATTTTTATGACCTAAATATATTTTATCTTGACCCGTGAAATTTATTTTATCTAACGCTACCTTAAATATTCAAATGTGTATACAACTTACTAATCTTATTTAACAAAACTACAAGTTACTACTATCCTCAAATAACTTTACTTCTATTACATTTATACTTTTACATTTTTACTTACATAATAAATATATGTATGTGTATCATTAATTACATGATCTTTCAAGATATGCTAGATATTTTTCTACTTATACAAGTCCTACACTCCACCCTTTCATTCATTCAACACATTATTGCAAGTCAAGATCAAACTTTCCTCTCTTCTTCTTCATCTCAAACTTTCGGCCACCATAGGAGAGCTAGGAGGTGATCATCAAAAATTTTCCAATCAAGTTCTACACAATCTAGTAACACTCTTTGTTTAGGTTTTGAAATAAAAACCTAGGGTGTTTAGGATAATCCTTGGTTCTCTAAACCTCATCAAGTAACTTGTAAGCCTAAAACTTCATCTCTTACTTTTTCATATATATTTTTCATACATTTCATAAGTCCATATGATCATATTTGCTCAAGTTGTAGTTTTTATTCATGTTTATCAAATGTTATCACCCATATGTGTCCTATTAATTTTTATAACAAGTATGTACTAGTTAGAAGTTTATAAAAATGATAAGTTTGAAAAATGGATCATCAAAGTCTAGTTGTGATTTTTGGAGGAAATGATTACACAAATTTTATACATGTTTATTTAAGTTTGTATATATATTTTTAGCCTCATAATGAATATTTATTTTGGTTATGATCAAATGAAGTTGTTTTACTAGTAGGATTGGTGATGAGTAGATCAAGGGATTTTTGTGGTGAAGTTGTGGTTAAACTAGTAGATAAAATGGTAATTTTAAAATAAGCGCGGAAGCGCTGTCGAAATTTATAATTTTTCCGAAAAGTTAGTCATTTTTATAAGTTTTATTAAAGATTTAGAAAATAGATTTTTAGTTATGAACGTGACCTTTTCGAACGGACTAAAACGGAGTTATAACGAAAAAGATACGTGGTTTTCAAGTTACGATTTAAAAACTACCATTTTCCGGAAAATGTTTATACAGTCCGAATTTTAACTGACCCAAACAGTGACCTTAAAATTTCTGTGAAGTCTCCGAAGTTTAAAAATATATTAGTACTCTTCATTACCTTCGCGTGGATATAAAGAACTTGAAAAACGGACTTAAAACGAGTGAGTTATGGTTAACCGAACTTTGAGTCAAAAACGTGCTGAAAACACTATTCACAGCTTTAGTAAGCTGTCAGGATTTTAATCAAGGTTTTTGAGGGCCTAAACGGACGTTTCGGGGGAAATGGACGTTAAAAACGAGTTAGTTTTCCTATGTATATATTACGTCAAGTCCGACGTAAACTGATTTTTCAATTACTAAAACCGTTACATATTTTAACTACATTTTTCACCATTAGCTCAAAAGTATTTATTTTCGACATGAAACCGTCACACATTCAAGTAACAATATTTTTATATAACTAGTTTTCAAGTAGCATATTGGGTGATACGTTTTCAAATCATGCATTCACGACAACATATCATAACTCAAGTCATAACATTCATTTTAGGTCGCGGATAGTTTCGGGCCTCACTTTCGTGCATTTCATTTTGTTAGCATATCAATCATACCAGGTGAGTTCATACCCCGCTTTTACTCGTTTAAATTCTACAAACTATTTGGGGGAGATACATGCTCAAACTATTTTCATTTACTTTCACAAATATTCTAAACTTTGACATACTACTGTGAGATCATACACCGCTTTTACTCGTTTAGATTCTTACAAACTATTTGGGGGAGATACATTGCTTAAATACTTGTTTCACTCTTGCGAATACTCAAACTATTTATACAATCGTGTTACAATATACTTCTTATACACTATGGACATTATGTGTGGTTATTGCGATATGTGCCTTAATGTGTTAAACTAGTTTTCAATTATGCTTCAACATACAAACTTTAGCAACTGGTTAACTCCTGCGGGAGCCGGCAGAGAGGTATTGATAGTACTATCGGGCTGACGCCCCCACCCTTGTGTCCTTGATGACGTGACCTTGGGTGAATATAATCTGTTATTCAAGTTATTCAATGCAACACAACAAACAAGTTAGACTCGTCGTGAGGTTCAGTTGGCTGTGATTCTTTGCATTAAGTTCATGTATATATCGTATGCACCTATGTCCTACTTACAAACAAGATTGACAATTACATATTTTGGCAATGGATTGTAAACACACAGGTTGCAAGTTTTGTATGGGCGGAACTTGGAACTGAGTGGATTTGCAAGGCCTTTGCTGCATCAACATTTCTTATAGACTTTTTTCAAATCATTTTCAACAAACTTATGAACTCACCAACCATTGTGTTGACACTTTTTAGCATGTTTATCTCAGGTCTTAAAGTGATAGCAATTCATGGAGCTTTTGGGTCGCATGGCATACATTGGAGTCTTGTGCTTTTAACAATTACCATTCGACATGTTTTGTAAACTTTTTATGTATTATCAAACCTTGTGATTTCTGGTGGTGTAAACATTAACTTATTTATCGAATGGTAAACTTTTCAAAACGTCTCATTATAGAGGTCGTTTTCTGTATCCATACTTTGTGCTATGACGTTACACCCCAATGACACTGTCGTTCCGCTGCGATATTTTGGGGGTGTGACATTTACATCCATCTGATAGACTACCATGTTCTTACTTGCAGCATTAGCCAAGAAGATTCTGATTGCCTCGATTCGAGCAACAGGAGCAGATGATTCTTCAAAGTCAATGCCCTCCTCCTGACGGTATCCTTTTGCAACCAATCGAGCCTTGTTCTTTAGCACATCACCATGCTCATCAAGTTTTACTTTGAAGATCCATTTTAGAGCAATGATCATAGGACAATCTGGAGCAGGTACTAATTCCCATACATCAAGTCGATCAAACTCATGAATTTCTTCTTGTATAGCATTGAACCAGCTGTCTTCAGCCATGGCTGTTTTAACATCTTTTGGTTCGATCTTAGAGAGTACGGAGTTGAAAAAGCACCATAAGGCATCGGTTGCAAGTTGTTACTGTGTGGATATAGGTCGAGAGGGGTTTCCAATGATGTTGTCCAATGGATGATAATGAGTCCATTTCCTAAGGTGTTCATGTGGCTGTTGTTGAGGAACAGAAGTTGTTGAGTCGATTTCTCCTGATGAAGATGGTTCTGATGATGATTCAGGAGCAAATATATTTTCAAACGGAGCATCTTCAGGAGTAGCAAAGGGATTATCTCCATCGTTGATTCCAGAAACATTTCCATGATGTACACTCGATGATTGATGATTAGTTGATGAGACAGAGTGATCAGCAGCAGGCGCTTCTTGACTTAATGATATTGAGACTAAAGGATCAACTTCATTCACTTAGATATGCGCAGCCTCTGTTGTAGGAATTGACAGTTCATTAGCACTTGGCTCATAATGTTCATCAAACATAGGATCAAATAATTTCCTTAAATCATCTTCAGATGGAGGTACATATGGGGCTGCTGGAGAGGGATGTGGTACAAGGGATGAACCAATGGGACTGTTCTGAAGTGCGGGTCCAGAACTGGATTGTCCAGGAGCCATTGGACCGGTCAGCTCATCGAACGTAACGTGAATTGTTTCCATGATATTACGGGTTCTATTGTTGTAGATTCGGTATCCCTTTCTGTTTAGTGCATACCCTACAAATACTCCAATGTCCGCTTTAGCTTTAAGTTTACCTAAGTCTTGGCCCTCATTAGTTGGATAACACAATGCACCAAACACACAAAGGAATGAGAGATTAGGTTTTCTGTTGTGGACAAGTTCATATGGAGTTTTTCCATGAACAGTGTGAATCAGGGATTGATTTTGTGTGTAGCATGCAGTGGCAATAGCTTCAGCCCAGAGAAACATTGGAACCTTTGAGTAAATCAGCATTGTTCTAGCGGCTTCCACAAGAGTTCAATTTCGTCTTTCAACTACACCGTTCTGTTGAGGAGTTCGTGGAACACTTCTTTAATGGCTGATTCCAACACTTTCATAAAATTCACTAAGTTGTTTGTTAACAAACTCAGTTCCATTGTCTGTTCAGATGATTCCGACTGTTTTGTTAAGTCGAACCTGCAGCTGTTTGATGAGTTTGATGATGATATCTGGAGTTTCATCCTTTGTCCTTAAGAACTTGACCCAGTTGAATCTAGAGTAATCATCAACCACAACTAACACATATTTCTTCCCAAATATAAATCCATGTAAATTGTATGAAGAACTTCTGTAATTGAGTTTGTAGGTTTGGGTTTATGGGCATACTTCTTGCTTTTTCCCAATTGGCATGCTGAACAAAGATGATCCTTTTCGTACTTCAGTCTAGGTAAACCTACAACTAAGTCCTTTCTGGAGAGATCATTGATGGTGCCGAAGTTCAAGTGATTGAGACGACGATGCCATAACCATGACTTTGTTTTCGAAGCCTTTGACAACAAGCAAATTGGAGAAGACTTCATCATATCTTCGATAGAGATGGTGTATAGATTTGAACCACGTGTTCCTCTTAAAAGTTTCTTACCATCAAGTTCTCTAACGAAACAAGTATGTTTTCTGAAGGCTACTTCTAGATCAGAATCACAGAATTGACCAACAGAGAACATATTATGACCAAGACCTTCCACATTGTATACTCTGGAGATAACACTATCACCAACAACATAATCTCCATAACCCATAATTGCACCGAAATGATCATTCCCGAATCTAACTGTCCCGATGAATTTGCTCACGAAGTTCATGAGCCGCGACCGGTCTCCAGTCATATGCTTGGAGCAGCCTGAGTCCAGGTACCACAAAACGATTTGAATGATATGCAGTTGAACACAAACAAGAATGGATAACTGCATAATTGGGATCCCCATGCAAGAATGGGTTCCATTTGGTTAGTAACAGCGATTGGAACACCCACATCAGAAATGGAAACATTCATATCAGAAATAGAGGCAATGGAATCATCAGTAATAGATGCAATGCTGGTGTCCGTATTTGACCTATTCAAAGTATGTTCACTTCTTAAAGGAATAGTTCTTCCAGTAGGCATCCATTTTCTAGTGGGCATTGTCTTAGCATATTGAGGACAGGACTGATTAGCCTTTTGACCAAACGGTATCCATCTATATCCTATCTTACTAAATGTTCTTCCTGTTGGTTTCCACTGTTTTCTAACTTTCTTTTGTTTTTGCCTTTTAGCCTTCTTAGCATGTTTTTTAGCATTAACAATTTTCACAGGACAACTGACAGCATTAGGCAAAACATTCACACCACATTCATGACTAGCAACAGAATTCAAGCAGACATCATTACATGGTTTGCAGATAGTATCAGAATTCGAATTAATTACAGTACACCTATGGCTAATACTAAAATCAACACGATTCGTTTTATTCAACTCAAACATAGTGTTCCTAGGGTGATCTTCTACTCTCTTCCAGTGTGCATTTTTAGCTTGCGAGGTCCTATCATTCCTTGTGTTGTCTTGAGACTTTGACCTGCTTGCTTTAATGTCACTGATTACTCCTGTAGAGGGAATTATGGGAACATTAGTTGGTTGATCTAACTTTTGCACTCCTGAACTAGATGTGCAAGGATCTAAACTACTCGAAGGTGTTAGGAATTAGAATATTCAATCATTAAAGAGTCAGTCACCTCACGTATATGTATTCATTAGAAAGCTCGTAGTCGTAGTCTGTTTATATTAATAAGTTGTTTGTTATGTAACATCGTGGACGACGGACGGGTATTTACCCACTGTATGCCTGATCTACAGCCCGTAGGTGGCGTTAGTTTGTAAGAAACTATAAATACCCTCTACCTCCCAAGGTAGAGGGTTGGAGCTTCAATACCATTTTTCTTTATTTCACATAGTTCCCAACTCTCTTCTTTTTCTCTCACTAGAACTTTCTCTCTCTAAACCTTTTGTACGCCTACTTGGATTATGGTTTAGTGTGTTTGTGAAATCCTATATCTTATAATTGGTATCAAGAGCCATGGTTTGATCACTCATCTTTCATGCTCTTTGTTTTGGTGGATTTCATAAGGTTTTTGGGGTATTAAGTGTTTAGAAGAGTTTGATTCATTTTGACAAGTTCTAGTATTAAAGTTTGAATTTTGCTTGTACTTTTGTGTTTAGGATCATCATATGTGTTTATGTTTTGAATTGAAAGGCATAAATCACTGTGGTTTGGTTGTTTTTGATTGACAAAGTGGTTATTTTTGAAATTTGTACAAAGCAAGTTGAGTCTCGGATACACATTTCCTCAAAGCGAGTTGCTTTGTTACTGGATGCGAGTTGTTATATGCGACTTGGATACTTAGCGAGTTAAGCTTTTAAGCGACTTGGTGGTTAAGCGAGTTGATTCCTAAAGCGACTTGCTTCTTTAAGCGAGTTGACTGTGTTGCGAGTTGATACTAAAGCGAGTTGGCTATTTAGCGACTTGTCTCATTAAGCTAGTTGATTGTGGTGGTGCGAGTTGATACTTATGCGACTTAGCTATTCAGCAAGTTGATTACTTAAGCGACTTGTTTCTGTGAGCGAGTTGGATTTTTAGCGAGTTGACTACTAAGCGAGTTGAGTGTTTTGCGACTTGTCTATTTAGACTTGTTACTTCTTCGTACTACATTCTTACGGTTGTTCTTTTGATTTAGTAAAATCCCGTGAAAGAATCAATTTCCCGGTTTAATCAAAGAATAGTAAAATCCTGTAAAACTTGTTATCATGGCAAACATCGTTCCTACTATTGCTTCTTCCGTAGCTGAGGACGTTCAAGCAGCAGGGTCTGATACTCGTCCACCTATGCTTGACAGAACTGATTATGATTCATGGGCACAACGAATCCGTTTGTACTGTTTGGGAAAAGAAAATGGATTCAACATCCTCAAGTCAATCGATGAAGGACCTTATCAGATTGAGACTACCAGAGACTTAATTGATATAGCTGCAGATGGAACAATGATCTATGGAATAGACAGACCAAAGACGTATGATGAGCTCAATGATAAGGAGAAAAAGAGATTTGATGCAGACATCAGGGCTTCCAACATTATACTTCAAGGTCTTCCAAAAGACATCTACAAGCTCATCAATCACAACACTGAAGCAAAAGCTGTATGGGATAATGTCAAGATGCTTCTCTCAGGATCTGAATTAACTGTTGAAGACAGAGAATCACAACTATATGATGAGTTTGAGCACTTCAAGATGAAACCAGATGAGAGTGTCTATGAGTACTACGTGAGATTCCATAAGCTAGTGAATGACATGAGGAACATCAGAATGACCATGCCTAACATTCAGCTGAACTCAAAGTTTGTTAACAACATGAATCCCGAATGGCACAAGTTTGTCATGTCTGTAAAGCTCACTAAAGGATTGAAGAATACAAACTATGAGCAATTGTATGCATTTCTTCTTTAGAATGAGAGGCATGCTATATTTGAGAAAAGGATTATGGATCAGTTCAAAATCAATCAGGGAGAATCAAGCTCACCGAATGATTCTACATCTTTCTACACCAATGTTGGTATCACCACTAAGGCATCTCAAGTCATACCCATGGGTAATGGTAAACACAAACTCATTCCTGATCCAATGTTCAAGCAAGCTGATGCTGATGCAAGCATAGGAAACTTCATTAATCAACTGGTTCTCATGATTAGTCAAAACATGAACTCTCTCCCACACACCAACAACTACCTCAGAACAGCATCCAATCCACACAATCAAGCCACCGTCAGAGATGGGAAGGTTGTGGTGCAGCCAGTTCAAGAAAGGCAATTCGAAAAAGGAAGAGGTGGAGGTGGTAGAGGATATGGGATAAATCTGAATAGGGGAAGGAATGGAAATCAGAGACAAGCAAAGCCGATTAAGTGCTACAACTGTAGAGGTGAGGGACATATTGCAAGGAACTGCACATCGCCAAAACGTCCTCAGAATGCAGAATACTTCTGAGACAAGATGTTGCTGGTTCAAGCTTAAGATAATGGAGCAGTCTTGGATGAAGAAGAATTGCTGTTTCTTGCTGAGGGAAATGCCAGAACTTATGATGTTGATGTTGATGAACAGGCAATTCAGGAGTTAGGTAACAATCATCAGAATGCCTTCCAAGTCGCTGACTGTGATGCATACGACTCTGACGTCGATGATGAACCTACTGCACAAACAATTTTCATGGCTAGTATTTCCCCAATGGTCTCTCCTAAGGTCTCAACATCATAGAAAGCTGGTCCATCTAAAGAATCAATCATCTCAGAGGTATTAAAACTATATGATGATGTTGATGAGCGAAAGATGCATAATGAAGTACAATCTCTTGAGACTTATGAATCAGATATTGATAATGAGGGTAATAGCAATATTGTCCCATATGATCAATATGTGAAACAAGGTGAAAGTGAGATTGTATCAAACGATGCATCTTTCGCAGTCAATAATGACTATGTCTTTGATGAATAAACTGCATGTATTCCTGATGATTCTGTTATCTCTGAACTGAATGTCTATAAAGAACAAGTTGTTATCTATGAACATCGTGCTAAGTTTGAGTTAACCACACGTGAGCAGGAAATGGATGACCAAATGCGTACAATTATTCGAAAAAGTAATTTTAGAGAAGAAGTATTAAAACAAGAGTTAAACTCCTTACAAGAAAAGCTTTCTAAAACTGCTAAGCAAAAACAAGAACTTCAAGAAAATGTGAAAATGCTTAAGCAAGAATTCAATGCTAAGGAATCAAAACTTTTGAATGACTTTTCCAATCTAAAAACTGTTGGATCGATATAATTTAATCAAACTAACTTAACTAGCTTGTTAAGGTTTAATAACCTCGGATAAATCCTAAGTTATTAACAAAGAAACACTGAGCAATCTTTATCAAGTATGCGGAATTTACTTAACAAAGCTAAGAAGAAAAACTTTATTAATAAACTCTAAATCTGCTTATTATGCAGATACTCTAATACAACTCTAAGATATTCGAACTTTTCTCTAAACTCTAATTCATAAACTCTAAAACTCTTTTTCTGAAATCGTCTGTAATCGTGCCTATAATGCCAATCTAGGAGTCCTTTTATAGGCTCAAGGATATCCTAGTCGGTTTACAATTGATAACCTTGTACGACAAGTAATCTAAACATGGAATACAATACTTTCCATAAACGAATATAACAGTTTGTTTGTTCTAGCAGTACTTTGACTTCTCCATGCAGTACTTTGACTTTATCTTTAGCAGTACTTTGACTATTTGACTTCTTTCAGTACTTTGCAGCTTACAGTACCTTCATAACTTCAGTACTTTGGTATCTTCAGCACTTTCATATCCCAACAATCCTCCCCTAACTTGAATTCTACTTGCTTGACTTCAAGTTCCTTTGTGAATATATCTTTAACAGCTTCATCTTTAAAATGGATTGTTCTTTAGTCTTTAGATTATATCTCTGTTGAATCAGTGCTTTTGTCAAAGTATCTCTTAGAATTGTTTTCTTCACAGCAGCATCTAGCAATCTCCATCTTTTCAGCAACACAGCAACATATGACAGTTTGTACAGTAATTCAGTTTAAGTTGCATACTATTCTCATCACATCTAAGTGAATCATTGAAAATTCAATGGATTTAGAACTCTTTACCAAAGCCATTATCTCTGGAGTAGCCAAATGTTTTGGTGTGTAAGACCATGGTACATTGATAACCATATGATTTTTAGCAAACCACCAGCTATCAACAGATTTGTTTTGTCTTTACCAAAAGCTGTACCCTTCTGGACTAGTTAGTTCTTTTATCTAATGGTGAACTAATTACCAAAAATGGTTTTTCCACTGCCTTTACCACAAGCCATTTCTTGTGGGCTAGCCAACTCTTCACATTACTGATATGGTGAGTTGATGACCATCCAACTTATTAGCAAGTTGTCAACTAAAAACGGATTTGATGTATCTTTACCAGAGCCGTTTGCTCATGGATTAGTCAAACCTTTTGTAACCATGGTGGATTGATAACCTATTGATGTTATCATCACAAAAACCATTTATCAAACCTTTATTTCAAAAATATTTATTACTTTAACAAAAAGGTTTCTTCTAAAAGTTGTTTTAACTGGTTTAATACAGCAAACAGTACTTTGATGAAAGTACTGTCTGATAAGCAGTACTTTGAATAAAAGTACTGATATATCAAAAAGTATTTATTCAAAAATCATACCAGTTAAAGATCATTCTCAGCAATAGTAGTCCAGTCTATAAACAAATTGATCACCATGCAAGCAGTTTCATCCTCCTCTTCTACTTCCAAACCATGCTCTAGCATTCTTCTCATGAGCTCAATTGTAAGAGGATATCTTCTTTCTGCAAACATGTGAATCATTGTTCCATTTTCTAGCTCCAAGACATGAACTCCAGATTCTTCAAAGAATCTCCAGCAAACTATTTCCCAGTTTTCTTGATCCTTCCAAATATCATCAGTGCTCTCTTCATTAGTTTCCCACATGGTTATGAGATCCCCATTTAAAACTAATCCAATTCCTTCTAATGGATTATCTTCAAAATAAGTCTTCACAGCATGATATAAGTAGAATAGATCTACTCTGTCTATGATATGCAGCAAATCCCATAGCCTTTTAAAAACTTTGAAACTTTTATCTTCTTTATGAAAAACCATGTAATCTCCATTCTTAGATTTCTCAACTTTGAAAACACTGATCTTTGATCTGTTCATCTTCATGTCATTATCTTCCTTGGTATAATCAAAATCTACTACTCTGAGATAATTCTTCAATTCATCACTAGTCTCAGATCTTAATTCAACCTTCTCTTTCTTTGAAAACTGAACATCTGTAGCTTCAGTTTTTCTTTTCCTCTTTAAGCTTTTCTTCCTTTCAGCTTCAGTCCAATGAGTTTCTTCGCTGAAGTCTTTAATGCCTGCAACATCTTTCTTATAAGCTTCTCTCTCAGCATCATATAATCTTTTCATATCCACATAATTTAGCTTTTGCAATCCTTTAAATCCTCTGCCTTTTAAGTATGTCATCATTGCATTCCTTTCTTTAGCCAAATTAGGTCTTCTTGACATGAATCTAACAGGTGTTGGAGACTGTAAAGATTTAGTAGCTTCAGCATCTAATTCTTCTTGCATTTTCCGAGCTGCTTCTCTATCTTTAGCTTCTTGAGCTTGCTGTTCTTTTCTATCTTTAGCATCTAATTCTTCCTGAACTTTTCTAGCAGCAGCTTCATTCCTTGCAACTTCAAATGCTCTAAGTTCTGCCAAAGTAAGTTTCTTTTTCTTAACTTCAACCAAAACACCTTTTCCTTTATCTTTTGGATCAATTGCAGGTTGATCAGTTTTTGGTTGATCTTCTTCTTGTGCTTCTCTAATAGTAACTCCTCCTCTTGGTTGTGACAGATCAAATAATGTAGCAATTAATTCATCATCACTGGCTGAATGAATAGGTATGTAAGTAGCTTCCTTCTCTTCTTCTCTAACAAATGTAGAAGGACCAGCTTCTTCTTCAAAATTCAAAACAAAGATAATAAGCAGCGGAATAAACTAATCAATTCTTTGTTATTGAAAAAGCTTTTCAATCACTAACACTAACTAATCTTAGACGTTTATAGGACCACATCTACTAACTAAACTAATAACCTAGACGTTTACAAGATTATACGCCTAGGACACACACACCCCTTTAGCCGACTACATTATGGAAGACTTATTACACACCCTATGTCCTCTTTATATACTAGAGGATTAGGGTTTACAAATCTCTACTAAGGACTAATAAATAAAACTTCTTTTGCAAGCAAGTCCTTCCATCTTTTTGTAGATTTCCTTCTTGTCAGATTAAGTCCCTCTTGTTTCATTCTTTTTGTCTTATCAACTCAAACGTATAATTCCCAAAAATCTTCCCCTAGTTGATAATGACAAAACCAATCTTGAACGAACTTCCCTAGACGAAGTAGAGAAATTGAGATCAGGGATCTCACCATGAATGAAACAAGTATATCTTCCTTTGTCTTCTCCTTAATCCATGCCATGCCACTCAAACATCTCTTCCCCTTTTTGTTATTATCCAAATAGGGAACGTATGCAAATAATGATCTTGACCACCACGAACCAATATCATACTTCCAATCTAAGACTTTCAATGCTTCAAATCGCCCACCATTACGCATCATAAGAAAAATGGATCCAAAACAGTAGAAAACTCTAACTACCAGTAGTAATAATGATCAACAGTAGTAAAAACCAAACACTTCCCCTTGAGTGATGCATGTAGATGGTTAAACATTTAACAATAAGCTTCCCTTGAAACCCATATCTTAACCATCTTCTTGATTCTTCAAATCGGTAAGCTCCTTGTAATGATCACTTGTGAAGAAAACCAAATATAACGAATTTGATGAAGAAGTAGAATTTCCCAAACTTGTGTCTTAAATCTTGTACTATCCACGGAACTCCATACTTATACGAATCATCAAATATAAGTAGACCGCAATCCCTTGACAAAATCCTCAACTAATATGAGACACTGAGCACTACAATGTAACTCCTTTAAGTGATAGCCAATGTGTGCATAGAGCATCATAAGAAAAAATCACACATTGCTAGATTCATCAAGCTATATGATAAGAACACAAACCTGTGAAACTCAACTACAACATCAAATAAATGATATTCAACCTTCTTCGTAATCAATTAATCCATAAGAATCAAATACGAGCCTTTTTGAATCCTTTAAGAACAAATCACCAAACTCCTTGTGTGTGTGAACAATAACCTGTGTGTGTCAACCATCCAAAAATCCATAAAAATTATTATGCTCAACTTCCCCTCAAGTCCAAAACAATCTGAGAACCAAAAACCGTATACCATCCAATATCGATAAAAGCTAGTAGTAGAAACAACGTATATCGGGTAATACTAGCATTAGAAAAAAAAATTCTCGAACGCCACAAGCAGTACTAACCCTCCATAGCAGCAGTACAAACGATTAAACCCGAGCAGTACAAATTAACTTATCATAATTAGCCATGAATACTTATCTCTCATCTGATCACAAAATAAATGCGCCACCGTTCCAAACCAATCACATCTTGCTTGTATACGAATGTAGCACCAATTTTTATTAACAAATCAGTATATATCACACGATCAATTGTAAAACAGTCACTGTCCCATGGTGCGTCTTACACGATTATAACCCAAAAGTCACCGTCCCATGTTATAATCAATGCACCAATCAAAAGTCCTTGTTGATCAACATACCCGATCCAAGTTAATATGCCATCAATAAAGAATATCAAATACCACTCGAGTGAATTAAAGATGTGAATTAATAAACATCAATTATGATGTAACCACCGAATCTTGAATGAGTAGAATTGTTTATCAATTCTTTAAATAAATACTTCATGGAGATGGACCCACTTGATGTTAGAATTATTAAACATACCATTAGTAATTTGTAGAGACAGTACGAAAGAAAAAAAAAGATACCCAATCATATTGAATCGTTCACTGACCTCCATATACATTAATTGATACAAAACCCATGTGATATAGCAAATTAGTACGAAGTAGACTTAAGTAATTATTAATAACCGACACCCACTTTCAACACATCAGTAATTAAAAAATATACAAAACCCTTTAAAACCTTAAAAACCAAATCGTACCTTCTCAAAACTGCTCATCAATCGACAATAAAAACCTTGTGATTTCCTAGGTAACGAGCTCCCCGCTCTGATACCAATTGTTGGATCGATATACTTTAATCAAACTAACTTAACTAGCTTGTTAAGGTTTAATAACCTCGGATAAATCCTAAGTTATTAACAAAGAAACACTGAGCAATCTTTATCAAGTACGCGGAATTTACTTAACAAAGCTAAGAAGAAAAACTTTATTAATAAACTCTAAATCTGCTTATTATGCAGATACTCTAATACAACTCTAAGATATTCGAACTTTTCTCTAAACTCTAATTCGTAAACTCTAAAACTCTTTTTCTGAAATCGTCTGTAATCGTGCCTATAATGCCAATCTAGGAGTCCTTTTATAGGCTCAAGGATATCCTAGTCGGTTTACAATTGATAACCTTGTACGACAAGTAATCTAAACATGGAATACAATACTTTCCATAAACGAATATAACAGTTTGTTTGTTCTAGCAGTACTTTGACTTCTCCATGCAGTACTTTGACTTTATCTTTAGCAGTACTTTGACTATTTGACTTCTTTCAGTACTTTGCAGCTTACAGTACCTTCATAACTTCAGTACTTTGGTATCTTCAGCACTTTCATATCCCAACAAAAACTTTGAAAAACAAGCCTGAAAATAAGTTGTACGTACAAGGAAACACCATTCAGACTGCTCACTTGATCACTAAGCATAGAGTCTTAAGCGATAAGCATAGCATTCCCCTTGTTGAGGAACCAAATCCAGAGGTCATCAAAAGGGCTAAAACTGCTCATAAGGTAATTTATGATGGCAATGAAATCCTTAAGCCTAGACAGAAACCTAGCTACTCTGAGTGTACTGAGGAAGATAGAGAATTAGATGATGCATCTAGGGAGAAAATGAATAAGAAGCTAGAAAATCCAATTTGTAAGGAGAAGAACATAACGTACAAACCCCATGATTACAAAAAGGAAAATTGGATTTCCTTGAATAAGTTTAAGCCTCAAACGTTGTTAACACCCGAGCAAGTGTTCTGGAAAAAGGATTTAGATAAGCAAAAAGCAGAGAATCTTGTTGTAACAAACCCCCCTCGTAGGAAAATGCCCTCAGCTACTTTGTATCCTCCTAATACACCAATGCATCTAGTTCCTAGAACTATTGCCACTAAAAGCAAGACCTTAATCAGTCAATATGTCATCTTTCAATTATTTGTTGATTTTGAGAAAACATGTAAGAAAAGGATCACACCCACTGGGATAACTGAGGGGGAAAGGGGTTTTGAGCAAACTAAAGAATGCTATTTAACAGAGGTCATGCCTTTCTTTAAACAACTAAAAGATCAATTTGAGAGTCTTAAAAAGGGGATGAACTCAGATATTAAAGAAATGGAAAAGGAATTTGATGCAATGACAGTTAAGGTTAGTGACTATGAGCGAGAATTAAAATATAATGAGATTGAGAGGAAGAATTTGCATACAATGAATGAGAATCTGATTTCTGAATGTATTGCTCAAGATGTGTTTTTCACTGCTACAAATTGTTCCATTAATGCTTCTCAATTTCAGGAATTATCTGTTGCTCTGAAAGTCTCCCATGATCGTGTCATTGAGCTTGAAAAAACCAATTCTAAACTAAATGAGAAAATTGATCTGGATGATCACAACAATTTGGTTAAATATTTTTCTAAACTAGAAGTTGAGCATTCTAATTTACAACTAAAATATCAACATCTTAAAGAAAATGTCAAAACCTCAAATATAAAGACATCTTCAGATACTCCAGAATTTGATGCAGTTTTTCAGATACATAAACGTGACGAACAGATTCAAGCTCAGTGTTGCACGATCAGAAAGTTGAAAGCCCAAATTTCTCAATTAAAGGGTGAAAAGAACAATGTGACTGGCTCCCAAATGCCTCCTCCTTTAGATTCTCAGTATTCTCAAACGTTTCATCTTCAAAACTTAGTAAATGCATTACAACAAAAAAATAACTTCTTTACAAAAGGAAATTGAGAATCTGAGGAGTCAGGAAAAAGAGAAACTGCCACTTGTGTTTAATGAGAATGTCGCTTCAAAGTCATCCTCTGACTGCAAATATTCTGTAACTGTTAGATACATTCCTCCTCATCTTAGGAATAATGAACCCGTGTTTCATAACTACTGTGCTCACCTTAAGGATATTCTAGAATGTCTCTGTGAGATTGTGGAGGAGGATTACCTAAATAAGCCTCTTGATAGAGAAATTAGGTTTCCGTGCATTCAGGCCAAACGATCTCAGGAACTGCTAGAATGCTTAATTGCAACATGTCCTAAATCCTTAGGTGCAAAAGGTAAAGCTGTGATGCCTTGTTCTATGCCTAATGCCAAGCATACAAACCATTCCATACCCAGTTTTAAAAAAGTGAACACTAATGTGCCTTCGAGTAGTTCAGATCCTTGCATATCTAGTTCAGGAGTGAAAAAGGTAGATCAACCAACTAATGTTCCCATAATTCCCTCTACAGGAGTAATCAGTGACATTAAATCAAGCAGGTCAGAGTCTCAAGACAACACAAGGAATGATAGGACCTCGCAAGCTAAAAATGCATACTGGAAGAGAGTAGAAGATCACCCTAGGAACACTATGTTTGAGTTGAATAAAACGAATCGTGTTGATTCTAGTATTAGCCATAGGCGTACTGTAATTAATTCGAATTCTGATACTATCTACAAACCATGTAATGATGTCTGCTTTAATTCTGTTGCTAGTCATGAATGTGGTGTAAATGTTTTGCCTAATGCTGTCAGTGGTCCTGTGAAAATTGTTAATGCTAAAAAACATGCTAAGAATGCTAAAAGGCAAAAACGAAAGAAAGGTAGAAAACAGTGGAAACCCACAGGAAGAACATTTAGTAAGATAGGATATAGATGGATACCGTTTGGTCAAAAGGCTAATCAGTCCTGTCCTCAATATGCTAAGACAATGCCCACTAGAAAATGGATGCATACTGGAAGAACTATTCCTTTAAGAAGTGAACATACTTTGAATAGGTCAAATACGGACACCAGCATTGCATCTATTACTAATGATTCGATTGCCTCTATTTATGATATGAATGTTTCAATTTCTGATGTGGGTTTTCCAATCGCTGTTACTAACCAAATGGAACCCATTCTTGCATGGGGATCCCAATTATCCAGTTATCCATTCTTGTCTGTGTACAACTGCAGATCGTTCAAATCGTTCTGTGGTACATGGACTCAGGCTGCTCCAAGCATATGACTGGAGACCGGTCGCGGCTGATGAACTTCGTGAGCAAATTCATCGGGATAGTTAGATTCGGGAATGATCATTTTGGTGCAATTATGGGTTAGGGAGATTATGTTGTTGGTGATAGTGTTATCTCTAGAGTATATTATATGGAAGGTCTTGGTCATAATCTGTTCTCTGTTGGTCAATTCTGTGATTCTGATCTAGAAGTAGTCTTCAGAAAACATACTTGTTTCGTTAGAGAACTTGATGGTAAGGAACTTTTAAGAGGAACACGTGGTTCAAATCTATACACCATCTCTATCGAAGATATGATGAAGTCTTCTCCAATTTGCCTGTTGTCAAAGGCTTTGAAAACAAAGTCATGGTTATGGCATCGTCGTCTCAATCACTTGAACTTCGGCACCATCAATGATCTCTCCAGAAAGGACTTAGTTGTAGGTTTACCTAGACTGAAGTATGAAAAGGATCATCTTTGTTCAGCATGCCAATTGGGAAAAAGCAAGAAGTATGCCCATAAACCCAAACCTACAAACTCATTTACAGAAGTTCTTCATACAATTCACATGGATTTATGTGGACTAATGAGAGTGCAGAATATCTTTGGGAAGAAATATATGTTAGTTGTGGTTGATGATTACTCTAGATTCACCTGGGTCAAGTTCTTAAGGAAAAAGGATGAAACTCCAGATATCATCATCAAACTCATCAAACAGTTGCAGGTTCGACTTAACAAAACAGTCAGAATCATCCGAACAGACAATGGAACTGAGTTTGTTAACAAACAACTTAGTAAATTTTATGAAAGTGTTGGAATCAGCCATCAAAGAAGTGTTCCACGAACTCCTCAACAAAACGGTGTAGTTGAAAGACGAAATCGAACTCTTGTGGAAGCCACTAGAACAATGTTGATTTACTCAAAGGTTCCAATGTTTCTCTGGGCTGAAGCTATTGCCACTGCATGCTACACATAAAATCGATCCCTGATTCACACTATTCATGGAAAAACTCCATATGAACTTGTCCACAACTGAATACCTAATCTCTCATTCCTTCGTGTGTTTGGTGCATTGTGTTATCCAACTAATGAGGGCCAAGACTTAGGAAAACTTAAAGCTAAAGCGGACATTGGAGTATTTGTAGGGTATGCACCAAACAGAAAGGGATACCGAATCTACAACAAGAGAACCCGTAATATCATGGAAACAATTCACGTTACGTTCGATGAGCTGACCGGTCCAATGGCTCCTGGATAATCCAGTTCTAGACCCGCACTTCAAAACAGTCCCATTGGTTCATCCCTTTTACCACATCCCTCTCTAGTAGCCCCATATGTACCTCCATCTGAAGATGATTTAAGGAAATTATTTGATCCTATGTTTGATGAACATTATGAGCCAAGTGCTAATGAACTGTCAATTCCTACAATAGAGGCTGCGCATATCTAAGTGAATGAAGTTGATCCTTCAGTCTCAATATCATTAAGTCAAGAAGCGCCTGCTGCTGATCACTCAGTCTCATCAACTAATCATCAATCATCGAGTGTACATCATGGAAATGTTTCTGGAATCAACGATGGAGATAATCCCTTTGCTACTCCTGAAGATGCTCCGTTTGAAAATATATTTGCTCCTGAATCATCATCAGAACCATCTTCATCAGGAGAAATAGACTCAGCAACTTCTGTTCCTCAACAACAGCCACATGAACACCTTAGGAAATGGACTCATGATCATCCATTGGACAACATCATTGGAAACCCCTCTCGACCTGTATCCACACTGAAACAACTTGCAACCGATGCCTTATGGTGCTTCTTCAACTCCGCACTCTCTAAGATCGAACCAAAAGATGTTAAAACATCCATGACTGAAGACAGCTGGTTCAATGCTATGCAAGAAGAAATTCATGAGTTTGATCGACTTGATGTATGGGAATTAGTACCTGCTCCAGATTGTGCTATGATCATTGCTCTAAAATGGATCTTCAAATTAAAACTTGATGAGCATAGTGATGTGCTAAAGAACAAGGCTCGATTGGTTGCAAAAGGATACCGTAAGGAGGAGGGCATTGACTTTGAAGAATCATTTGCTCCTGTTGCTCGAATCGAGGCAATCAGAATCTTCTTGGCAAATGCTGCAAGTAAGAACATGGTAGTCTATCAGATGGATGCAAAGAAGGCTCTTTACGCTTTAAAGCAAGCTCCAAGGGCATGGTATGATACGCTATCAAAGTTTCTTCTGTCTACCGGCTTCAGCAAAGGAGCAGTTGATCCAACATTGTTCACCAGGAAGTCAGGCAAACACTTAATTCACGTTCAAATTTATGTTGATGATATCATCTTTGCCTCGACTGACCCCAATGAGTGTGACCGTTTTTCACATGAAATGGGTTCTAAATTTCAAATGTCAATGATGGGACAAATGTCATTTTTCTTGGGATTACAAATTTCACAAAGTCCCGGAGGCATTTTTATAAATCAATCTAAATATGAAAATGAGATTTTAAAGAAATTTGGATTTGATTCTAGTGACCCTGTTGACACTCCCATGATTGAGCGTACTAAACTGGATGAGGACCACTCAGGGATCATGGTAGACCAAATGAAATATCATAGCATGATCGGATCCCTAATGTACCTCACAGCCAGTAGACCTGATATTCTGTTCGCTGTATACATGTGTGCTAGATACCAGGCTAAGCCTACCAAAAAGCACTTTGAAGCGGTTAAATGGGTCTTTCGGTACCTCCAAGGAACCATCAACATGGGACTTTGGTACCCGAAGGACACCGGTATGTCAGTAACAGCATATGCAGATGCAGATCATGCAGGGTGTCAAGTACTCGTCGAAGTACGTCTGGAGGTGCTTAGTTTTTGGGTAATAAGCTTGTGAGCTGGTCATCAAAGAAGCAAATGAGTACTTCTATTTCCTCTACAGTGGCTGAATACATAGCCATGCCATCCTATTGTGCGCAAATCCTATGGATGAGATCTCAATTAACTGACTATGGCTTTGAATTCAACAAAATCCCTCAGTACTGTGATAATAAAAGTGCCATTGCTCTCTCATGCAATAACGTTCAACACTCAAGAGCAAAGCATATCGACATTCGACATCATTTCATCAGGGAACAAGTGGAAAAAGGTGTGTGGAACTCTACTTTGTGAGGACTGAATACCAATTAGCAGACATCTTCACCAAAGCTCTTCCTAGAGAATGTTTTGAGTTTATCCTTCCACGTCTTGGACTAAAGAGTTTACAACCGGAAACACTCAAGCGTCTTCAAGAGGAAGACAAGGAGTAAAGGTCTTTATTCATCTATCTCTTGTATATATTTATTCAAAAAGTAAAATACAAAACTTGAAAATCCCTCAAAAAGAAAATATAAAAATATAAAATTTTCAAAAATCCATAAAAATTAGAAAATCTTGAAAAATTCCAAAAATATTGTTATTTTGTCATGTTTTTCCTTATTCGATATCATCTACGACTTTGTGTTGACATTCAAAGAATGTCACGGGGTTTTAGATGTTCTTCGAATATACATAGTTTAAAAAAAATGAGGCGGAGAAAAATGGTGGTTTATTGTCATTTCAGGCAGTAACTCGTTTTAAATGTAAAGAACAGAGCCATGCTTTATATTATTTTTCAAATCTCATGATCTGATTCTTATAACCAATGTTTGCCATCTTTTGAAAACTTAATTGCTTTAAAAATTCCTTGTACTCTACTACTCGTGTAAATCTCTATATCTCAATCAACAACATGTGTCATTGATTGAGGGGGAGAATGATTTTATTCGAATTAAAAAGTTTTTTTTTCAAACAATTGGCACGTAATCGAGCAAGGTTTATTGTTGAAAAATCAAAAGAAATTGTGTTTTACACTGTTGACTCAAAACCTTTGCTAATATTATGTTTTCAAAAGACAATCATGCATGTGTAATAATGGAGTTTAAACTCTCAAAATCCGATCCTTATCAGTCAAAACGTTTTCATAATCAAGTCATAATTCTCCTTTAAAAGCTTTCAAAATCAATTTAAATCTACAGAGATCACAAATCTCAAATGATTTGATAATTGTGATCAGGGGAGAACTTGTGATTTAAATTGGATTAAAACTGATAATTTTATTTCAATGTGCAGTCTTTTCCCTCTAATATGTGCTTAAATCTTTCAAACCTCGAGGCACATATTGAGGGGGAGCAAGCTTATGAAAACCTCATCCTTCCCTAATATGGTTTATCTAATTGTTTTGATCAGGGAAGTGATGTTGATATCTTTTAGAAATTAGAAATCAAAGAAGTTAATTCTTCGTCTTGCCTCTGTGTGCCAAAAGATTTCAAATACATGAAACACATGTTGAGGGGGAGCTCTTTTTCTAAAAATATCAAAAACAATTCAGGTACATAATGCTTTGATAATACATCACAAGTATCTGGATTGATTTTTCAAATGGTTTTCAATTGGTTCCAATGGCAGATGAACAATACCAAATAGACCGACCAACTTTACTTTATGTATGGTGATATAAGGATGATAAGGTTAGGTATTTGTTCTCGTGATCCGCCAGAACCGGAGGGATCTACCCAGGGACAATCCACTAGATAGTGTAGAAGTCCTTAGGTATGATGAAAAAGGAGAAAAGTGAGTTATGGGAAGAGTGCAGACTGAGACTGAGCTAGTACTGGAATAAACCCAACAAGGTTCTAGTAATGAAGTCTCGGTAAGCACTGAAGGGGTTGAAGAATGAAAAAGAATCGAATGTGAAAAGGGTGAAAAGAAATATCCCTCCATTTATTCAACCTTAGGGCAGATACCGGGTTCAATTCATATGCTACTGATGGTTACCATGGTAACATCGGTATTGAAGACAAGACGTCATGGACCCAGTGACGCACTGCACTTCAACTTCCCAATCCACTCAACTTCCTCTTAAAAGGGCTTGTTTCATTCTCACGGAGAACCGACACTATCTATCGACTCTCTCTTAGAGATTGTTGATATTGAAGAAGGAGACCCTCTCCCTAGTCTCCGAAATAGGAACCAAAATATGCACAAATTGAGTCTAGAGCCACGAGATCATCAATAAATCTCATTAGGACACTTTCAATGAAGACTCTCTGTTTCACACAATGTGGAAAGAGAGATTATATCTTGAGTCCTACGCATTATCTCTGTGGTTTTGCCAGAACATCCAAGTGATATGTAATCATATTCACAATGAAGACGGAAAGCCTTCTGGAGCTAACATCAAACAAGCTCCTGGTAGGTGGCATGTGAGATATATTCAATAGATCAACCATGTGACAACTGAACAGAAACAATGGGGCGATTCAATCTTTTGAATCAATCCTGGTTCAGGTTATGGATTGACGGATACCTTTGAAAAACCGGTCGTTGTGCTTATCAACTCTTTTCATTAGCACATCGACCGTGTATGAATATTTCAAATCAAAAGGTGTTTATGATTTGTTAGGAATTAGAAATTCCAGGTATTAAAGAGTCTGTCACCTCAAGTATATGTAATCGTTAGAAAGCTCGTAGTCGTAGTTCTTTTAAGTTATGTAGTATTTAGTTAAGTAACACCGTGGAGGACGGACGGGTCTTTACCCACTGTATGCCTGATCCACAGCCCGTTGTGTGGTGTTTTATGTAAGACTATAAATACTCTCTACCTTCCAAGGTAGAGAGTTGGAGCTCATAATAAGAATTTTCTTTCTCTCACTAAAGTTCCCTAAACCTCTAACTTTCTCTCTCTAGAATTCCACTTATACGCCACCTTGTTGTTATGGTTTGATGTGTATGTGAAAACTAATATCTTACAATTGGTATCAAGAGCCATGGTTAGATCATATCTTGCACATCTTTGGATTTCTAGTGGTTTTTAGGTGGTTTTTGAGTTTGAAAAAGTTTAGTGGTTTGTGCATCATTTGGTTGATTTCTTGTGTTAAAGCTTGGATTTTGTTAGTACTTTTATGTTTAGAATCATCACAAGTGTTTAGGTTTTCATTTGGTAAGCTTGAATCATCTTGGTTGGGTTGTTTTTGAATCAAAAAGTGATGTTTTATGTTGTTTTCTTGCTAGCGACTTGACATACGGATTTGTTTCTTAGTAGCGACTTGCTTTACAATTTTTTAGCGAGTTGCAGTTTTTGGAGCTAGTGACTTAGGCCTAGCGACTTACAGTACAAGTAGTGGACTCTCCACTACGGGTAGCGACTTGGTGTTAGCGACTTGAGGCTTAGCGAGTTGCTATTTAGCGACTTGAATCTTTAGCGACTTGATTAGCGAATTGCTGCCAAAATTTTGCTAGCGACTTGAGGCTTAGTGAGTTACTATTTAGCGACTTGCCTTTGTTTAGCGACTTGGGACTTTAGCGACTTGGTTGTATAGCGAATTAGGTGTTAGCGACTTGGTGCATTATCTTCTAGCGACTTGGGTGATTTTTTACGGTTTTCTCTTGATTTAGTAAAATCCCGTGAAAGAATCTATTTCCCGGTTTAATCATAAGAGTTATAAAATCCCGTATAATCTGTTAACATGTCTACCAACGTTCCTACTATCATCTCCACTGTTGCCGAGGATGTTAAAGCAGCTGGTTCAGATACTCGTCCACCCATGCTTGACAGAACTGACTATGATTCTTGGGCTCAACGAATCAGATTGTACTGTCTTGGAAAGGATAATGGTGTCAACATTCTCAAATCCATTGATGAAGGACTGTATCGAGTTGAGACGACTAGAGATGTACTTGATACTGCTCAAGATGGAACTCTGATTTACGGAATGGACAGACCAAAGATGTATGATGAGCTTGATGATAAGGAGAAAAAAAGATTCGATGCTGATATCAGGGCTTCTAACATTGTTCTTCAAGGTCTTCCTAAAGACATCTACAAGCTGATCAATCACAACACCGATGCAAAGGCATTATGGGATAACGTCAAGATGCTTCTCTCAGGTTCTGAATTAACTATGGAAGACAGAGAATCACAACTCTATGACGAATTTGAACACTTCAAGATGAAACCAGATGAGAGTGTCTATGAGTACTATGTGAGATTTCATAAGCTGGTGAATGATATGAGGAACATCAGAATGACTATGCCTAACATTCAGCTGAACTCAAAATTTGTGAACAACATGAATCCCGAATGGCACAAGTTTGTTACTTCTATGAAACTCACTAAAGGATTGAAGAATACGAATTATGAGCAACTCTATGCCTTCCTTCTTCAGAATGAGAGACATGCCATGTTTGAAAAGATGATTCTTAATCAGTTCAAAACCAACCAGGGAGAGACTAGATCATCTAATGACTCAACTGCCTTCTACTCAAACATCAGAATTACAACCAAAGCCTCACAAGTCATACCTATGGGTAATGGTAATCACAAACTCATTCCTGATCCTATGTTCAAACAAGCTGATGCTGATGCACACGTGGGTAACATCATTAATCAACTAGCTCTTCTGATTAGTCAAAACATGAATTCTCTCCCACAAACCAACAACAACCTCAGAACAGCATCTAACCCACACAATCAAGCTACTGTTAAAGATGGGAGGATCGTGGTGCAACCAGTTCAGGAAAAACAGTATGAACAGGGAAGAGGTGGAGCTGGTAGAGGTTATGTTGGTAATCAGAATCGAGGAAGGAATGGTAATCAAGGTCAAACTAAGCCGATCAAATGCTACAACTGTGGTGGTGAGGGAAACATTGCAAGGAACTGCACATCTCCAAAACGTCCACAGAATGCTGATTATTTCAGAGATAAGATGCTGCTTGTACAAGCTCAGGATAATGGTGCTGCTTGGGATGAAGAGGAGTTGTTGTTTCTTGCTAAGGGCAATGCCAAGACCTATGATGCTGATGTGGATGAGCAGCCTATTCAGGAAATAGGTCACAATCATCAGAATGCCTTTCAAGTCGCTGATTGTGATGCATACGACTCTGATGTGGATGATGGACCTACTGCACACACAATTTTTATGGCTAGCATTTCTCCAATGGTTTCTCCCAAGGTCTCATCTTGACCACAAGCTGGCCCATCCAAAGACAAACTCATCTCAGAGGTATTAAAACTATACGATGATGATGATGTGCAAAAGATGCATGACAAAGTACAATTAACTGAAACTTTTGAATCAAATATTGAAAATATGGATAATATCAATGTTGTCCCATATGATCAATATGTGAAACAAAGTGAAAGTGAAGCTGTACCAAGTGATGCATCTTCTGCCGTCAACAATAACTATGTTTTTTATGAATACACTGCATGTGCCCCTGATGATTCTGTAATTTCTGAACTAAATGCCTATAAAGAACGTGTTGCTATCTATGAACAACGTGCAAAATTTGAGTTGACCTCTCGTGAGCAGGAAATGGATGACCAAGTACGTACAATCATTAGAAAAAGTAATTTTCTAGAAGAAGTATTAAAACAAGAGTTAAATTCCTTACAAGAAAAGCTTTCTAAAACTGCTAAGCAAAAACAAGAACTTCAAGAAAATGTGAAAATGCTTAAGCAAGAATTTAATCCAAAGGAATCAAAACTCTTGAAAGATTTTTCTAATCTGAAAACTTTGAAAAACAAACTTGAAAACAAGTTGTACATACAAGGGAACACCATTCAGACTGCTCACATGATCACTAAGCATAGAGTCTTAAGCGATAAGCATAACATTCCCCTTATTGAGGAACCAAATCCAGAAGTTATTAAAAAGGCTAGAAATTCTCATAAGGTTCTTTATGATGGCAATGAAATCCTTAAACCTAGACAGAAACCTAGTTGCGTTGAGTGCACTGAGGAAGATAAGAAATCAGATGAAGTCACTAGGGAAAAGATGAACAAAAAATTAGATGATCCTAAATGTAAAGAGAAGAAAATAAAGATCATACCCCATGATTACAAGAAGGAAAACTGGATTTCCTTGAACAAGTTTAAGCCTCAGACATTACTGACTCCCGAATAAGTTTTTTGGAAAATAGATCTAGATAAGCAGAAAGCTGAAAATATTGTTGAAACAAACCCTCCCCTTTGGAAAATGCCTAGAGCGACTGTGTATCCTCCTAATACACCAATGCATCTTGTTCCTAGAAAAATTGCCAGTAAAAGCAAGACCTTAATTAGCCAATATGTTATATTTCAACTATTTGTTGATTTTGAGAAAACTTGCAAGAAAAGGATCACACCCACTGGTATAACTGAAGGAGAAAGGGTTTTGAGCAAATGAAAGAATGTTATTTAACTGAGGTCATGCCTTTCTTTAAACTTCTAAAAGATCACTTTGAGAGTCTTAAAAAGGGGATAGAAACTGATATTAAGGGAATGGAAAAGGAATTTGATGCAATGATAGTTGAAGTTAGTGACTATGAGCGAGCACTAAAATATAATGAGATTGAGAGGAAGAACTTGCATACATTAAATGAGACTCTTACTACTGAATGTGTTGCTCAAGATATGTTTTTCACTGCTTCAAATTGCTCTATTAATGCTTCCCAATTTCATGAACTATCTGTTGCCCTGAAAGTCTCCCATGATCGTGTCATTGAGCTTGAAAAAACTAATTCTAAACTAAACGAGAAAATTAAACTAGATGATCACGACAATTTGGTTAAACATTTTTCTAAACTAGAAGTTGAGCATTTTAATTTACAACTAAAATATCAACATCTTAAAGAAAATGTCAAAACCTCAAATATCAAGACATCCTCAGATGCTCCAGAGTTTGATGCGGTTTTTCAAATTAACAAACGTGATGAACAGATTCAAGCTCATTGCAACACGATCCGAAAGTTGAAAGCCCAAATCTCTCAATTAAAGGGTCAAACGAACAATATGACAGGCTCCCAAATACCTCCTCCTTTAGATTCTCAGAATTCTCAAACGTTTCATCTTCAAAACCTAGTTAATGCATTACAAAAGGAAAACGAAAGTTTTCTAGAAGAAAATGAAAAGGTTAAAAGTCATTTCAATGAGTTATTTGAATCAATAAAGGTCACTCGTAACAAAAATAATGAACAAATAGCTTCATTGCAAAAGGAAATTGAGAATCTGAAAAGTCAGGTAAAAGGGAAAATGCCTATGACCAATGGGGAGAATGGTGTATCAAAGGTTCACTCTTGTAATAAATATGCTATGTCTGTGAAATATGTCCCTCCTCATCTCAGGAACAACAAACTTGATGTTCAAACATACTTCTCATCCCTTAAGGATTGCCTAGAATGTCTACGTGAGATTGTTGAAGAGGATAAGTTAGAGAAACCTCATGATAAAGCAATTGGATATGCATGCTTATATGCCAAACGATCTCAAGAAATCCTAGAATGCTTGATCACAATATGCCCAAAGTCCTTAGGTGAGAGAGTTAATCCTTTGATTCCATGTTCGATGCCTAATGCCAAGTATGATATTCATTCGATGCCCAATGTCTTGAATGTGAACCTTAGTGTGCCTTTAAGTAGTTCAGATTCCAGATCTGTCAATGCTATGAAAGAGAACTCAAGTGTGCCTTCTAGGAGTACAAATCCCAGTACTTCTAGTTTTAAGAAAGTGAACCTTAGTGTGCCTGCATGTAGTTCAGATCCCAGCACATCTAAACAGGTGATGCAAAGAGTAGTAAAACCAACTAATGTTCCCATTCCCTCTACAGGAGTAATCAGTGACATTAAAGGGAGCAGGTCAAAGTCTCAAGACAATACAAGGAATGATAGGACCTCGCAAGCTAAGAATGTGCACTGGAAAAGAGTAGAAGAACAATCTAGGAACTTTAAGTTTGAACCAAATAAAACGAATCGTGTTGATTCTAGTATTAGCCATAGGCGTACTGTAATTAATTCGAATTTTGATACTATTTGCAAACCTTGTATTGATGCTTGCTTGAATTCTGTTTCTAATCATGAATGTGGTGTTAATGTTTTGTCTAATGATGTTAATTGTCCAGTTAATATTGTTAATGCTAAAATTCATGCTAAGAAGGCTAAAAGGCAAAAACGAAAGAAAGTTAGAAAACAGTGGAAACCCACAGGAAGAACATTTAGTAAGATAGGCTATTATTGGTTACCTGTTGGTCATAAGACTAATCAGACAATGCCCACTAGAAAATGGATGCCTACTGGTAGAACTATTCCCTTAAGAAGTGAGCACACTGTGAACAGGGCTAATACAGACACTAGTACTGCATCTATTCACAATGATTCCATTGCCTTAATTTCTTATATGAATGCTTCTTTTTTTGATGTGGGTGTTCCAACCATTGTTACTAACCAAATGGAACCCATTCTTGCATGGGGATCCCAATTATCCAGTTATCAATTCTTGTCTGTGTTCAACTGCAGATCGTTCAAATCGTTCTGTGGTACCTGGACTCAGGCTGTTCCAAGCATATGACTGGCGACCGGTCACGGCTCATGAACTTCGTGAGCAAATTCATCGGGACAGTTAGATTCGGGAATGATCATTTCGGTGCTATCATGGGTTATGGAGACTATGTTGTTGGCAAAACTGTTATCTCCTGGGTTTACTATGTAGAAGGTCTTGGTCACAACTTGTTCTCTGTTGGTCAATTATGCGATTCAGATCTAGAAGTAGCCTTCAGAAAACATACATGCTTCGTTAGAGAACTTGATGGTAAGGAACTTTTAAGAAGTTCACGTGGTTCAAATCTATACACCATCTCTATCGAAGATATGATGAAGTCTTCTCCTATTTGCTTGCTGTCAAAGGCTTCTAAAACAAAGTCATGGTTATGGCATCGTCGTCTCAATCACCTGAACTTCGGCACCATCAATGATCTCACCAGAAAGGACTTAGTTGTAGGTTTACCTAGACTCAAGTACGAAAAGGATCATCTTTGTTCAGCATGTCAATTGGGAAAAATCAAGAAGTATGCCCATAAACCCAAACCTACTAACTCTGTCACAGAAGTTCTTCATATGATTCATATGGATTTATGTGGACCAATGAGGGTGCAGAATATCTTTGGGAAGAAATATGTGTTAGTTGTGGTTGATGATTACTCCAGATTCACCTGGGTCAAGTTCTTAAGGACAAAGGATGAAAAACCTGATATCATCATCAAACTCATCAAACAGCTGCAGGTTCGAATTAACAAAACCGTCAGAATTATCAGAACAGACAATGGAACTGAGTTTGTCAACAAACAACTTAGTGAATTTTATGAAAGCGTTGGAATCAGCCATCAAAGAAGTGTTCCACGAACTCCTCAACAGAACGGTGTAGTTGAAAGACGAAATCGAACTCTTGTAGAAGCCGCTAGAACAATGCTGATTTACTCAAAGGTTCCAATGTTACTCTGGGCTGAAGCTATTGCCACTGCATGCTACACACAAAATCGTTCCCTGATTCACACTGTTCATGGAAAAACTCCATATGAACTTGTCCACAACAAAAAACCTAATCTCTCTTTCCTTCGTATGTTTGGTGCATTATGTTATCCAACTAATGAGGGTCAAGACTTAGGCAAACTAAGAGCTAAAGCAGACATTGGAGTATTTGTAGGATATGCACCAAACAAAAAGGGATACCAAATCTACAACAAAAGAACCCGAAATATCATGGAAACAATTCACGTTACGTTTGATGAGCTGACCGGTCAAATGGCTCTTGGACAATCCAGTTCAGGACCCGCACTTCAAAACAGTCCCATTGGTTCATCTCTTGTTCCAAACTCCTCTCATGAAACTCCATATGTACCTCCATCTGAAGAGGATTTAAAGGAATTGTTTGATCCTATGTTTGATGAACTTTATGATCCAAGTACTAATGAGGTATCGATCCCTACAACAGAGGATGCTCATATTCCTGTGAATGAAGTAAATCCCTCAGTCTCAATATCTTTAAGTCAAGAAGCGCCTACTGCTGATCCTTCAGTCTCATTAACAAATCATCATTCTTCAAATGTACATCATGGAACTGTTTCTGGCATCAATGATGAAGTTAATCCCTTTGGTACTCCTGAAGATGCTCCATTTGAAAACATATTTGCTCCTGAATCATCATCAGAACCATCTTCTTCAGGAGACATCGACTCTGCTACTTTAGTCCCTCAACTACTGCCACATGAACACCTTAGAAAATGGACTCACGATCACCCACTAGACAACATCATTGGAAATCCCTCTCGTCCTGTATCAACACGGAAACAACTTGCGACCGATGCCTTATGGTGCTTCTTCAACTCCGTACTATCTAAAATCGAACCAAAAGATGTTAAAACCGCCATGAATGAAGATAGCTGGTTCAATGCCATGCAAGATGAAATTCATGAGTTTGATCGACTTGATGTATGGGAGTTAGTACCTGATCCAGACTGTGCTATGATTATTGCTCTTAAATGGATCTTCAAAGTGAAACTTGATGAGCATGGTGATGTGTTGAAGAACAAGGCTCGATTAGTTGCTAAAGGATACCGTCAAGAGGAGGGTATTGACTTTGAAGAATCTTTTGCTCCAGTTGCTCGAATCGAGGCAATCAGAATCTTTCTGGCTAATGCTGCTAGTAAGAACATGGTAGTCTATCAGATGGATGTAAAGACAACATTTCTGAACGGAGATCTTAAAGAAGTCGTCTACGTCAGCCAACCTAAAGGATTTGTGAATCAAGAGCATCCTACTCACTTTTATCGTTTGAAGAAGGCTCTTTACGGTTTAAAGCAAGCTCCAAGGGCATGGTATGATACACTGTCAAAGTTTCTTCTATCTACCAGATTTAGCAAAGGAGCAGTTGATCCAGCATTGTTCACCAGGAAGTCAGGCAAACATTTAATTCATGTTCAAATTTATGTTGATGATAGTATTTTTGCCTCGACAGACCCAATGGAATGTGATCGTTTTTCAAATGAAATGAGTTCAAAATTTCAAATGTCAATGATGGGACAAATGTCATTTTTATTGGGATTACAAATTTCGCAAAGTCCCGGAGGCATTTTTATAAATCAATCCAAATATGCAACTGAGACCTTAAAGAAATTTGGATTTGACTCAAGTGACCCTGTTGACACTCCCATGATTGATCGAACCAAACTAGATGAGGACCTCTTAAAGATCATGATTGACCAAACAAAATATCGTAGTATGATTGGATCCCTGATGTACCTCACAGCTAGTAGACCAGACATATTGTTCGCTGTTTGCATGTGTGCTAGATACCAGGCTAAGCCTACTAAAAAGCACCTTGAAGCGGTTAAACGGGTCTTTCGGTATCTCCAAGGAACCATCAATATGGGTCTTTGGTACCCGAAGGACACCGGTATGTCACTAACAGCATATGCAGATGCTGATCATGCAGGGTGTCAAGATACTCGTCGAAGTACATCTGGAGGTGCTCAGTTTTTGGGTGATAAACTTGTGAGCTGGTCTTCAAAGAATCAAATGAGTACTTCTATTTCCTCTACAGAGGCTGAATACATAGCCATGTCATCTTGTTGTGCTCAAATCTTATGGATGAGATCTCAATTATCTGACTATGGCTTTGAATTCAACAAAATCCCTCTGTACTGTGACAATAAAAGTGCTATTGCTCTCTCATGCAACAATGTTCAACACTCAAGAGCAAAGCATATCGACATTCGACATCATTTCATCAGGGAACAAGTGGAAAAAGGTGTGTTAGAACTCTATTTTGTGAGGTCTGAATATCAGTTAGCAGACATCTTCACCAAAGCTCTTCCAAGAGAACGTTTTGAGTTTATTCTTCCACGTCTTGGCTTGAAAAGCCTTCAACCAGAAACACTCAAACGTCTTCAGGAGGAAGACGAGGAGTAAAGGTTTATCTTCATCTATCTCTTGTAAATATTTATTCGAAAAACAAAATACAAAATTATAAAACCTTCAAAAAAATCAAATAGAAAAATATAAAACTTTCAAAATCCATAAAAATTTGAAAAATTCGAAAAATCTTCAAAAAATATTGTCATTTTTGTCATGTTTCTCTCGATTCAATAATATCTACGGTCTTGATGTTGTCATTCAAAGAATGACACGGGACTTTAGATGTTGTTCGAATTTTTTTTATTAAAAAAAAAAAAATAAAAAAAATAAAAATAAAAAATAAAAAATTAGAGAAAGAGAAAAATGGTTTATTGTCATTTCAGGCAGTAACTCGCTTTTCAAAGAAAGAACAGAGCCATGCTTTACCATGTTTTCAAATTCCATGCTCTGATTCTATAAACGTTTATCTGCTGAAAACTAACTGCTTTGAAAAATAACTCGGTCTCTATTTTTGATAATCATCAGGACTTATTTGTCAAAATCTCTATCTCTTAATCAACAACCTATGTCATTGATTGAGGGGGAGAATGATTTCAATTAAATTAAAAAGTTATTTGGCATTAAATTGTTTTCAAAAGATGTACATGCATGTTTTATCAATGGAGTTGAAAGTCTTAAAATCCGATCCTTATCAGTTAAAACGCTTTCATAATCAAGTCACAATTCCCCTTAAAAGCTTTCAAAATCAATTTAAATCAATAAGAGATCACAAATCTAAAATGATTTGATAATTGTGATCGGGGGAGAATGTGTGATTTAAATTGGATTTAAACTGATAATTCGGTAAATGGTTTTATAAGGATGTACATGCTATCCTTCTCACATGTGACAAACGATTTCAAATTTTCCATGCACATGTTGAGGGGGAGCATCTATCTTAAACCTATGATTTGAAACGTGATCAACTTATCTCATTGTGCATGTTCCCTCTAGTATGTGCAAAACTCTTTTCAAAACTCGAGGCACATATTGACCGACCAACTTTACTTTATGTACGGTGATATAAGGATGATAAGGTTAGGTATGTGTTCCCATGATCCGCCAGAACTGGAGGGATCTACCCAGGGACAATCCACTAGTTAGTGTAGAAGTCCTTAGGTATGATGATAGAAGGAGAAAAATGAGATATGGGAAGAGTGCGGACTAAGACTAAGCTAGTACTGGAATAAACCCAACAAGGTTCTAGCTATGAAGTCTCGGTAAGCACTGAAGGGGTTGAAGAATTAAAAAGAATTGAATGAGAAAAGGGTGAAAACAAATAGCCCTCCATTTATTCAACCTTAGGGCAGAAACCAGGTTCCATTCATATGCTACTGATGGTAACATCGGTATTGAAGACAAGACGTCATGGACCCAGTAACGCACTGCACTTCAACTTTCCAAACCACTCAAGTTCCTCTTAAAAGGACTTGTTTCATTCTCACGGGGAACCGACATTATCTATCGACTTTCTCTTAGAGATTGTTGATATTGAAGAAGGAGACCCTCTCCCTAGTCTCTGGTACAGGATCCAAATATGCACATATTGAGTCTAGAGCCACGAGATCATCAATAAATCTCATTAGGACACTTTCAATGAAGACTCTCTGTTTCACACAATGTGGAAAGAGAGATTATATCTTGAGTCCTACGCATTATCCTTGTGGTATTGCCAGAACATCTGAGTGATGTGTTTACATATTCACTATGAAGATGGAAAGCCTTCTGGAGCCAACATCAAACAAGCTCTTGGTAGGTGGCAGGTGAGATCTGTTATATAGATCAACCATGTGACAACTGAACAGAAACAATGGGGCGATTCAATCTCTTGAATCAATCCTGGTTCAGGTTATGGATTGACGGATACCTTTGAAAAACCGGTCGTTGTGCATAAAAACTCTTTTCTTTAGCACGTCGGCCGTGTACTAATTTTTCGAATCAAAAGGTGTTTTTATGATTGATAATTGATTTTCAATAAAACCTTCGATGTATTGCAAAAACAATTTCTATTGAGTAATACTCGATTGTTTTTCAAATCTCTTTTCATAAATCAGTGGACTTAAATTCGTTGGTTCACTCACTCCGTGTTGTCTTCTTTGAGACGTTCCAGTTTGAGAACAGCTAGAGCAGCTGCGAAACCCTGTCAAGGAAATTCTTTGGAATTATACCTGATCACAGGCAGTACTTGTACTGATCAACGGGGAACCATGGGCCGTGTACCTTAATTCAACTAAAGTGGTCAAAGACACTTTTGTACGCTTTATTGCTAACTGTTGTATGCAGGTACGCCCGACGTTTACAGCTGATCAGAATGATGCAGTCAGTCCATAGCCGCATGCTCACACGATACATTCATCTCTCATGAAATCATGATATGTGCATCAATGACTCTGATATTTTCACTCCATGCTTCTGCTACGATGCTGCCAATATCAAGAATCAACGAAAGCTTCCGCTACTCTGATGAGAAGATATCATGATCCAGAATGTGAGCATGTCGGTCCTATAGTCACAACATCACATAATACCAACACCACAAAGGATGTCTCAGAGATTTTTGATAGCTGATGATCTCAAAAGATGGCTCAAAATTAGTATCACGCGGATCAGTAAAAGACTTCTACTTGGAGTAACCAAACATGCAATGTGAAGAATCAATGACTACGAGCTTAGGAGCAAAGGACTACATCAAGAATGCAAGAACAATTTTTAATGTAATATCTATTTGTATTCAATGTAATTTTGGTACATGATTGAGGTGACCTCCCTTAGGGGGAGATTGTTAGGAATTAGAAATTCCAGGTATTACAGAGTCGGTCACCTCAAGTATATGTAATCGTTAGAAAGCTCGTAGTCGTAGTTCTTTTAAGTTATGTAGTATTTAGTTAAGTAACACCGTGGAGGACGGACGGGTCTTTACCCACTGTATGCCTGATCCACAGCCCGTTGTGTGGCGTTTTATGTAAGACTATAAATACTCTCTACCTTCCAAGGTAGAGAGTTGGAGCTCATAATAAGAATTTTCTTCTCTCACTAAAGTTCCCTAAACCTCTAACTTTCTCTCTCTAGAATTCCACTTATACGCCACCTTGTTGTTATGGTTTGATGTGTATGTGAAAACTAATATCTTACATGATTGATAATTGATTTTCATTAAAACCTTCGTTGTATGGCAAAAACAATTTCTATTGAGCAATACACGATTGTTTTTCAAATCTCTTTTCATCAATCAGTGAATCTCTATTCGCTAGTTCACTCACTCCATGTTGTCTTCTTTGAGACGTTCCGGTTTGAGAACAGCTAGAGCAGCTGCGAAACCCTGTCAAGAAAATTCTTCAGAAATATACCTGATCACAGGCAGTACGTGTACTGATCAACGGGGAACCATGGGCCGTGTACCTCAATTCAACGAAAGTGATCAAAGACACATTCGTGCACTTTATTGCTAACTGTTGTATGCAGGTACGCCCGACGTTTGCAGCTGTTCAGATTAAAGCGGTCAATCCATAGCCGCATGCTCACTCAACACATTCATCTAGAAAGAAATCATGATTAGTGCATCAATGACTCTGATATTTACACTCCATGCTTCTGCTACGCTGCTGCCGATATCATGAATCAATTAAAGCTTCCGCTACTCTGATGAAAATACATCATGATCAAGAATGTGAGCATGACGGTCCAAAAGTCACAACATCACATAATACCAACAACACAATGGAAGAGTCCAAGATTAATGTTAGCTGATGATCTCAATGATGGCTCAAAACTCATCATCACGTGGATCAGTTAAAGACCTCCACTTGAATTATCCAAACATGCAAAAACATGAAGAATCAAAGACTACGAGCTACTGAGCAAAGCACTTAATCAAGAATCCTCGAGCAATCTAATGTAATATCAGTTCGTATTCATTGTATATTGAGGTGACCTCCCTTAGGGGGAGATTGTTAGGAATTAGAATATTTAGTCATTAAAGAGTCGGTCACCTCACGTATATGTATTCATTAGAAAGCTCGTAGTCGTAGTCTATTTATATTAATAAGTAGTTTGTTATGTAACATCGTGGAGGACGGACGGGTCTTTACCTACTGTATGCCTGATCCACAGCCCGTAGGTGGCGTTAGTTTGTAAGAAACTATAAATACCCTCTACCTCCCAAGGTAGAGGGTTGGAGCTTCAATACCATTTTTCTTTGTTTCACGTAGTTCCCAACTCTCTTCTTTTTCTCTCACTAGAACTTTCTCTCTCTAAACATTTTGTACGCCTACTTGGATTATGGTTTAGTGTGTTTGTGAAATCCTATATCTTACAGAAGGCACATTAGTGTTCATTTTTTTAAAACTGGGTATGGAATGGTTTGTATGCTTGGCATTAGGCATAGAACAAGGCATCACAGCTTTACCTTTTGCACCTAAGGATTTAGGACATGTTGCAATTAAGCATTCTAGCAGTTCCTAAGATCGTTTGGCCTGAATGCACGCAAACCTAATTTCTCTATCAAGAGGCTTATTTAGGTAATCCTCCTCCACAATCTCACGGAGACATTCTAGACTATCTTTAAGGTGAGCATAGTAGTTATGAAACACAGGTTCATTATTCCTAAGATGAGGAGGAATGTATCTACCAGTTACAGAATATTTGCAGTCAGAGGATGACTTTGAAGTGACATTCTCATTAAACATAAGTGGCAGTTTCCCTATTTCCTGACTCCTCAGATTCTCAATTTCCTTTTGTAAAGAAGTTATATTTTCGTTGTTTTTGTCACGAGTGACTTTGATTAAATCATATAACTCTTTAAAATGACGTTTAACCTTTTCATTTTCTGCTAGAAAACTCTCGGTTTCCTTTTGTAATGCATTTACTAAGTTTTGAAGATGAAACGTTTGAGAATACTGAGAATCTAAAGGAGGAGGCATTTGGGAGCCAGTCACATTGTTCTTTTCACCCTTTAATTGAGAAATTTGGGCTTTCAACTTTCTGATCGTGCAACACTGAGCTTGAATCTGTTCGTCACGTTTATGTATCTGAAAAAACTGCATCAAATTCTGGAGTATCTGAAGATGTTTTTATATTTGAGGTTTTGACATTTTCTTTAAGATATTGATATTTTAGTTGTAAATTAAAATGCTCAACTTCTAGTTTAGAAAAATATTTAACCAAATTGTCGTGATCATCCATATCAATTCTCTCATTTAGTTTAGAATTGGTTTTTTCAAGCTCAATGACACGATCATGGGAGACTTTCAGAGCAACATATAATTCATGAAATTAAGAAGCATTAATGGAACAATTTGTAGCAGTGAAAAACATATCTTGAGCAATACATTCAGAAATCAGATTCTCATTCAGTGTATGCAAATTCTTCCTCTCAATCTCATTATATTTTAATTCTCGCTCATAGTCACTAACCTCAACTATCATTGCATCAAATTCCTTTTCCATTTCTTTAATATCTGAGTCCATCCCCTATTTAAGACTCTCAAATTGATCTTTTAGTTGTTTAAAGAAAGGCATGACCTCTGTTAAATATCATTCTTTAGTTTGCTCAAAACCCCTTTCCCCCTCAGTTATCCCAGTGGGTGTGATCCTTTTCTTACATGTTTTCTCAAAATCAACAAATAATTGAAAGATTACATATTGACTGATTAAGGTCTTGCTTTTAATAGTTCTAGGGACTAGATGCATTGGTGTATTAGGAGGATACACAGTAGCTGAGGGCATTTTCCTAAGAGGGGGGTTTGTTACAACAAGATTCTCTGCTTTTTACTTATCTAAATCCTTTTTCCAGAACACTTGCTCAGGTGTTAACAACGTTTGAGGCTTAAACTTATTCAAGGAAATCCAATTTTTCTTTTTGTAATCATGGGGTTTGTACGTTATGTTCTTCTCATTACAAATTGGATTTTCTAGCTTCTTATTCATTTTCTCCCTAGATGCATCATCTAATTCTCTATCTTCCTTAGTACACTCAGAGCAGCTAGGTTTCTATCTAGGCTTAAGGATTTCATTGCCATCATAAATTACCTTATGAGCAGTTTTAGCCCTTTTGATGACCTCTGGATTTGGTTCCTCAACAAGGGGAATGCTATGCTTATCGCTTAAGACTCTATGCTTAATGATCAAGTGAGCAGTCTGAATGGTGTTCCCTTGTACGTACAACTTATTTTCAAGCTTGTTTTTCAAAGTTTTTAGATTGGAAAAGTCATTCAAAAGTTTTGATTCCTTAGCATTGAATTCTTGCTTAAGCATTTTCACATTTTCTTGAAGTTCTTGTTTTTGCTTAGCAGTTTTAGAAAGCTTTTCTTGTAAGGAGTTTAACTCTTGTTTTAATACTTCTTCTCTAAAATTACTTTTTCGCATAATTGTACGCATTTGGTCATCCATTTCCTGCTCACGTGTGGTTAACTCAAACTTAGCACGCTGTTCATAGATAGCAACTTGTTCTTTATAGACATTCAGTTCAGAGATAACAGAATCATCAGGAATACATGCAGTGTATTCGTCAAAGACATAGTCATTATTGACTGCGGAAGATGCATCATTTGATACAATCTCACTTTCACCTTGTTTCACATATTGATCATATGGGACAATATTGCTATTACCCTCATTATCAATATCTGATTCATAAGTCTCAAGAGATTGTACTTCATTATGCATCTTTCGCTCATCAACATCATCATATAGTTTTAATACCTCTGAGATGATTGATTCTTTAGATGGACCAGCTTTCTGTGATGTTGAGACCTTAGGAGAGACCATTGGAGAAATAGTAGCCATGAAAATTGTTTGTGCAGTAGGTTCATCATCGACGTCAGAGTCGTATGCATCACAGTCAGTGACTTGGAAGGCATTCTGATGATTGTGACCTATCTCCTGAATTGGCTGCTCATCCACATCTGCATCATAGGTCTTTGCATTGCTTTCAGCAAGAAACAATAGCTCCTCTTCATCCAAAGCTGCTCCATTATCCTGAGCTTGCACGAGCAACATCTTATCTCTGAAGTACTCGGCATTCTGTGGACGTTTTGGAGATGTACAATTCCTTGCAATGTGTCCCTCACCACCGCAGTTGTAGCATTTGATAGCCTTTGTTTGTCCTTGATTTCCAATCCTTCCTCGATTCTGATTCCCACCATAACTTCCACCTACTCCACCCCTTCTCTGATCATACTGCCTTTCTTGAGACGGCTGCCCCATAACTTTCCCATCTCTGATCAAAGCATGATTTTAAAGATTAGATGCTGTTATGATTTCATTGTTGGTTTGAATACTGTTAGTATGAGGTGAAAGGGTTAAGTTTTGTTTAACCATGAGAGCCAGTTGATTGATGAAATGTTCCATGACTGCATCAGCATCTGGTTGCTTGAACCTTGGATCAGGAATGAGTTTGTGATTACCATCTCCCATGGGAATGACTTTAGAAGCCTTGGTGGTAATTCCTACGTTGGTGTAGAAGGCAGTTGAGTCATTAGATGAACTTGTATCTCCCTGATTGGTTTTGAATTGTTCCAGAATTCTTTTTTCAAACATAGCATGCCTCTCATTCTGAAGAAGAAATGCATACAATTACTCATAGTTTGTGTTCTTCCATCCTTTAGTTAGCTTTACAGAAGTGACAAACTTGTGCCATTCGGGATTCATGTTGTTTACAGACTTTGAGTTCAGATGAATGTTAGGCATGGTCATTCTGATGTTCCTCATGTCATTCACAAGCTTATGGAATCTCACATAGTACTCATAGACACTCTCATCTGGTTTCATCTTGAAATGCTCAAATTCATCATATAGTTGTGATTCTCTATCTTCAACCGTTAATTCAGAACCTGAGAGAAGCATCTTGACATTATCCCATACAGCTTTTGCTTCAGTGTTGTGATTGATGAGCTTGTAGATGTCTTTTGGAAGACCTTGAAGTATAATGTTGGAAGCCCTGATGTCTGCATCAAATCTCTTTTTCTCCTTATCATTAAGCTCATCATACGTCTTTGGTCTATCTATTCCATAGATCATTGTTCCATCTGCAGTTGTATCAATTAAGTCTCTGGTAGTCTTAATCTGATAAGGTCCTTCATCGATTGACTTGAGGATGTTGACTCCGTTTTCTTTTCCCAAACAGTACAAACAGATTCGTTGTGCCCACGAATCATAATCAGTTATGTCAAGCATATGTGGACGAGTATCAGACCCTGCTGCTTGAATGTCCTCAGCTACGGAAGAAGCAATAGTAGGAACGATGTTTGCCATGATAACAAGTTCTACGGGATTTTACTATTCTTTTATTAAACCAGAAAATTGATTCTTTCACGGGATTTTACTAAACCAAAAGAACAACCGTAAGAATGTAGTACGAAGACGTAACAAGTCTAAATAGACAAATCGCAAAACACTCAACTCGCTTAGTAGTCAACTCGCTAAACACCCAACTCGCTCACAGAAACACGTCGCTTAAGTAATCAACTCGCTGAATAGCTAAGTCGCATAAGTATCAACTCGCACCACCTCAATCAACTCGCTTAATGAGACAAGTCGCTAAATAGCCAACTCGCTTTAGTATCAACTCGCAACACAATCAACTCGCTTAAAGAAGCAAGTCGCTTTAGGAATCAACTCGCTTAACCACTAAGTCGCTTAAAAGCTTAACTCGCTAAGTAGCCAAGTCGCATATAACAACTCGCATCCAGTAACAAAGCAACTCGCTTTGAAGAAATGTGTATCCGAGACTCAACTCGCTTTGTACAAATTTCAAAAATAACCACTTTGTCAATAAAAAACAACCAAACCACAGTGATTTATGCCTTACAATTCAAAACATAAACACATATGATGATCCTAAACACAAAAGTACAAGCAAAATTCAAACTTTAACACTAGAACTTGTCAAAATGAATCAAACTCTTCTAAACACTTAATACCCCAAAAACCTTATGAAATCCACCAAAACAAAGAGCATGAAAGATGAGTGATCAAACCATGGCTCTTGATACCAATTGTAAGATATAGGATTTCACAAACACACTAAACCATAATCCAAGTAGGCGTACAAAATGTTTAGAGAGAGAAAGTTCTAGTGAGAGAAAAAGAAGAGAGTAGGGAACTATGTGAAACAAAGAAAAATGGTATTGAAGCTCCAACCCTCTACCTTGGGAGGTAGAGGGTATTTATAGTTTCTTACAAACTAACGCCACCTACGGGCTGTGGATCAGGCATACAGTGGGTAAAGACCCGTCCGTCCTCCACGATGTTACATAACAAACTACTTATTAATATAAATAGACTACGAATACGAGCTTTCTAATGAATACATATACTTGAGGTGACCGACTCTTTAATGACTGAATATTCTAATTCCTAACAGGTAGTGCTAAGTTAATACTGGCAGTGCTAAGTTAATACTGGCAGTGCTAAGTTATTGAATAGTATGTTTCTTATTTAAAAAGTACCTACAATTATATACTTTATTACAACGTTTAACTTTTTTTGTTACTTGGATTCCACAAGTTTTTTTATCATCAAGTGAACGTGACATTCAAGGACGGGAAACATCGTACAAAAACATTGCAAACGTTGATCCAATGGCAGTGATTCAATAGCTACATTGTATATTCGATTAACCAATATTGTATTCGACATATGTATTTATTTGCGAGAAGTTACGACATCGCGTATGTTAATGTAATATTATTTATTTGTATGTTAAGGTACTTAATTTTTAAGGTGATTCTACCAAATTATATTATATGTATATAATCAAGGGTTTAGGTCATAAAATAGTTGCGTACTTTTTCAAATGTACCGTTTTGGTACGTAATTGTTCCACTAAAACTTACATATTTGCATATATACCCAAAACATGCTTAAGTTGCATTGTACATCATGCATTAAAAACTTGTATTATGGAGAAATATGCAACTTTTTGAGTTTTAGTGGGTATATATGCAATGCTCCCATAATAGAAGCTAAAAAAATAAAACAAAAAATCCTTCCCTTAATTAATAGTAAACATTGCAGTTTTGAGAGCCGTGATATATTACGGCTACACTTAATCACATAGTCAAAGCAAAATATTTAAGTCTATCTTCTTCAACACAACAACCGCATCATCAGGTAATGTTACACACTGTTTTTTTTTTTTTTTTCTTTTGTTTTTTTAACCATGAACTGCAAATGTAAAGTGATTGATATGCATGTTTCTGATATGTTGATGAATACAAATGCATGTTTGGTATTTTTTTTGCAATGTTTAACATATCCTGAAGAATATAGTATCCTTTGATCATAATGTAATAGCCGTTTTATTATAACTATATGCGATTTGATTCTTTAGAATATTGTGTGACATGTAAATATAGGATGATTTGAATAAAAAAATTCATGGATATATGTGGATTGTGGAAAAACATAGCAGCTATTTGTTAAATAGCTAATTAGACAACTTGTAAACATATGTTTAATCTAGGTTAGTATAGCTTTTATATGATTTGGTAAAGCACTACACCTTATGTAATTAATTATCTGAGCTTAGGTTTAAACATTTGATGAAGCAATGGCGTATGGTATGTTGGGTATATTATGGATTTCTTACTAGATTTTAACAAACGTATGGGGTAAGATGATTAAACATAAAAAAATACAGATTTTTACTCTAAAAGGACTATATGATTATTGATTTTTGAAACATAGTTAAATATGTAGTAGTACATCTTCAATCATTTTTTGTTTGACACCTTAATGATAAAGATGTATTGATCATCTAAGACTTGTATTAGTTGGTGGAAATGTTATGCATATGTGATAACCTTATTGACCATTAAGACGATTGTAGTTTTAAAATAGAATGAGCATCCAATTATTGGTGGAGGCAAACCGAACAAACATTAGGATATTGCAGGTAAGTTGTACTTAAAATGCTTACTTAAGGTTATAAATTTATCAATGTAACCATCAAATTGATATACGTGCTTACTTTTTAAATTTAAGATGCTTCATGCTTGTTTACTGAAACACTGTACCCCAAGAAGCGTTGGATATACCTAATCCACAATAGGGGAACCAAACATAAGGTTTACTGGAAATTGGTTCGTGGTCGCATTACTTTGCAAGGGTCCGAGTGGCAAGTTTTTATTGATCAAAGCCAATACATCAATGTGGCTACATTCCATTTCATTCGTCAGGAAGAAGACTGTTATTATGTAACAGGGTACAACGATGCAGGCCACGAATGCCCTGGATACGATCTGGCTCTTCTAGGTTACAGAAAACGTAGGTGCCTGGTTACGTTGGATGAATATCCTGCACAACCTCTGGTAAGAAAAAATGTTAATCAATACATTGTATAAGTTTGTTGAAAATGGGGATTATTTTAATTGTTTGACCCGCTAATGTTGTCTTTAAACTAAACTGTTACGTAGGTCATTCCTTGCAATTTCCGGGACAATACTGACAATAACCAATTTGACGTTCTTGTTGCTGGCGTGCCCGTAGCAGCTATCACTCACCGTCAAATTGAAATACTGGAGGAAAACAGACACGTGCATGAGTTTGGTGGGCACGGATGGAATGTATTGGTTCACGATGAAAACCTGTTTGCTGGCACAAGAGTTGTTTTGACAAATCTCCTAAACAATACTCTTTCCCAGATGAAATGGATTGATGATGCATTTTGAACTTGTGCAACGTATGGAGCTGAATCGTACAAGACCGTTCATGAGAAACCCCGTAGATGAAGGTATGTTAATCAAAGTGTAGAAATAATCTATGATTTTATTTTAAAAATAAACCTTTCCATATAATAGCTTTTAAATTATTAATTACCATTTTTATTAAATTCCAATTGCAGATGAGCGTATGAAACACATATGTGCATGGAACGAATGTACAAAGCAAGAAACTGAAATGGATTGTTCTTACGCGCCCATCCTTGCATATGTCACGGACAGGAGTCGTTTGGTAAGTAATGATACAAATCGGACCATTTTAGTCATTATCTGCTTTCGCAAAAACTAATATATGCTTCAACACATGGACATACTTTTGTTGAGCATACTACATTGTTCTTTTTAATGCAGAACATACCACATAAGTTTACGAAGCAAAATCACATGCGGAAGTACCATAACGCACTACTGAGATACCGGGAAGACATGGAGTTTTATGTGACGTGAATCTGCAACACCACAGCGATAGGCCTAGAAGCAAGAACCACGTTACCATAAACGCCAGATGGAGAGAGCTTGTTGAGGAGTGTCAGTGAGAATGAAACAAAATGGTCAGATTCAATCTTGTTGTCTTTGTCATCGACGACCAAGCTTCGGTGTCTTCCCGTACTCCAATTATAATTCCAGTATTTAGCATGTGTTAAAACGTAATTCTAGGCGTTATCAGTTGTTATTGGTAGACATGTTTATAAGCAGATTTTAGGATTGTGTAGGATTTGGTTGGCTTCATTTAGGGTGTGTGTTCCCAAGTAGTTGAAGCCATTCATGAGATGGAATGTAAACTACTTGGTATAGCCCCTATCTGGAAGTGTATGGTTCATACTGGTGCATTAAAAGGTGTTCTTTGTGATGGTTTTGTGCTGGTTGTCATCTGTCCATGGTTGTATGATATGGGCAGTTTGTTTTTGTCATCAGACTTATAAGAACAGTTATATCAGATATTGAATAGAGTTGCCTAGTATGCAACTTGATATGGGACTTGTCCATATCAGTGTGTGCTGATTTTTACATTTTACAAAGTTTCCTTGATTAATACAAGTTCATCTTTGCACCAAAAAAATATGTATATTTTGTGTTGTGGTCTATTTATAAACAGAAAACTTTAGTGGTTAAAGCAGCGAGTACAAAGTTAAGTCTGGTAGGTCAGTTTTAGTGGTTAAGGCTTCCAGTACAAGGTTAAGTCTGGCAGACATAAGCTAAGTCTGTTTAGTATTCGTAGTTAGTTCTGTTAATGAAAAACATAATAGTTTTTTGTGTGACTATTGATAATCCAATGGCCGCATCAAATTTCTTTTTGTGTGGCCATTTCTAACATTTAGTCACACAAAGCATGTTTCTTATGGTTATTTAGTCACATATAATTAAGCATAAAGTGGCCAAAAGTGTTAATAAGTGTGACCATATGGTGTTTAAGGTGAAGAAATATGTCTTTTGTGTGACTATTGATCATCCAATGGCCACTTGAATTTTATGTTTGTGTGGCCTTTTGTAACATTTAGTCACACAAAGCATGTTTGTTTTGGGTATTTAGTCACATACAATTAATCATAAAGTGGCCAACAGTGTTAATAAGTGTGACCATATGGTGTTTCAAGTGAAGAAATGTGTATTTTGTATGACTATTGATCATCCAATGGCCACATGAATTTTATGTTTGTGTGGCCTTTTCTAACATTTAGTCACACAAAGAATGTTTGTTTTAGGTATTTAGTCAGATACAATTAATCATAAAGTGGCTAAAAGTGTTAATAAGTGTGACCATATGGTGTTTCAAGTGAAGAAATGCGTATTTTGTGTGACTATTGATCATCTAATGGCCACATGAATTTTATTTTTGTGTGGCCTTTTCTAACAATTAGTCACACAAAGAATGTTTGTTTTGGGTATTTAGTCACATACAATTAACCATAAAGTGGCTAAAAGTGTTAATAAGTGTGACCATATGGTGTTTAAAGTGAAGAAACGTGTATTTTGAGTGACTATTGATCATCCAATGGCCACATATTAAGTTACGTGACCATATGTACTGGATTTTGGCTAAACTTAAATAATATGTGTGACAAAACTGTTAATACAAATAAACCGTAAAACCGTTTATTAATATTTTGCGATCTCTTTGTGTTTTGTTGATAACAAATATAATGTTATCTTAAGTACAATTATAAAGGATACATGTTAGTTTTGTAAAGCATTTACATATAGCCATTTAAATACAAAAATGTATTAATTAAGCATTTGTTGTAATAGTTTATTAGGATGGGTAAATATCATAACCCATGGATCTTAATCCATACCCAAAGAGACTTGATACAATGTATACTTAGATACATTGAATCTAGATATAACCCATGGACCAACCCATGACCCATAACCAAAAAACCCATGGGCAAAGAGGAGCGTTCCAAGGATCCCTAGGATTACACTAGACGGATCCCTTGTGGAAGGGATCCGTGGGATCCGTGGGAACAGTGAAGAAATTTGCCTATAAATAGAGAGCCATTTCTTCATTCTAACTCACCCCTCTTCTTACTAAATCTCTCATACACTCTCATTCTCTTCTAACATATAGATCACTTGATCTAGAGAGTTGTTCTTCTTTCTTTCTATTTGTGATCCTCATATAGGTCCTTCTCTAAGGCGAGATCACGAGCATTCTACAAGTCATCCAAGCAAGGGGTCCTTGATTGATTTGTCACTCCGCAAAATTTCTGTAGCGAAGATCTTGTATTTGATATTTCACATATTTGTTGTGTAATAGTTGTGTTGGGTTGGTCCACCGTGCTACGGACTCGGTATCTAGCTTTGTACCGGAAAAAGTGTAAGCAACGTTGTGAAGGCTTCTCCGCCAAGTGAAGGAGTTTGTTGACATAGTGCTTGAACTCTCGAGTAGGTGACTCGGGGAGTGGAGTAGGGCAAGGAAGGTGTCCTTGTAGCCGAACCACTATAAATCGGTTGTGTCATTTCTATCCCTTATCTTTATTTATTTGCTTGCATTATCATTAGATCTATACGTTCTCAACATCCATACGATTTCACATAATATGGAATCTAAAGTTTTTGAAATCAACTTAAAATCGGCAAAACTATTCAACCCCCCCCCCTTCTAGTTTTCCACAATTGGCATCAAGAGCTAAGTTTATATAAGTTTTAAAATAAAATTGTATTTTAAAAACTTTTCGATCACTATGGGTTCTGAAAATTATAAGGGCAATCTATGCAACGACCACCACTACTTGAAACTAATGGTTTTATATATTGGAAAAATAGATTCGAAACATATGTGAAGTCTAAAGATATTGATCTTTGGTACATTATTGTTGAAGGTGATTTTGAGGCTACCTCAAATGATGATAAAGGAAATTTAGTTCACATACCTCATGATAAACTAAATGATGAAATGAAGAAAAAGCTTTCTAAAAATGGTGAAGCAAAAATGGTTTTATATAATGCTTTACCGAAAAAGGAATTCGAAAGAATTTCTATGCTTAAAACCTCTAAAGAAATTTGGAATTCTTTAGTTGTAACTCATCAAGGCAACCAACAAGTTAAAAATAATAAAATTGATTTATTTGTTCAACAATATGAATAATTTTGAATATCGGATGAGGAAACTATAGATCATTCATTTGCTAACTTTAATACTATTATTACATCTTTACAAGCACTTGATGAATCCTTTTCTAGCCGTAACCATGTTAGGAGATATCTAAGAGCACTTCCATCGAAGTGGAGATCCAAGGTGACGACAATCGAAGAGTCAAAAGATTTGACAATTCTCACCCTCGATGAACTCATAGGCAACCTAAAAGTCTACGAGCTTGTCCTTGCTAAAGATTCCGAAGCCTCAAAGGTGAAAGAGAAACACAAATCTCTTGCCCTAAAAGCCAAAAAGATTTCGAGCGATGAGGAGAACTCATCTTCGAGTAGTGACGACGAAGAGTACGCTATGGCGGTAAAGGGACTTTAAAAAGTTCTTTAGAAGAAAGGGTAGATACGTCAAACAACCGTATGAGGATAAGAAAGGCTTTCAGAAAAGCAAAGAGGACGAGAAGCCAAAGGATGATCGTACTTGCTTTAAATGTGGGGACCCAAACCACTTTATTAGTAAGTGTCCCAAACGGGATGATCAAAAGGCGTTCGTGAGCGGAACATGGGGAATGAGCGACGAGGAAGACGAAGAAATTTGTCTCATGGCAAACGACGAGGTATGTCACGAATACTATAGTAGCTCATCACTTGATGACGACTCATTGCATAATGAATATGGTAAACTATGCAATATTAGCTTAAAATTAGTTAACAAAAATAAGCTTTTAAAGATTCAAAATCAACGTTTAGGTAAAGAAGTCATAGAATTAAAAGCAAAACTAAAACGTTTAGAAAAAGGTAAAATAGCAAGTGGTGAATGTGAACTTTGCGTTCAACTTCAAACACTAGTGGATAACTTAGATTCTAAAATTGCTAGAATGAGTACGAACACTTTAGATTCAATACTCGAAGGTGTTAAAACCGGTAATAATCAAAAAGGTCTAGGTAGTCAACAACTTGATCCATCAACTAGTGAAAGTAAAGAAACAAAATTTGTTAAGGAACTAGAAAAACCAGCCACTGTTGTGGCGGATCCCACGGATCCCCTAAAAAGGGAACCGGTTAGTATACAGAAAGGGATTCGTGGATCTGCTGTAGCAAACAGTAGCAATAACATAGCTTCCTTAACTAGAACTGAGTTTGTTATAGTTAATAGGAAGAAACCAATTCATGTCACCACTAGACAACCACCTCCAAAATATAATCCTACTTTTGCAAGAAACAAAGCTCCATCTTTTTCAAAACCTAATTCATTTAGGAGACCTAATAACGTTTACCCAAAAAGTAACCATCAAATGGGATGGAATCCAAACATGCAAAACGGTTTTCCTTTTCAAAACTTTGCTCCATGGAATGCATACTCATCTTATCCATACATGTCTAACATGAATGGAATGTTTAACACTAATGGACCCATGAACAAATGGGGACCAAACTTTTGAGTTTATTATTCTTTTAGGTGTGCTTAAAGGTCGACCTAGACCCCGATGAATGGGTCAAGGATAGCGGGTGCACGAGGCACATGACCGACAATAGGGATCTATTCTCCACGTACGAATCCTTCGATGGAGGTAATGTGGTGTTTGGAAATAGCAAAAGTAGAATCATCGGTAAAGGTACGATCTCTAACAAATCTCTAACCATTAACGATGTGTGTCACGTAGAAAACCTAAACTTTAATCTCTTAAGTATAGGACAAATATTTGATAAAAAGTGCAATGTACTTTTTACCGAAACCGGTAGTAAGATACTTAAAAATGGCATAACCATAGGAAGAGGAATTAGGAAACATGGAGTCTATGTCATTAAAATCGGTAATGAACCTAAAGACAAACTATGTCTTACCTCTATGGATGATACTTCGACCTTATGGCATCGAAGATTAGGTCACGCCAACATGCGACTTCTTCAATCGCTATCATCCAAAGATCTAGTAAGAGATCTACCTAAGTTAAAATATGAACATCATTTTTGTGATGCTTGTAATATAGGAAAACAAGCTCATTCGAGTCATAAAGCTAAAAACATGGTGTCCACAACTAAGTGTCTAGAATTACTACATATGGATTTATTTGGTCCATCCGCTATCCAAAGTTATGGAGGCAACTACTATACTTTGGTAATAGTGGATGACTACTCTAGGTATACTTGGAGAAAATTTTTAAAGAACAAAACGGAAACCTTTAACTATTTTGAAATATTAAGCAAAAAGATCCAAAGACAACTAGGAAGACCCATAGTGTCTATTAGGACGGATCATGGTAGGGAATTCGATAATGAAGTGCAATTCGGAGCTTTTTGTGATGCTAATGGTATTACTCATAACTTCTCGGCTCCACGCACTCCACAATCGAATGGGGTAGTAAAAAGAAAGAATAGAACTCTACAAGAAATGAGTCAAACCATGCTTAATGAACAATCCATACCTCAAAAGTTTTGGTGTAATGCCATTGATACTTCAACGTATATACTCAATCGAGTCTTGATTAGACCAATCTTAGGAAAAACTCCATATGAGTTATTTCGAGGCAAAAAGCCTACGTTAAATCACCTTAGAGTCTTTGGTAGTAAATGTTTTATTCTTAACACTAAAGATTACCTTACAAAATTTGATCCTAAATCAACCGAAGGTATCTTTTTAGGTTATTCGCCAAATAGCAAAGCTTACGTCATATTAAACAAAGAATCAATGAAGGTAGAAGAGTCATTAAATATAAAATTTGATGAAAGTCCACCCAAACCCTCTCCACCTCTTGTCGATGACGAGATTATAGAAAGTGAAGCAATAGTAATAAAGAAAAAGATAAGTGAAGAAGAAGAACCTCTAAGTGATAAAATAGTAAACATTAAAGAGTCCAAAGATCACCCCGTAGATAAAGTCATAGGAAAACTAAACGAATGAACATTAAGGTCTCAAGTTCAAAACCAAAATATCTTGTTTTGTTTCGTTTCAACCTTAGAACCTAAGAATACACAAGAAGCCATAAAAGATGAAAGTTGGGTAATGGCTATGCAAGAAGAACTAAATCAATTTGTTTCTAATGATGTTTGGACACTTGTCCCTCCACCTAGTAATCAAACCATAAAAGGAACCAAATGGGTTTATAAAAACAAATTAGATGCAAACAGAGTAGTGTCTAGGAACAAGGCTAGACTCGTTGCTCAAGGGTATAGCCAACAAGAGGGAATAGACTTTCATGAGACCTATGCCCCCGTGGCTAGATTAGAGTCTATAAGAATACTTCTTGCATATGCTTGTGCTAATGATTTAAAGCTTTATCAAATGGATATCAAAAGCGCTTTTCTAAATGGTGTCATAAATGAAGAAGTATATGTAGCTCAACCTCCGGGCTTCATTGATTTTGAAAAACCCAAACATGTGTATAAATTAAAGAAAGCCCTTTACGATCTTAAACAAGCTCCAAAAGCTTGGTATGATAGACTCAAGTCATTTCTAGTTAAACACAACTACACCATGGGGTTAGTTGATAACACACTTTTTACTAAGAAAAGAGAGTCACATATAATCATAGTACAAATATATGTAGATGATATTATATTCGGATCCACTTGTCAAGACATGTGTGATGATTTCTCTAAAATCATGCATGACGAGTTCGGGATGAGTATGATGGGAGAACTTAGTTTCTTTCTTGGTCTACAAATAAAACAAGTAGAAGATGGTATCTTCTTTAATCAATCTAAATACATCAAGGAGATGTTAAAGAAATTCGGTCTAGAAGAGTCAAAACCAATTAGGACTCCAATGTCATCCGATACCAAACTCACAAAAGACGAGGATGGAGAATCCGTTGATAATACTAAATATCGAGGCATGATAGGTAGCCTTCTCTACCTCACGGCAAGTAGGCCGGATATCATGTTTAGTGTTTGCTTATGTGCTAGGTAGGTTTCAAGAAGACCCTATAATATCACACCTAGAAGCCGTAAAAAGAATATTTAGATATATTAAGGGTACAACACAATTAGGATTATGGTATCCTAAGGGCACGGGAGTAGAAACAATTGTATATGCAGATTCTGACCATGCAGGTGATTACGTTGATAGAAAAAGTACAAGTGGGGTATGTACTTTTATGGGATGTTGTTTAACATCATGGTTTTCTAAGAAACAAACGGCACTTGCAATATCAACAACCGAAGCCGAGTACATCTCCGCTGGCAAAGCATGCCAACAAGCACTATGGATGAAACAAGCGTTAGTAGACTACGACATCCATCTAAGCGACATAGTGATGAGTGTCTAAATACTCATCATTTTTGTACCATTTAAACTGCAAAAACATCTGAAAACACCAGAAATGCATCAAAATGATAAAAATATCACAAATAAGTGTTTTATTTGTTTTAAATGCAAAAATATCAAAATCTGGTGAAAAAGTATCAAGTTTGCATAATTGGCAGTTTTAGTCCCCCAAGTTTCAAAAGTTGTCAAAAACAGTCCCTGGTAAAACAAAATAAAGAAAAATATCATTTCAAGTCCCTAGGGATTCATGAGTTGTCAAAATTAGTCCTTGAGATTTAAAATTGCAAATTTACAACTTAGGTCCCTAAACTTTGAAATTTGGCAAAAATAGTCCTTGGAAATTTGAAAATGTCAAAACTGGTCCTTGTACTATTGAAGTTTGTCAGTTTTGGTCCTTGTGACAACTTTGGAATAATGGCAGAATTGGTCCCTCCAAATTTCAGATTTTACAAAATGGTCCCTATAAATATAAACCAAGCTTTGACCCTTTGTCACTTTTAGACCCCTGCCATTATCATTTTGAACCCCTGCCTTAACCCTTGACCTCCCTATTTTGGACCCTTGGTCAAAATCAGTCAAACCACTTTTGCCGCCCACCCTATTCACTTTCTTCCCCACTTGACTAGCCCTGCAATACCTTCTCCCAACACCTTTCCCCTCACCTTATCTCTTCAACTCACCCTCCACAATCATCACACCTATCCACCCCCCCCCCCCCTAGTTGCAAATGCACAGTCCACACAGTCAAATACATATTTTCCCGCCAAAATGAATCAATGGCCATAATGAACTCAAGTCATCCAATGGTTGATTTTATTGATGGGATTTGATCAGAAGGACACGTGGAAGCTAGTTGGGTATAAAAGAGAGGAAGAGAAGCAAGAAATAAACAAGTAGTTAGTTTTTAATTTAAATGTATGTCGTTTTTTTTTAAAATGTCTTAGCTTAAATTTTAAAGTGTAATTTTTCAGTTTCTATGTACTGAATTTAAGTTAATGAAGTGTTTGTATGCAAATCTAAGTTCTAATTCAAAGTTTTATTTAAGTTTCATAATCTCATGCTCACTGTTGAAAAATCCATTTTCAAAGTCTTATATCCAAACCTTTAACAGCTTATTTTTAAGTTCCAATAAGTTTAATTAAGCTATTTAAAGCTTTTGATAAGCTTGGAAAACAGTTCAAGCAATATTTCATATAGGTCAACAAAAGTCAACTGAGGTGCTAAAATCTGAATCAAGCATGAATGTGGTTGTTGCAGAGATGGATTTGGGTTGGTATTGAATTGTTTTATGGTTTAGAATAGATAAATGGATCCTGTGTTCTTTAGCAATCCACTGTGGATAGGACCAAATGTAAGTGTATTTTCAAAGTAATTGCATAATTGGTATCTGTGGTTTAAATCAGTTTCTTTCTGTTGATTAAGTAGTATTTAGGTCACTTAGATTCATTTTGATTGTCTGCACAAGTTGGATCAGTAGTTTGGATAGTTTAAATTCCATATCAGTTATTTAAAGTGGTGTTTGGATTTGTTGCTTAAACTGTGTTAGAAGTTTATTCATTGGTAGAAACCTGTTGGTTTAGGCTTGTTAGGTTCTATTTGACTCATTGCAGTCATAAACTTGAGCTTGCATTAGCTCTAAGTCAAATTTCCCTTTAATCTGTCTCATATGCATATCTGTTGGAGTTTTACAAAAGCAAAAGCTTATTTTGTGTTCAAAATTCATAGATATAGCTTGTACTAAGTTTATTTCATCAATATACATCAATCTCAGTCCACCATTTTGAATCAAACTTCAAATAAGTCAAAGTTCTAAATTCTGTTTCAAAAGTCAAATTGCACAAAATCAGTTTTGAGCCCAAATGGGATGAATTTTCATGAGCTCAGTTCTGGGCCAAATCAAATGAAACTTGTGGTTTTAAAAAGTTCTACTGGTCTAGTTTATTATTGTGATTTTTGTATATTTTTGTGAATTTTCTATAAGCTTCAAAATGTCTTGTCAATATGGGCACAAATGCCCTGTGCATTGACTCAGCATAAACTGAGTCTGCACAGGGTTTGTGCAGCCCTTGCACAGAGCTCAATTGAGCTTCCCATGGTCTGGTTTTTGGTTTATAAACACCTAGCCAGGTCTTCTGTAGGATCCAACTTTTGGATTTGAGTCTTAGCTTATTTGGTGGCTTGTGCTTAAGCTGCAAAGTAGCCCCACAAACTGTTTTTGCACATTAACTCAAAAAAGCCAAAACTGTGTAGTTTTCATTTCAATGGTCTAAGCTTGTTGTAATTTGTTGCTTTTGAGTAGTAATAGCTTATTATAGCTTCTGTGAAGGTTTGGTGCTCATTCAGTACCTTGTGCTTATTCAAAGTGCTTATACATAAGCACTTACAACTGCAGTTTCAATTTCCTCCACATAAGCCACTGTTTTTCTATTTTTCTTAGATTCATCATATTAAATTAGACTTTTCCTGAAATTTTCATGATTTTCCAACACTGTTTGCTATTTTTCTTAATTAAAAACAGTTTTTAGGCATTTTTAATTAGCATTTAATACAATTAAATCAGAAAAAGTTCAAAAAAATAATTTTTCATTTTTCTTAAGTTAAGATAAATATAAAAAGTCAAAAAAATATTTTTCTAGATTTTTCATAGTTTATTTTGTAATTTTTAGCAATTTAATTAGTCTTAAATAGTTTTTAATTCATAAAAAATAGAAAAATAATCAGAAAAACACAAAAATAGTTTTCAAAATTCTCTTTTGTTATTTTAGATTTTTCCAAGTCATAATTTTATTTTTCTAGCCTTATTTCATATTTTCTTGTATTTTAGGTTATTATTAAATAGTTAAAAATAGTTTTTAATTAATAATAATTAAATAAATAGTTTTAAAAATAATTTTATTTTCTAAAAATTTTCTTTTATCATTAGGATTGTAAAAATGTCATTTTCATATTTTTAGGATTTATATTGCTTTAGTTTCACATTTTCTTGTGTACGTCACGTAGTTTTAAGTTAAGTTTTATAAAAGAAAAATCAAAAACATTAGATTTTAAAAATAGTGATAGCGTTTATTTAATATTTTTTATTTTTTTAATTTTCTTTAATTTGCATTTAAGCCCTTGTAGTTTATGTACTTTTTATGTAGTTATAATCATTCACAACCTCTTTTCCGTTCAAATCTTCTCGATCACTACACGTTTGACTATTCTCGCACAGCTCGTTGGGACTTAACGACCTGGGGAAACACTATACTCTCCTGATCTTCATTGCATTTGCTTCTGAGCTGTTTTAAGTTTGTTACGGTCGGCCATTCACAAGTGGCCGGTTTGAGTGATTAAACTTGACGGTTTGGAGCGAATCAAATTTTGGCGCCGCTGCCGGGGAGCAGTGCTAATAGTCTTACGTTTAGCAGATTAGTGATTTGAATAATCACTCCTTGTTTATACCATCTATATATGTTTATATTTTCTTATAAAAATCCAAAAAACCCAAAAAGATTTTCTTTCTTATTTTTACAAAATGTTTATCCAAAAATCCAAAAATATCCATCTTTACCCTCTCACATCTTTGATTCTTCATCCCTACCCCTCTGAAAACATTTGATTCTTTCTATGTCTTATCCTCACCCTCTTGATTGTCAATGGTGTGGTGGTCCTTATAATGGTGGCAATTGCCCCAGTTGTAGCATGGTGGAATCAGGAAACGGGTCTGTCTATAACCAGGATCCCTATTCCTACCATAACACAACTGATTTATTCCATCAGCTACCACACTGTGAGACTCAGCAGTTTTACTGTTGTGAGTACTGTGGTGGCTCACACTACAGTTCTGATTGTCAATCAGGAAACACGCTTGTCTATGAGCAGGTTCCTGATAACAATTATGACTACCACACATATAACTCACAGCCACATCAGTTTTACTGTTGTGAGTATTGTGGAGGTCCTCACTCTAGCTCTGATTGTCAAACAAGGAATCCATTTCCTTGTAACAATTACGACTCTTCGTATCATGACCAACCTCCACAATACCAAGTGAATCAGGCACCACCTCAGCCTAAGCCACTTCCTCAAAATCTTCTCCTTGATCTTTTGGATTTAGTGAAAGATTTGAAGGAATGTAAACATCCCCAAGATAATCCAAATGAAAAATCCATGGAAGTATTGTTAGCTGAAGAGCGGACTGCTAAATTAGATTCCCATATTGCCTTTGAAAAATCTATTAGGGAATCAATTGCAAAAGAAAAAGCAGCCAAATCTTGCTCTCGATTCCGTTTCATTCCTGATGACGATGATGATGAAGTTACCCTTGATATTAGTCAACTTTGTACAAGTTCATCAAGTTCATCAGTTGAAATTCCTTCCATGAAAAATCAGGGAGAAAAGACTATGATGGAATTACTAGCAGAAGAACAAATGGAAAGTATAAAACATATGTATGCTAGTCCTTCTCAACTCCCTCAGTCTGCTGTTATCACACCCAAGGTTCACACTCACTCTCTGAGCATGGGGGATGAGCATGTTGACACTGTTCCTGAAAAGGAATCGGACGAATTCATAAAGTCTAGTGTTGAGAACCTTGTCCCAATCCCGAGAGAGTCACAGGGAACTTTGGACCATATATGTGATATCCCTTTCCCTCTTGAGTGTTCAAAAGATCATTTTGAGACTTTCTCCGATTTTAGCGATGATTGTAAATCTTATGGAGACATCGAGTATGTTGAGGCATCACTCCCACAGTCTGATCCTTTTCTTGAGGAATTCACTGATGAACTCACTCACATCAGTCCACTTTCATCAGAAAGTGACGATGATCTCTTTGATTTCGAAGCCGATCTTGAAGAAACTAAAAGTCTCCTATATAATGATCATTCACTCATTTCTTGTCCCATTTCCGACTCTTCCATTCCTTCTCTCACTCCAGATGAGTAAGATGACAACTTTTGGAAGGAGGTCGATGATTTTCTTAGTGATGAGTCAATTCCAACAGGGATTGACAATACTTACTATGATTCGGAGGGAGACATCCTCTTTCTTGAAAATTTGTTGATTGAAGAACCGTTTCCAACTCTCCCTCCCGAAAATTTTGTTGCCAATCACCATACAAGCTTCAAATCTAAGCTTAAAAATCTAACAAATGGTGATTTGCTCCTCACTGATGAAGAATGGGATTGCATTTTGATGCACATCTTTATTCCATTTTTCACAGATGGTGTGGTTTCTCGTTCCCTTTTCTCCTTCAGGAATGAGGACACTATTTTTGATCCCGGCATTTTCATTTATCATTTTTTGAGCCGGTTCTATGTATATCTCATCGGTGTGGAACTTTCACGTATTTCAATGTTTATACAAACATCTTGAATGAAAGTCCGATAGAGATTGTCTCTTCCACTTACTTCCCCATGAACAATTTAATGCGGGGTCGAGTCAAGCTAGCGACTCGGTAATCAAAAACAGTAGTTAAACATGGGTTTTCACCCATGTGTACCACCCTAGTGTGGGGGAGATACCCCACATGTTGTTTATAGATCTAAAAAATAAATGAAAATTGTAAATATTAAAAAAGAGAATAATTGTTGTGTTTCTACACTTAGCTAGTAATGTTATCTTTTTACATTCTAAGTTTCGGCATAACAGCCGGTACTTTGAATATTGAGGACAATATTCATTTCTAAGTGTGGGGGGGAAATTCTGGCGAATTTGATCATAAATGTACCCTTTTAGTCCCTTTTTTTTCCCCAAAATGGCCAAATTTAAAAAAAAATTTTAGTGGAAGTACTATGTACTAAACACAACAAATGGTAATCAGTCCACCATGTCTAACCCACATAAGGATTGGCTAATCCAGGAGCAAACGGCTCTTGGTAAAGATATCTCAAATCCGTTGACGGCTTGCAATTTGCCCAAAATTGTATGGTATTCAGCTCACCATATCCTTAAAAGTGAAGAGTTGGCTAGCCCGCAAGTTTATGGCTTGTGGTAAAGGCAGTTGAAAAACCATAATTGGTAATCGACTCACCAAAGATAATATTGATAATTTATCTAAGAGTTGGCTAGTCCAGAAGCAAACGGCTTCTGGTAAAGACCGTTGAAAGCTGGTGATTTGCTCAAAATCATTTGGTTATCGGTGTACCAAGGTTCTTACTTGAACTGAAACATTTGGCTACTCCAGAAGTAATGGCTTTTGGTAAAGAGATGGAAATCCATTAATTTTTCTCAAAACATTGCTAGGGACTAGCAATATCTTAGTGTGGGGGATTGATGAGTGTCTAAATACTCATCATTTTTGTACCATTTAAACTGCAAAAACATCTGAAAGCACTCAGAAATGCATCAAAATGATAAAAATATCACAAATAAGTGTTTTATGTGTTTTAAATGCAAAAATATCAAAATCTGGTGAAAAACGTATCAATTTTGCATAATTGGCAGTTTTAGTCCCCCAAGTTTCAAAAGTTGTCAAAAACAGTCCCTGGTAAAACAAAATAAAGAAAAATATCATTTCAAGTCCCTAGGGATTCATGAGTTGTCAAAATTAGTCCTTGAGATTTAAAATTGCAAATTTACAACTTAGGTCCCTAAACCTTGAAATTTGGCAAAAATAGTCCTTGGAAAATTGAAAATGTCAAAACTGGTCCTTGTACTATTGAAGTTTTTCAGTTTTGGTCCTTGTGACAACTTTGGAATAATGGCAGAATTGGTCCCTCCAAATTTCAGATTTTACAAAATGGTCCCTATAAATATAAACCAAGCTTTGACCCTTTGTCACTTTTAGACCCCTGCCATTATCATTTTGAACCCCTGCCTTAACCCTTGACCTCCCTATTTTGGACCCCTGGTCAAAATCAGTCAAACCACTTTTGCCGCCCACCCTATTCACTTTCTTCCCCACTTGACTAGCCCTGCAATACCTTCTCCCAACACCTTTCCCCTCACCTTATCTCTTCAACTCACCCTCCACAATCATCACACCTATCCACCCCCCTAGTTGCAAATGCAGAGTCCACACAGTCAAATACAGATTTTCCTGCCAAAATGAATCAATGGCCATAATCAACTCAAGTCATCCAATGGTTGATTTTATTGATGGGATTTGATCAGAAGGACACGTGGAAGCTAGTTGGGTATAAAAGAGAGGAAGAGAAGCAAGAAATAAACAAGTAGTTAGTTTTTAATTTAAATGTATGTCGTTTTTTTTTAAAAATGTCTTAGCTTAAATTTTAAAGTGTAATTTTTCAGTTTCTATGTACTGAATTTAAGTTAATGAAGTGTTTGTATGCAAATCTAAGTTCTAATTCAAAGTTTTATTTAAGTTTCATAATCTCATGCTCACTGTTGAAAAATCCATTTTCAAAGTCTTATATCCAAACCTTTAACAGCTTATTTTTAAGTTCCAATAAGTTTAATTAAGCTATTTAAAGCTTTTGATAAGCTTGGAAAACAGTTCAAGCAATATTTCATATGGGTCAACAAAAGTCAACTGAGGTGCTAAAATCTGAATCAAGCATGAATGTGGTTGTTGCAGAGATGGATTTGGGTTGGTATTGAATTGTTTTATGGTTTAGAATAGATAAATGGATCCTGTGTTCTTTGGCAATCCACTGTGGATAGGACCAAATGTAAGTGTATTTTCAAAGTAATTGCATAATTGGTATCTGTGGTTTAAATCAGTTTCTTTCTGTTGATTAAGTAGTATTTAGGTCACTTAGATTCATTTTGATTGTCTGCACAAGTTGGATCAGTAGTTTGGATAGTTTAAATTCCATATCAGTTATTTAAAGTGGTGTTTGGATTTGTTGCTTAAACTGTGTTAGAAGTTTATTCATTGGTAGAAACCTGTTGGTTTAGGCTTGTTAGGTTCTATTTGACTCATTGCAGTCATAAACTTGAGCTTGCATTAGCTCTAAGTCAAATTTCCCTTTAATCTGTCTCATATGCATATCTGTTGGAGTTTTACAAAAGCAAAAGCTTATTTTGTGTTCAAAATTCATAGATATAGCTTGTACTAAGTTTATTTCATCAATATACATCAATCTCAGTCCACCATTTTGAATCAAACTTCAAATAAGTCAAAGTTCTAAATTCTGTTTCAAAAGTCAAATTGCACAAAATCAGTTTTGAGCCCAAATGGGATGAATTTTCATGAGCTCAGTTCTGGGCCAAATCAAATGAAACTTGTGGTTTTAAAAAGTTCTACTGGTCTAGTTTATTATTGTGATTTTTGTATATTTTTGTGAATTTTCTATAAGCTTCAAAATGTCTTGTCAATATGGGCACAAATGCCCTGTGCATTGACTCAGCATACACTGAGTCTGCACAGGGTTTGTGCAGCCCTTGCACAGAGCTCAATTGAGCTTCCCATGGTCTGGTTTTTGGTTTATAAACACCTAGCCAAGTCTTCTGTAGGATCCAACTTTTGGATTTGAGTCTTAGCTTATTTGGTGGCTTGTGCTTAAGCTGCAAAGTAGCCCCACAAACTGTTTTTGCACATTAACTCAAAAAAGCCAAAACTGTGTAGTTTGCATTTCAATGGTCTAAGCTTGTTGTACTTTGTTGCTTTTGAGTAGTAATAGCTTATTATAGCTTCTGTGAAGGTTTGGTGCTCATTCAGTACCTTGTGCTTATTCAAAGTGCTTATACATAAGCACTTACAACTGCAGTTTCAATTTCCTCCACATAAGCCACTGTTTTTCTATTTTTCTTAGATTCATCATATTAAATTAGACTTTTCCTGAAATTTTCATGATTTTCCAACACTGTTTGCTATTTTTCTTAATTAAAAACAGTTTTTAGGCATTTTTAATTAGCATTTAATACAATTAAATCAGAAAAAGTTCAAAAAAATAATTTTTCATTTTTCTTAAGTTAAGATAAATATAAAAAGTCAAAAAAAATATTTTTCTAGATTTTTCATAGTTTATTTTGTAATTTTTAGCAATTTAATTAGTCTTAAATAGTTTTTAATTCATAAAAAATAGAAAAATAATCAGAAAAACACAAAAATAGTTTTCAAAATTCTCTTTTGTTATTTTAGATTTTTCCAAGTCATAATTTTATTTTTCTAGCCTTATTTCATATTTTCTTGTATTTTAGGTTATTATTAAATAGTTAAAAATAGTTTTTAATTAATAATAATTAAATAAATAGTTATAAAAATAATTTTATTTTTCTAAAAATTTTCTTTTATCATTAGGATTGTAAAAATGTCATTTTCATATTTTTAGGATTTATATTGCTTTAGTTTCACATTTTCTTGTGTACGTCACGTAGTTTTAAGTTAAGTTTTATAAAAGAAAAATCAAAAACATTAGATTTTAAAAATAGTTATAGTGTTTATTTAATATTTTTTATTTTTTTAATTTTCTTTAATTTGCATTTAAGCCCTTGTAGTTTATGTACTTTTTATGTAGTTATAATCATTCACAACCTCTTTTCCGTTCAAATCTTCTCGATCACTACACGTTTGACTATTCTCGCACATCTCGTTGGGACTTAACGACCTGGGGAAACACTATACTCTCCTGATCTTCATTGCATTTGCTTCTGAGCTGTTTTAAGTTTATTACGGTCGGCCATTCACAAGTGGCCGGTTTGAGTGATTAAACTTGACGGTTTGGAGCGAATCACATAGCCATCCTATGTGACAACAAAGGTGCAATCGACTTAAGCAAGAATCCGGTATTACATTCTCGCACAAAGCATATAGAGATTCGTCATCACTTCCTAAGAGACATTGTTCAAAAGGGGAACATCTCTATTGAGAAGGTTGCATCCGAAGACAACATAGCCGACTTCCTCACCAAACCGTTGAAGCGGGAACAATTCAACCTACTTCGTCTTGGTCTTGGCCTAATGGAATAAACGTCATAACTTAATTGACTCTACAAGGTATGTAAACACTAGCCTTCTTCTTTCTGAGTCTAGGATTTCTATTTCACGCACAACTCACAAACAATACGGGAATTTTCAAAACCCAAGATAAGTCTTCCATTTATGATTTTTTTTTTCATAACTACATACACATTTTTAAAGAAAATCTCTTTTCAAAATGTTTTCTAAGAAGAATGATACCTTCCCGTATCAATTTCACAAAAGCAATTTCTCACGTCTAGGACAAATCACTTTTTCATTATTAATACAAAGTAAAAACCCGTTTTCATTGCATCTCATGTCTTTTGAATGCTAAAGGGAACATATAACTAATATGTGTTTTCGGGTACATTCATTTAAGCAAAAATGAATTAGGAGCATTGATAACACAATATTACGTACTTATGTACCAAATGTGTGTTTTCGGGTTATCTTAATTAGGATTTATTTTTCTCTAGTTATTTTTCTTTTCTTTTTAGAGGTCGAGAAAACCGCAACTCTAAATAGTTTGCATATTGGCACACAATAGGCAAAAATGTTTCCAAAAAGAAAATTTTGTGTTGCCTGAATCACCAGACCCACGGATCCCAGCCTTCATGCTGGACGGATCCCTCAAAGGAAGGATCTGTGGGATCCGTGTAAACAGAAGCTGTTTTCAACTTCTATTTTTTCACTTTGGATGAAAAATCCACATTTGCTTCATTTTTGGGAGTATGCCCTTTAATGCCTGTGTTCTCATGATCACATGCCTTGAATTCATATCTAATCATTAGATTTTAATCCACATTTTGGGTCAAGCATTCATTACAATGTGTTATTTTTCTATATATATAACTCCCAAAATGCTTGCATACTCCATATCCTTCTCACAAACACCCTTCATCATGTCATCCAAAAACCCTTTAGGAGAATCATCTAGTACAAACAATCATGATATCCAAACCTTTGTACTTCCACCATCCAAAATACCACAATCAAATGCTAGGATATCTGCACGGATTAGTATCCGATCTTGTTGTTTAGCAAAACCAACCTCAAATGATTCCTCCTCAACAAATAACTCATCACAAGATGCTTCCATTATAGCACCACCCTCATCACCAACAAGTACACCAACTTCATCACCACCTAAAATAACTCTTTTGGAACTCCTTAAGACTCCAACAAGATCTAATCAACCTAAAGAAAAAGAATTAGTCTTTTCAACACCCCCCACATCTCCAAATACTATATTTCAAGATCTTGAAACATCACCACCATTAGCTCCTATCACATCACAAGAACATCTAGGTTCTTTTCCACCACCATTTACTAACATTCCGGATATTGGTCTATATTTTCCTATTTTTCCACCACAACTTCCGCATAACTCAAATCAAATCAACCCGGAAAACTTCCGCACTCATCACCCACATCATTTACATTGTGAACATTGCCAATCCACTAGGGAAATTGCAATAGAAGTTAGGGAAGAAATGCGTTTCAAACTCAACCTCATCCTTGATCGCATCAATACCATTACTCATCAAAACCTCCATCCATAACCTTATGCAAGCATGGAAGGAATCACTACTACTACTTTTCTACTTTTAAGTATTATTTTTGAAGTCATTTTTCAAGAACAAGTCTTGTTCTTATTTTTACATGCTTGTAAGTGGCATACATACCACTACAATTTGTTGTTTTATTACAAGGCCTTGTTTACATACCTTGGCTCCCAATCTTGATTCTCGGCAACCACAAGATTATATAAGCATGTTACTAACTTTTCTTTTTGTAGGATTTTTATTTTTTCTTCACTTGACGCCCCAAACAAGGGGGAGCTACCGTCAAGGGGGAGTTAGAAGTTTGTTTATTTCTTCCAAGGGTTAACTTCTTGTTTCGACAAAAAGGGGGAGAAGAAGTAAAACTTAGAGCTTTCAAAACTTACATCAATTCGTAAGTTTTACTCATCATAACATTATGTTTTGTCATCAACAAAAAGGGGGAGATTGTTAATACAAATAAACCGTAAAACCGTTTATTAATATTTTGCGATCTCTTTGTGTTTTGTTGATAACAAATATAATGTTATCTTAAGTACAATTATAAAGGATACATGTTAGTTTTGTAAAGCATTTACATATAGCCATTTAAATACAAAAATATAGTAATTAAGCATTTGTTGTAATAGTTTATTAGGATGGGTAAATATCATAACCCATGGATCTTAATCCATACCCAAAGAGACTTGATACAATGTATACTTAGATACATTGAATCCAGATATAACCCATGGACCAACCCATGACCCATAACCAAAAAACCCATGGGCATAGAGGAGCGTTCCACATATCCCTAGGATTACACTAGACGGATCCCTTGTGGAAGGGATCCGTGGGATCCGTGGGAACAGTGAAGAAATTTGCCTATAAATAGAGAGCCATTTCTTCATTCTAACTCACCCCTCTTCTTACTAAATCTCTCATACACTCTCATTCTCTTCTATCATATAGATCACTTGATCTAGAGAGTCGTTCTTCTTTCTTTCTATTTGTGATCCTCATATAGGTCCTTCTCTAAGGCGAGATCACGAGCATTCTACAAGTCATCCAAGCAAGGGGTCCTTGATTGATTTTTCACTCCGCAAGATTTCTGTAGCGAAGATCTTGTATTTGATACTTCACATATTTGTTGTGTAATAGTTGTGTTGGGTTGGTCCACCGTGCTACGGACTCGGTATCTAGCTTTGTACCGGAAAAAGTGTAAGCAACGTTGTGAAGGCTTCTTCGCCAAGTGAAGGAGTTTGTTGACATAGTGCTTGAACTCTCGAGTAGGTGACTCGGGGAGTGGAGTAGGGCAAGGAAGGTGTCCTTGTAGCCGAACCACTATAAATCGGTTATGTCATTTCTATCCCTTATCTTTATTTATTTGCTTGCATTATCATTAGATCTATACGTTCTCAACATCCATACGATTTCACATAATATGGAATCTAAAGTTTTTGAAATCAACTTAAAATCGGCAAAACTATTCAACCCCCCTTCTAGTTTTCCACAAAAACGTTTAGCGTGACCATATATGGCATTTGGTCACGGTGTTAGTAGCAAATGTGACTTTATAGATTAGCTTTTGGCAAGCTAACACAAACTAAACTTTAAACACACATATTAACTTACGTGAACATATGTACTGGATTTTGGCTACACTTAACGAATGTGTGACAAAACATTTAGTGTGACCATATATGGCTTTTGGTCACAGTGTTCAAGTGTGTGACATACATTTGTCACTATTTATATATGTATCGTGACTAATGCTTCAACCTTACTTTTCATTTGTCACTTGTTCCAATTTCAGATGTGGCTAAAGAGTTGGCAAAACATATCAGTCGCCCTTAAATAATGTGTGACAAAACTTGACTCTATGATTTAGACACACAAAAAATTACTTCATGTGACTGACGCATCAAGGTTACTTGTATTTGTCACGCGTTCCAAATTCATATGTGGCTAAATGATCTGAAACAAAATCACCAGATACCTTTAGCCACACAATGTTCAATTGTGTGGCGTGATGAGTGCTTATTCACTCATCATTTTTACCCATCTAAGACCACAAAAACGTCTAAAAACACGGAAATATAACAAAATATACGGCAGATATCCTTGGACTGTGTTTTTATGTATTTCAGGTACAAAGGATCGAAAACAGGGCAAAAACGGACGGAATTGAGCTTGGAATGGAAAACATGCATTGCGGACGGAGCCGGAAGTGGATTTTCTACATTTTTGAGAGCCCGATATACATTTTTGGGAGTGAGCTTGGGGAATCAGATGAAAAACAAACCCGAACCCGAATTACCAATTTACCCATTTTCATTAAAAACAATTATTTTTATTTTAAAACCAATTTTTATTTTTAAAACAATTTTTTTTTTATTAAAAACATTTTTGATTTAAAACCATTTTTTTTATATTTAAAACAGCTATTTTTCTTAAAAACACTTTTTCTTAAAAACCATTTTACAAAAACAAAAAAATACATACTTTTAAAAAAACCTAAAATACTTTTCTAAAACTAAAAATTATAACCTTTTAAAACCAACACCTTAACCCTTTAATCCCCACATTGAACCTTTTACCCATTTCCTGCTTTTATCCACTCACCCATTTTACCCAAAACCCACTACAAACCCAGAACCACAAAACATCTTGGCGCCAAAACCCTTCCCTCCCCTGTCTCTTTCATTTCCAGATACCAACAAGCTCAGTCACATGTCTCCAATGCCAAGCTGGCAATCCCTACAAATCCCACTTAATTTTGATAAAGAGGACCACATGGATGGCTGTGATATCACTCCTTGGTGCCCAAACAAAGATGGATGGCTAGGATTGGTGTTGGAAGAAGCACAGTGGACTAATTCTCACTCTCTCCTCACAAAGAAAGCACACAGCAAAAGGACAACAAGAGGACCCAAGATTGGAACTTAGTATAAATAGGATAGTATGAAGTCATGTAAAACTTGTCTAGAATTCATATTCTAGTTCCATTTTTACTTTTCCTGTCATTTACATTTCTTGTAATTTTTAATTTCAATGCAATTTAATTTAATGTCTTAGTTCCAATTCGTTCAAGTTTATGCAGTTCTAACTTTTTGTTCATGTTTTTGGGAATCTGTCCATGGTTTTCTTAAGTGTTTTAAATTCATTTTGAAGCCTTTGTTGTTGTTACAACAAGTTTTTTACATCTTCCAACTCTTTCTTGCTTCAAAAAGTTAACTTCTTTCCATTAAAGTAGTGTTTGGATTAGTGTAGTTTCTGGGTCAAACATCAGTTTCGACCCATGTTGGGTCTCAAAACAGTTTTCTTGAGTCTTAACATACTTTAAAACGAATCCGTGGCCGCTTGAACGGATAAAAACGGACTTATAACGAAGAAGTTATGGATTTTTAAAGTTTGGCGACGAAATATATTATTTTCAGAAATTTCAGCTTGCTGTTTTTAGTTTGTTCGGGTCAAAAACGAGCCTTAAGCTTCACAAATTATTTCGACTTCTCAAAAATATATTAGTTTACTTCGATACGAAGCTAAGGACATATAAAACGTAGAAAACGGATTTGAAACGACAAATATATGCACTTTTTCATAAACTTGCCGTAACTATTATTTTCTGAAAAACTATATTATTTCTACGATACAAGTATTTTGGTAGCTGTAACGTCCCTGTTGAGGGCTGTTTTTAACGAGGTTGTGAAACTTTTTGGAACGAAATGTCTTTTAGTAAAATCAAGTTCATCGGCCATATTTTTCAAAACAACAAGCTGTTTGAAAAGCGGAGTTATAGTAAATTAATTACGGATGTTCAAACTTGGCCGAAACTCATTTTTTCTGCACAACATTAGCCAAAATCACTATCTTTAACCCTTAATATCTTTTTGATCGAGACCTTTTGGACGAAAACTCCTGAACTGAAACTTTTAGATATCGATACAAACTTTCCAAAACAGTCGAGTTCGTTCTCTAACGATCGACGTACACCATTTTACGACTATTTTTCCGGAGGCCATTTTTGTTAATTTCATGATAGTTCCGACGACATTGTTTTGCGACGAAAAGTGAAAATTTCACCAAAAATCATTATAAAACCATTGTAGGATGACATTTTGACGTAAAAACATGTAAAGTGATTTTTGATTGGTCGAGGCGTCAAAAGAGTATTTTTCGACGATGAGTAATATTTTCAAAACTCGTAAATGGTATAAATAACATACGAAATGCATGCATAACATTACATTGCAACTCATGACATATCATATCATTGATAATAGGTCCCGGTTAACGCATCACATTAAACCTCGGTGTACTCACTTTTGCCATTATTCCAGTTTACCAAGTGAGTTTTCATAGCCCCGTTTTACATGCTTTTGATTATTTTCAAACCCACGGGGGAGAATACATTGCACTACATTTTTTTTTGTACGATACCAAGTATGTTAAATTCATTTACATTGCTTAAGTTACCGCATTTGCCAATTTGAAAGTCCCCATTACCTGAACATGAACCGTTAATCTTTGAAGCGAGGATGAGTGGATAGATCTATCGAGGGTGACGCCTCCATCCGGGTTGGTGAATCCCAACCAGGCAAACGGATGCATTTCATTTTATATCATTACGGAGTTGTCTGGCAAACACTCTGCAGGGGCATACATTATTGAACAGTCTAGTTTCGGGGTCATGGGCTTAGAGCAATTGTAACATTATTTTTACGTGACTTGATTGTCATGCCTGGTCTATACTTGTGTAGTCGTATAAAACATTTACATAAACCTATGATTTCTCACCAACATTATTGTTGACCGTTTTTAGCAATGTATTTTCAGGTAACTGAGGCATTATCATCATGACATGGTTTAGGGACCTACATTTTGAGTCGCGGCGTCGACTTACATTATGTACATTATGGCACTTTATTTCAAAACATCGTTTGGATTTGTAACATATTTGTATTTCCGCAAACTTTGTAAACCTTTTGGGACCATGTTGTACTCTGAATGTTTTTATGAAATATCCAACGATGTGTTTTTAAAACGACACTTTAGGTCGTTCAATATAACTGTGATGTGGTGCTATGACAGTCAATCCCCCAGGAATTCCATTCCGCTGCAAAACAGGTAAATTGGGGGTGTGACAGAATTTGCTCCACTTGCTTCTTTTTAGTTCTAGGCTATATGAAGTTTACCTTTTTACCATAGTTTAGCATTTTGTAGCTTATTTGGTAGCTTAATTTTAAGCTTAAAATTGCCTCAAAACATCCCCCCTTAGCCCATTTGTTTCTGTCTTGCTGTCAGCAGTCCCCAACAGCCCACTTTCTAAGGCTCATTTTATGCTTATTTCAAGCTTCTAGTTAGATTCCAATTGTTGTTTTTTTTTTGTTCTTAGCTATATGAAGTTTCCAAATGTTGCCTATGGTTAGCTTTGTGTAGCTTATTTTAGCTTCTAATTGCCTCTTCTTTTTTTTTAACTGTCCCATTACAAGTCCTTGTTTTCAGCCCCTTAGCAGCCTTTTTATTAGCTTGTTAGAAGCTTGTAATTGGGTATTTGTGGGGGCAAAAGCTTGCCCCCTAGCTAGTCTTCAAAATTCCACAAGCTCATAAGCTCACTCCCCTTGTAGCTTAGTTAGAATTAGCTCCAAAAGTACCTGTTAGACTGTTTTCACACGACCACAGCAGCAGCAGTTTAGAGTCTTTCAAGTGCTTTATAGCTTTTTCCCTTCATTGTTATTGCTTACTTCAGTTTCCTTTAAGTGCTTTTAAGTAAATTTGATTAGTCTACATTAGGTGCTAGCTTGTTAGAAGCTTTTAAAAGTTTTTTTTTTTTTTTTTTTTTTTTTTTTTTTTTGTCACCCTTAGTTAGCCCTTGTTCCAAACGGTCCCTTATGTTCATTTTTCTTCCAAGGCTGCTGTGGAGTAATCAGCAGTCATTGTGCTTATTTTGAGGTTTAGAAAAAGTTTGTTTTAATCAAATGAAATTAGTTTTAAGTGTTTAAAAGTTCCAAAAAGAAAAACTTGAAAAAAGAAATAATAATAAAAAAAAAAACGTGCACTGAGTGGGATTCGAACCTGGCACCTGCTGCAGCACCACGCACCAAACCAGCAGCCACATTACCATCTGCTCTAAGTGTTTCTTGCGTTATATTAGTTTCTTTTAATTCCTTTAACCACGAAATTCCTATTTAGCTTATACTTAACAGTTTAGCTTGTATCAGCTTATGCCTTTATGTTTTTTTTAAAGTTTTCATTTTTCCTATGATTAGTTTCATTCAAAGTAATTTTCATAAAATTTTCATAATTTTCCAAAAAGTTTTAATATTTTTAATAATTAGTTTTTACGTTTTTAGTTTTTAATTCATAATAAATAATTTAAAAGTCGAAAAAATACCCGGCTTTTTCCTAAAATTATTTTTAGTCATTTAGAATGTAGGAAAATTGGTTTTGCACCCGTAGGCCTTTAATTGCATCATTTTCACTTTTTTGAAGCTCGGGAATAGCCCGGGTTTTCACGTTTTTGCATATTATCACTCTAGGACTTACTGTAACTTAATTTTATTATTCCGTATGCTTAGTAGTAGTTAGATCATCATTTACTTTGTTCCCGTACCCTTAATTACTTTCCCTTAGTTAATTTGTAGAATACGTAACCAAAACATAAATTCCCGATCCATTCAAGCATTTTAATAACAAACCTCAAACGTCACCGTCAATTCACACCTCATTGGGAAACGACCCGGGTAATCACTTGCCCGGTATCACTTATCGAGTATTCGTGGGTTTTGCTTATCGATCTTTTTCCTAAAGGGTTGGTTTGTAATTCTCTCACGGATATTTATATTTGATATTTCTTATATATACTATTTGAAACGGATCATGGCGATACAGTTCTAATGGTCACACAATCAAAATTTTCATGTGTGACTAATTAGTAAATGTTGTCAGTTTTCGTACCTTCAACCATTCAAATATGCGAATGTGTGGCCGTTCCATTTCAACCATGCGTGACCAAATCCCGTTTTTGTACTAGTGCACATATAGTGTCGGTGTGATTTTCCCTTACTATCAGGTAAACTACCTTGTTCCCATTTTTTATGATCTGAACCTTTGCAATCTTAGCAAGAAGTGTTGAACCTGTAGGAATAGATCCCATGGTAAACTCTTCTGATGACGGTTCATCAACCTTATCCTTCATGTACTCTTCCACTTCCTTCTTAACCTTAGTCTTATCCTTTTTCACTCCTTTCTTTCTAGTGGATTTCGTCCTTGTCATCTTCACAATTGGTTGCTTAACCTCCGCTTCCTCCTCTTTATTTATAGTTTTTGGCTGATCACCAAGTTTTTCAGCTTCAGCAACCTTTTCAGTCTCTGCAATCTTCTTCTTCTTAGCATCCTTTAGTTGAAGATTTAAACCATGCCTTTTAAGCTTTGAAGCTTCCAACTCTGAATCCATTGGAGTGAATCTTTTAATTTGGTGCACTACTTTTTCAAATTCTGCTTTTAGATCATCAGCCTTCAATTTCCTTAACTGGCCCACCGTCCAGCTAGGATACCCTTGACTTTTGATGTAGTGGATCATAGAATCCATTTGCTCACCTTTGGTCAAGGGTCTGTGCATCCTTTCTCCTTGTCTCTGCTCTCTGAGAAGCCTCTTCTTCTCATTAATCATCTCAACCATTTTCCTTGCATAGTCTTCTTCGCTAATATCAGGAAGGATATCTCTGTTTACTAATAATCTGGCCTTTATAGTATCCCATTCTTCATCAGTGTAGAATTTGGCAGATTCTAGAATTTCACCTTTCCTTTTCTTTTGGTCTTCAGTTAATTCTGGTTCCTCCTGCAGGTTTTTGGCAATGAGCTCATCATTTAATGTTTGTTCTGCACGTTTAGCTTCTGCAGCTTCATCTTCAGCTTGATTCCTAGCAATCTCAGCTAAGCTAGCATCCTCTTCTATGAGTTGCTTTTTGGTCTTCACTAGCTCAGAAGATTCTTGCACTATTCCTTTGCCTTCCCTATGCACAAACTCCTCACTAGTACTACCTGGATCACTACCACGATTAATATGTTTAGTACTAGTATTAACTTCAGCATCAAAGCCAGTATTAAAATCTTCATTAAAAGAAAATTTAATTTCAGCACCACCAGACTTATCTTTAGTAAAGTGTAACACCCCCAATTTCGTGATACGCGGCGGAATTTAAACTGGGTGTTACTTCATGGCTCAACAGTTACAATAACAGAAAATGAACTCTAATTGTATCATTTTAAAAGATTTATCATTCGATTTATATAAATATCAGAGTTTACAAAATGAGGTCCCAGTGGTTTTACAGTTTAGTAAATAAGTTATCGAATGATAATATAGCCTTCTTGAGTATCCGTGCCCTTCCATGCCATCCTCGTAAATTATTAACCTGAGATAAACATGCTAAAAAGTCAACAAAAAGGTTGAGTGAATCCATAGTGTTTGTATAATAATCAGTTGAACACAAGATAAGCAGTAGTAAAATCAGTAATATTGCAGTACAATATATTGCCCTAAGTCTCATGACATGCAAACCTTAACACGAATGCGTCATAATAATGACGTAAGTTACAAACATCATAGAGATGATGTGAGCAACAATGCCCTATGGTAGGAGTTTGCCATTCTCCTAGTATTCTCAAATAACGTGCATTTGGTTACCTATCCGGCTAACCAAATGGGGCGTCAACTGTCAATAGATCTATTCATGATATTCGCGTTCACTCGCAAATGATTAATGGTTCATGATATGAGGGACTTTTAGTGGCAATAGTAGGTACTTAGGCAATATCAATCAGGATAGCATACAGAAAAATACTTCTGTTCGGTTTTTGTAGCATGTATCTCCCCACAAGTTTTGAAAACAAATAAGTAAGAGTGGGACTATGAACTCACCTCGGTGTTATCGTAGTCTGGATGGAAAACAAATTAGATAATATGAACAAACTGCTCCAACCCTCGTTCTGAGTTGGTATATCATGTATTTAGTATTCGTGTTCAAGTTTATGCGACGATAATGTTCTTTATATACATGAAGTCTCTTCAAAATTTAATAATGCTTATCGTACTTATTTTCATGGCTTGAATGATTGTTAATAAATTTTTATAGAAATCCAAGTTATTAAATATTTTATGTTTCCTAAATATTATAATTCACAATTTTAAATATTTACAGTTTTTATCCTTGTACTTTCAAAAATGACACTTTAAACCCTCAACTATGGGTTTTTGACAAAATCAACCCTTATATAATTAACTTCACAGAAATTACATTTTTAGTCCAAGAAAAACTTTATCTTACAAAAATTACCATTCTTATGCTTGAAATTTTGTAAGAAAATTTATTAGGTTTTGGCCTAAATTGATAAAAGTACGGGTGAATAAAAGCGAGGCCTTAAAAGGTTTTTACTACATTCTTGATCCTTTCAAGATTTTGTCCAGTGGTCTTTCTAATGGTTAAAACTAGAGGTCTTATGCTCTTACGGTTTGGTCGCAATGATTTTACAAAGTAAGGGGGTTATATGCTTTTTGTTGTTTTTGGGCGATAATGGGGCTAAAAGAGGGCAGATTTTACATGAGGCAAGCTAGTGTTTCTACAAAGCATTTGACCCTTTAAACACTTTCCGGTAAGCTCTTCTAAATGGTATAAGTCTCATGTCCTAGTTCTCTTTTATTAGAAAGATACAAGTCCACGAACATGGTCACTAGGCCACGACGCGTTTTAAGAAAATTTCAGTTTTAACCCATTAACCTTTACGGGGTCACCCAGAGATGTTGTAATATATTTATTAACTCTTTTTAAGTCATTTTCCATCATCCTATAACTCCCACGACTCAATTTTCAAAAAGTGTACACAAGGCCTTTTTATGAAAATGTCCACGAGTCACCCTCTTTGTGGTTAATTATAATAGACTATAAGTGTTTTTAAAGACGCTATTGGGGCATTAACAACTATGCAGCAAGCCCTTTAAGACGGTGTAAACCTCGTACTTTGAAACCTTTTAACTTGCAAGATATCAATTACGGAAAAGGGGTACTTAAGCTATTTTTGCCGACTTGCAATCTTCGTTTTTAAACCATGACACTCTATATCTTTTGTATGCGACCTTGTGAAATGTGGTTTTATCCATTTCTAATGTTTATAAGATAGTTCTAAATCAAATTTATCAAAAATCCCATGTTTTCCCATAGATTTGTTGTAAAAAGCTTTTTGGTGTTTATGACTTTTGACCAAAATGATGGGCAGATTTTAAAGATAACAACTTGGCATTTTAACCGGGTTATGGGGGCGTTTTGTAGTATCCCAGGTGGGGTTTACAATGGTACCTTATTTGACCCTAACACCTCTAACATGAAGTAGATATATGAGGGGCAAGTAGGGGGTTTAGGCTTGTTTTGGCGTCAATTTCAGTAGGGGAAAAACGAAATCATGCCATTTAATTAATATAACTTATAGGGTGGTAGTTATTATATTAGATGTTTATTTTGATTGCTCAAAGGACTCCTAACATGTTCTAACATTTAAGAAAAACGCATTACAAATAGGTGTTTGTCTTTGGAGCGCGCTGTTTAAAGAAAGAAAATGGAACATGGTTTTAACTTTGTTTTTCCACATAACACTAATCTATAGTCACTTATATGTTTTATTGAATGTATAAAATGACTAAAGAAATAGTATGGATGTACTTACAAATAATATGATGCTTAACCACAAGGAAAAATCCTCCTAAGAGCTGCTATTTATTATCCAAGGACTCCACTTCTTCTAGGCTTTTGTTTAGTACTTTACTTTCACTACTTAAGGTAATATTCAGAATGTATGGTGAGTATGGGATAGGTTTATGGTGCGTGTGATATGTAGGTGATATGGTATAATATGTGTGATTGTATGGGACTCAAAGGAAGGGGGTATGGTGCGTTTATATAAGAAGGGGAGTGCTTGGTTTTCCAATTGCTAGGTCACCTTGTCTCACAAGTGAAGAGACATGGTGAGGTGTTCCAATACACATGGGAGGTTCATGTGGTTTCAAGGGGACATGAAGAGGTGTGGCCTAATATGAGCCTAGAAGGGTTGTCAAGATGAGGGAAACAAGGTGATGTGTAATAATTAGGTGCAAGTACTTACTTGTGGTTAGGGTTTTTACATGTATACTAGGTAACTAAATGGTAACTTAGTTAGTTCAATTTTAACTAGGGTAAAAGGGGAGGGGCGTTGGCATTGAAGGGTTGTACCTAGGCCTTAGTGAGTTGTACCTAGAGTGTAGAGATGTAGTATACTCAGTTAGGTTTGTAATTTTACTTTAGATAATTACTAGTTTAACTTAGGTAAATGATATATTTAACATATATGCATAAAATACTTGTACCACAAGCATTGGAGAGTTGTACATTAGGTTTGAAAATTTAGGAAAGTCAATTTTAAGGGCTTGTGCAATATAGGTTTGTATCATGTGCTTTAAGGTAGGTACATTGAGGTTTATCATATTCTAGTACCATTTTTTACTTTTCCTGTCATTTACATTTCTTGTAATTTTTAATTTCAATGCAATTTAATTTAATGTCTTAGTTCCAATTCGTTCAAGTTTATGCAGTTCTAACTTTTTGTTCATGTTTTTGGGAATTTGTCCATGGTTTTATTAAGTGTTTTAAATTCATTTTGAAGCCTTTGTTGTTGTTACAACAAGTTTTTTACATCTTCCAACTCTTTCTTGCTTCAAAAAGTTAACTTCTTTCCATTAAAGTGGTGTTTGGATTAGTGTAGTTTCTGGGTCAAACATCAGTTTCGACCCATGTTGGGTCTCAAAACAGTTTTCTTGAGTCTTAACATAGTATGGTTTACATTAATGTGGTGATTTCAAGTAGCATTTAGTTCAAATTAGTTTTTTTTTAGTATTGTATGCAAAGACAAATCTGTCCTGAGCAGCCTTTGCAAACCATTTAGCAGCCTTTTTAAGGCTTGTCAAAGTCTTTGAATTTGCTCCACTTGCTTCTTTTTAGTTCTAGGCTATATGAAGTTTACCTTTTTACCATAGTTTATCATTTTGTAGCTTATTTGGTAGCTTAATTTTAAGCTTAAAATTGCCTCAAAACAGCCCCCCTTAGCCCATTTGTTTCTGTCTTGCTGTCAGCAGTCCCCAACAGCCCACTTTCTAAGGCTCATTTTATGCTTATTTCAAGCTTCTAGTTAGATTCCAATTGTTGTTTTTTTTTTGTTCTTAGCTATATGAAGTTTCCAAATGTTGCCTATGGTTAGCTTTGTGTAGCTTATTTTAGCTTCTAATTGCCTCTTTTTTTTTTAACTGTCCCATTACAAGTCCTTGTTTTCAGCCCCTTAGCAGCCTTTTTATTAGCTTGTTAGAAGCTTGTAATTGGGTATTTGTGGGGGCAAAAGCTTGCCCCCTAGCTAGTCTTCAAAATTCCACAAGCTCATAAGCTCACTCCCCTTGTAGCTTAGTTAGAATTAGCTCCAAAAGTACCTGTTGGACTGTTTTCACACGACCACAGCAGCAGCAGTTTAGAGTCTTTCAAGTGCTTTATAGCTTTTTCCCTTCATTGTTATTGCTTACTTCAGTTTCCTTTAAGTGCTTTTAAGTAAATTTGATTAGTCTACATTAGGTGCTAGCTTGTTAGAAGCTTTTAAAAGTTTTTTTTTTTTTTTTTTTTTTTTTTTTTTTTTTTTTTTTTTTTTTTGTCACCCTTAGTTAGCCCCTGTTCCAAACGGTCCCTTATGTTCATTTTTCTTCCAAGGCTGCTGTGGAGTAATCAGCAGTCATTGTGCTTATTTTGAGGTTTAGAAAAAGTTTGTTTTAATCAAATGAAATTAGTTTTAAGTGTTTAAAAGTTCCAAAAAGAAAAACTTGAAAAAAGAAATAATAAAAAAAAAAAAAAAAAACGTGCACTGAGTGGGATTCGAACCTGGCACCTGCTGTAGCACCACGCACCAAACCAGCAGCCACATTACCATCTGCTCTAAGTGTTTCTTGCGTTATATTAGTTTCTTTTAATTCCTTTAACCACGAAATTCCTATTTAGCTTATACTTAACAGTTTAGCTTGTATCAGCTTATGCCTTTATGTTTTTTTTAAAGTTTTCATTTTTCCTAAGATTAGTTTCATTCAAAGTAATTTTCATAAAATTTTCATAATTTTCCAAAAAGTTTTAATATTTTTAATAATTAGTTTTTACGTTTTTAGTTTTTAATTCATAATAAATAATTTAAAAGTCGAAAAAATACCCGGCTTTTTCCTAAAATTATTTTTAGTCATTTAGAATGTAGGAAAATTGGTTTTGCACCTGTAGGCCTTTAATTGCATCATTTTCACTTTTTTGAAGCTCGGGAATAGCCCGGGTTTTCACGTTTTTGCATATTATCACTCTAGGACTTAGTGTAACTTAATTTTATTATTCCGTATGCTTAGTAGTAGTTAGATCATCATTTACTTTGTTCCCGTACCCTTAATTACTTTCCCTTAGTTAATTTGTAGAATACGTAACCAAAACATAAATTCCCGATCCATTCAAGCATTTTAATAACAAACCTCAAACGTCACCGTCAATTCACACCTCGTTGGGAAACGACCCGGGTAATCACTTGCCCGGTATCACTTATCGAGTATTCGTGGTTTTTGCTTATCGATCTTTTTCCTAAAGGGTTGGTTTGTAATTCTCTCACGGATATTTATATTTGATATTTCTTATATATACTATTTGAAACGGATCAAATTTTGGCGCCGCTGCCGGGGAATTAATTTGGAATTATATATATATTCGTATTTGGTATTTTCTATCAAATCAATTTGGCGCCGTTGCCGGGGAGGTTGTGTTGCGACAATATCGTTAAGGTTTGACGATTAGTGACTTGAAGATCCTTCCTCGTGAAGTTATTTGCTTTCCAAAAAACCCAAAAACCCAAAAATATTATCCTTTTCAAAATTTATTTTCTCTTTTATGTTTTTTATTTATCAAAACCCCAAAAATATTCTTGTCATTCCTCTTATTCGTTGATTCTATTTCTCTTACCCTCTTTCACCGTTTAATTCTATCCTTCGTATCCTCTCGACCATTTGATTCTATTTCTTTAACCCTCTATAAGTTTAATTCTCATGGCGACGATCGATTATCGTCGTTGTTTTCACTGTAAAGGCCGTATGGAAGAGGATCAAGTTTATTGTCTCAATCCCGATTGTTTATGTAAGCGGTGTGGAAGGGTTGGAGCAAGCAAATATTGCTATTGGTGCGAATTAGCCGATAAAAACTCTCTCGATGATTCTCCAAGTTTTTCCGACCTCCCACCTCAACCTGAGATTTGTTCTATTGTTTCTGAGCCTAAACCGTCTAGATTTGATCAAAATCTTTCGCGATTTACGGTTAAGAGAAAAGAACAAGAACCGGAGACCAAAACGGATGTGGTGGAAATTGCTAGCTCTGAGAGCACACCACTTGTCCCACCTCCGGAATCTTCAAAACCTTTTTCAAACGAAATCGTGAACATGATTGAAAACTTCTTAAATGAACTTCGTCAAGATTCAACTTCGGGAAATACAAATACGACTTGTGATGTTGTTGAGCCCTCGATCCCTATTCCCGAACCCGAGATATCTTCTTTCGATCAAGATTATTGCTACGGTTGTGGAGACGTGTTACCGAAAGGTTTTCGTTGTTTCAAATGTATGTGCAAGTGGTGTGGAAATTATCTTACTAATGGATTTTGTTCAATTTGTGCCGAGAATTCATTTGCTTATGATTCTAATCCAAATTCCTTCAATTTTCCTCAAAACGATTTCAACTACCCTCCACAGACTTCATATGAACCACAACCGTACTATCAAGATTTCAATGATACATCATTTCAGAATTTCTCTCCTCAATACCTTATTTGTGCAAATTGTGGGGGTCCTCATTATGATTACCAATGTCAATCATGGAATCAAAATTACCATGGACCTGATCCTTGTTATAACACTCCTTGTTTTGACAATTTCCAACCCCCACAATTTTCCGTCATTGAACAATTTTCCGTCATTGATCAACATCCTCGTGAGAAAAGTATGCTAGAAGAACTTGCCAAAGACCAAACGTCTCGGAACGAAAAATCTATGCTAGAATTACTTGAAGAAAAGGAACGAGCCGCTAAGATTCAAAGATGTCTTGAAGAAATACGAATCGAGGAATGAGCACTTGCAAGACGTGCCCGATGGCTCGCGACTTACATTGACGATGAAGATGATGAGGATTCTATTCAAATGAAGGAATATTATGAAAGTTTGTCGGCCGAAACCACACACGAAGAGCCCGTTAACTCTCTAAGTATGGGGGACGAGCATCTTAGCACTATTCCGGAAACGGAATCGTCTTGTGTTGAGAACCTTGTCCCAACCCCAAGTGAGTGCGAGGGCATCTCTGATATGATGTGTGATGAGCCGGTTGATGATGATTCTTCTCCTCCCACCCCTAATGATTCTGTTGAGATGATCTCCGAGTCTGAAAATGACTATACGTCGTTTGACGATTCATTATCGTGTGGAGACATCGAGTATGTTGAGGAAGATCCTTCTGAGCTCGTCAGCTTAGAAGAAGTGAGAGATTTTGAACCTGAAGAACGAGAAATCGACACTGATTTTGATTCGGATGATGAAGATATTCTTGTTGTGTCCGAGGAACCTTTCACTATGGCATTCACTAATCCTCTGTTTGACTTAGATTCTGAATTTACCCTAGTTTCAGATAACCCAATCTTTGAAATTCAGAATGAGGATAGTGACTTTTACATGGATAACCCCGTTACATCTCCCTCTTTACCCGAGATCGAGGATCTGTCTTCTGAAGAAAAGAGTAGTGGCAATCCCACTTCAACTATTAACCTTCTTCATGAGGAGTTCGCCGGTGAACTCGCTCACATCGATCCTCTTCCTCCGGGAATTGAGGATGAGCTTTTTGAGCAAAATGCTCCGTATCCTCTTCTATCCATGAGTGACTCATCCACCCATGAGGATTTTACTGTGGTTGACACTAGTGTTTCATTCTTCTCCGAGGACAAAGTGTTCAAACCCGGTATCTTACCTTTCAAGGGAGTTCACTCTCGGACATTTCTTAAGTCCAACACAGATGTTGTGACTTCTAGAGTTGTTGAACATTCGCTCAATGTTCCTCAATCTAATCTTCTGCCCACCCGACCCACCCGTTGTCAATCCATTGACACTCTCCTTTCTTATCCCATTTCTTCTCCATATCTTATCTCCTACGGGGAGTGAAGATACCATCTCTGACCCCGGCATTTCTCATTCTCTTAAACCATTTGGATGAAAGTCCGATGAAGATTTTCTCTTCCACTTGCTCCCCCATGGACCAATGAATTCGGGGTCGAGTCAAGCTAGCGACTCGGTTAACAAAAACAGTAGCATTTCATGGGTGTCCACCCATGTTTCTATCTTCTTTCTCTTTTCTAACACCAAGTGTGGGGGGAAACCCCCACTTATGTTTGCTTGATTGTGTTTGCTCTCTGTTTTCAGGATTCCCGTAGATCGTGATGATTGAAGCGCCTGTTTTCGATTCAGCCGCCCAATATCCGATCTTTTTGCTAACGATTATCTAGGGATATCTTTATAAAATCCTTTTGTGAAAAAAGATTTCGCTTCCATACTTGGCTAGTAGTATTACCTTTTTCCGTTCTATAGTTTCGGCTACGGCCGGTACTTTGAATATTGAGGGCAATATTCAATTCTAAGTGTGGGGGGGAATTCTAGCGAATTTTGATCACATGTGTACCTTCTAGTACCCTAGCACCCCCGTTTTGACCAAAAATTTTAAAATTTTTATCGTTTTAAGTCAAGTATTTACATTTACAAGAAGTGCTTTGCCCAAAAATAAAGCGTTAATGCTTCGGTATTAATGGTAGTTTAGTCTTGATTCGGCTAGAACAAGGGGAATCCCGACTCTGCTAGAGTGTTGATCTAGCTGCTCTCTTAACATTTAGGCTAAGGTTTTACGCGTTGTGCAAATGAAAATGCTAAGCGTGGAGTAGTTGGTTCTCTTTAGAGCTTATATAAGTAATCTATGGCTTTTTCTCCCATAAGTTAGCTAATTGGACCTAAATACGTGCTCGTTGTCAAACTTTTGAACATTCAAAATCGTCTTGTTACAATAAAAAGTTTTTAAGCAAAATTGATTTAGAGTCCGAGTTCAACTTTTTATTTAAATTTCCGAGAAAGCATACTTTCTTTAAATCTGAATAATGTTGCAAAATGAAAGTATCGAAAGTTGCTTGAATGATGCAAAAGTTGCAAGTTTAGAGTTAAAGTAAAAATGAATGTGAAAAAAAAAAAGGGTGAAAAAAAAAAAAAAAGGGAGTGAAAAAAATTGAAAAATGAAAAATGAAAAAATATTAGTTGTGTGAATAAAAGCACTAAGTTGCTTGTGAATAAATGTGCGAAACTTGCTTTTTCTTAAATTTAAATCGGAAGTTGAACTCGTATTCGTCAAAGTTGTCTAAAAGTTTGACGGTAATTTGGAAATCCTTGATTTCAAAGACCCCGAAAGCTCCGATACTATTCTAAAGGATGAAAACCTAGCCTCCTTAAAAGGACAAGCTGAGAAGAAAGTCCCCACATGGAGTGATCTCACCTTTAAATCTCGAATTTCTAAATTGTCGTCGGTTGTGATACATTTAGGTTTAGTTTTAACTTAACGGTAGCTTCGTAAATCTTTGGAATCGAATTCCCGCTAATTCCGGTACTATTCTCTGTGAGGTGTCAAAAGCCCGGTCACTTAAAACTAATGTTTTGGGATGTGCCGAGAAGAAAGCCGCTACATGGAAGAGGCTCTTTCGATCCTTAGACTTTCATCGTTTCCGGTAGGTTAGTACTTTAGTTAAGTGGATAACAACCATAACAAATGTCGATTTCAATGGTCAAACTTTTGAAAATGAGCACAAACACTTAAATTTTATAAATTGCGGGAGTAAAAAGTTAAGTCTCGACTTACATAGATTATTGATATAAGTAGTGTTAGCATTTTACAAAACGTTTGCACAATAAGTTTAAGCTTGGTTTGAGAGTATAAAAAAGAGGATGACGATTACAATTCCCCGGAGACACCCATTTTGCGTGAATCCCGTTCCGTGATGCCATGTTTTGATAATCAAGCATGATGTTTATTTACGTTCAAGTTTAAATTCCTAGTATTGAATAAAAAGTCGAAACGGGGTATTCTTGGTATTTTTGATCCTTTCATTACTTCATATGATCGGATTGCTAGGGACTAGCAATTGATAGTGTGGGGGATTTGATGAGTGCTTATTCACTCATCATTTTTACCCATCTAAGACCACAAAAACGTCTAAAAACACGGAAATATAACAAAATATACGGCAGATATCCTTGGACTGTGTTTTTATGTATTTCAGGTACAAAGGATCGAAAACAGGGCAAAAACGGACAGAATTGAGCTTGGAATGGAAAACATGCATTGTGGACGGAGCCGAAAGTGGATTTTCTACATTTTTGAGAGCCCTATATACATTTTTGGGAGTGAGCTTGGGGAATCAGATGAAAAACAAACCCGAACCCGAATTACCAATTTACCCATTTTCATTAAAAACAATTATTTTTATTTTAAAACCAATTTTTATTTTTAAAACAATTATTATTTTTTTATTAAAAACATTTTTGATTTAAAACCATTTTTTTTATATTTAAAACAGCTATTTTTCTTAAAAACACTTTTTCTTAAAAACCATTTTACAAAAACAAAAAAATACATACTTTTAAAAAAACCTAAAATACTTTTCTAAAACTAAAAATTATAACCTTTTAAAACCAACACCTTAACCCTTTAATCCCCACATTGAACCTTTTACCCATTTCCTGCTTTTATCCACTCACCCATTTTACCCAAAACCCACTACAAACCCAGAACCACAAAACATCTTGGCGCCAAAACCCTTCCCTCCCCTGTCTCTTTCATTTCCAGATACCAACAAGCTCAGTCACATGTCTCCAATGCCAAGCTGGCAATCCCTACAAATCCCACTTAATTTTGATAAAGAGGACCACATGGATGGCTGTGATATCACTCCTTGGTGCCCAAACAAAGATGGATGGCTAGGATTGGTGTTGGAAGAAGCACAGTGGACTAATTCTCACTCTCTCCTCACAAAGAAAGCACACAGCAAAAGGACAACAAGAGGACCCAAGATTGGAACTTAGTATAAATAGGATAGTATGAAGTCATGTAAAACTTGTCTAGAATTCATATTCTAGTTCCATTTTTATTTTTCCTGTCATTTACATTTCTTGTAATTTTTAATTTCAATGCAATTTAATTTAATGTCTTAGTTCCAATTCGTTCAAGTTTATGCAGTTCTAACTTTTTGTTCATGTTTTTGGGAATCTGTCCATGGTTTTCTTAAGTGTTTTAAATTCATTTTGAAGCCTTTGTTGTTGTTACAACAAGTTTTTTACATCTTCCAACTCTTTCTTGCTTCAAAAAGTTAACTTCTTTCCATTAAAGTGGTGTTTGGATTAGTGTAGTTTCTGGGTCAAACATCAGTTTCGACCCATGTTGGGTCTCAAAACAGTTTTCTTGAGTCTTAACGTAGTATGGTTTACATTAATGTGGTGATTTCAAGTAGCATTTAGTTCAAATTAGTTTTTTTTTAGTATTGTATGCAAAGACAAATCTGTCCTGAGCAGCCTTTGCAAACCATTTAGCACCCTTTTTAAGGCTTGTCAAAGTCTTTGAATTTGCTCCACTTGCTTCTTTTTAGTTCTAGGCTATATGAAGTTTACCTTTTTACCATAGTTTAGCATTTTGTAGCTTATTTGGTAGCTTAATTTTAAGCTTAAAATTGCCTCAAAACATCCCCCCTTAGCCCATTTGTTTCTGTCTTGCTGTCAGCAGTCCCCAACAGCCCACTTTCTAAGGCTCATTTTATGCTTATTTCAAGCTTCTAGTTAGATTCCAATTGTTGTTTTTTTTTTGTTCTTAGCTATATGAAGTTTCCAAATGTTGCCTATGGTTAGCTTTGTGTAGCTTATTTTAGCTTCTAATTGCCTCTTCTTTTTTTTTAACTGTCCCATTACAAGTCCTTGTTTTCAGCCCCTTAGCAGCCTTTTTATTAGCTTGTTAGAAGCTTGTAATTGGGTATTTGTGGGGGCAAAAGCTTGCCCCCTAGCTAGTCTTCAAAATTCCACAAGCTCATAAGCTCACTCCCCTTGTAGCTTAGTTAGAATTAGCTCCAAAAGTACCTGTTAGACTGTTTTCACACGACCACAGCAGCAGCAGTTTAGAGTCTTTCAAGTGCTTTATAGCTTTTTCCCTTCATTGTTATTGCTTACTTCAGTTTCCTTTAAGTGCTTTTAAGTAAATTTGATTAGTCTACATTAGGTGCTAGCTTGTTAGAAGCTTTTAAAAGTTTTTTTTTTTTTTTTTTTTTTTTTTTTTTTTTTTTTTTTTTTTTTTTGTCACCCTTAGTTAGCCCTTGTTCCAAACGGTCCCTTATGTTCATTTTTCTTCCAAGGCTGCTGTGGAGTAATCAGCAGTCATTGTGCTTATTTTGAGGTTTAGAAAAAGTTTGTTTTAATCAAATGAAATTAGTTTTAAGTGTTTAAAAGTTCCAAAAAGAAAAACTTGAAAAAAGAAATAATAAAAAAAAAAAAAAAAAAACGTGCACTGAGAGGGATTCGAACCTGGCACCTGCTGCAGCACCACGCACCAAACCAGCAGCCACATTACCATCTGCTCTAAGTGTTTCTTGCGTTATATTAGTTTCTTTTAATTCCTTTAACCACGAAATTCCTATTTAGCTTATACTTAACAGTTTAGCTTGTATCAGCTTATGCCTTTATGTTTTTTTTAAAGTTTTCATTTTTCCTAAGATTAGTTTCATTCAAAGTAATTTTCATAAAATTTTCATAATTTTCCAAAAAGTTTTAATATTTTTAATAATTAGTTTTTACGTTTTTAGTTTTTAATTCATAATAAATAATTTAAAAGTCGAAAAAATACCCGGCTTTTTCCTAAAATTATTTTTAGTCATTTAGAATGTAGGAAAATTGGTTTTGCACCCGTAGGCCTTTAATTGCATCATTTTCACTTTTTTGAAGCTCGGGAATAGCCCGGGTTTTCACGTTTTTGCATATTATCACTCTAGGACTTAGTGTAACTTAATTTTATTATTCCGTATGCTTAGTAGTAGTTAGATCATCATTTACTTTGTTCCCGTACCCTTAATTACTTTCCCTTAGTTAATTTGTAGAATACGTAACCAAAACATAAATTCCTGATCCATTCAAGCATTTTAATAACAAACCTCAAACGTCACCGTCAATTCACACCTCATTGGGAAACGACCCGGGTAATCACTTGCCCGGTATCACTTATCGAGTATTCGTGGGTTTTGCTTATCGATCTTTTTCCTAAAGGGTTGGTTTGTAATTCTCTCACGGATATTTATATTTGATATTTCTTATATATACTATTTGAAACGGATCATGGCGATACAGTTCTAATGGTCACACAATCAAAATTTTTATGTGTGACTAATTAGTAAATGTTGTCAGTTTTCGTACCTTCAGCCATTCAAATATGCGAATGTGTGGCCGTTCCATTTCAACCATGCGTGACCAAATCCCGTTTTTGTACTAGTGCACATATAGTGTCGGTGTGATTTTCCCTTACTATCAGGTAAACTACCTTGTTCCCATTTTTTATGATCTGAACCTTTGCAATCTTAGCAAGAAGTGTTGAACCTGTAGGAATAGATCCCATGGTAAACTCTTCTGATGACGGTTCATCAACCTTATCCTTCATGTACTCTTCCACTTCCTTCTTAACCTTAGTCTTATCCTTTTTCACTCCTTTCTTTCTAGTGGATTTCGTCCTTGTCATCTTCACAATTGGTTGCTTAACCTCCGCTTCCTCCTCTTTATTTATAGTTTTTGGCTGATCACCAAGTTTTTCAGCTTCAGCAACCTTTTCAGTCTCTGCAATCTTCTTCTTCTTAGCATCCTTTAGTTGAAGATTTAAACCATGCCTTTTAAGCTTTGAAGCTTCCAACTCTGAATCCATTGGAGTGAATCTTTTAATTTGGTGCACTACTTTTTCAAATTCTGCTTTTAGATCATCAGCCTTCAATTTCCTTAACTGGCCCACCGTCCAGCTAGGATACCCTTGACTTTTGATGTAGTGGATCATAGAATCCATTTGCTCACCTTTGGTCAAGGGTCTGTGCATCCTTTCTCCTTGTCTCTGCTCTCTGAGAAGCCTCTTCTTCTCATTAATCATCTCAACCATTTTCCTTGCATAGTCTTCTTCGCTAATATCAGGAAGGATATCTCTGTTTACTAATAATCTGGCCTTTATAGTATCCCATTCTTCATCAGTGTAGAATTTGGCAGATTCTAGAATTTCACCTTTCCTTTTCTTTTGGTCTTCAGTTAATTCTGGTTCCTCCTGCAGGTTTTTGGCAATGAGCTCATCATTTAATGTTTGTTCTGCACGTTTAGCTTCTGCAGCTTCATCTTCAGCTTGATTCCTAGCAATCTCAGCTAAGCTAGCATCCTCTTCTATGAGTTGCTTTTTGGTCTTCACTAGCTCAGAAGATTCTTGCACTATTCCTTTGCCTTCCCTATGCACAAACTCCTCACCAGTACTACCTGGATCACTACCACGATTAATATGTTTAGTACTAGTATTAACTTCAGCATCAAAGCCAGTATTAAAATCTTCATTAAAAGAAAATTTAATTTCAGCACCACCAGACTTATCTTTAGTAAAGTGTAACACCCCCAATTTCGTGATACGCAGCGGAATTTAAACTGGGTGTTACTTCATGGCTCAACAGTTACAATAACAGAAAATGAACTCTAATTGTATCATTTTAAAAGATTTATCATTCGATTTATATAAATATCAGAGTTTACAAAATGAGGTCCCAGTGGTTTTACAGTTTAGTAAATAAGTTATCGAATGATAATATAGCCTTCTTGAGTATCCGTGCCCTTCCATGCCATCCTCGTAAATTATTAACCTGAGATAAACATGCTAAAAAGTCAACAAAAAGGTTGAGTGAATCCATAGTGTTTGTATAATAATCAGTTGAACACAAGATAAGCAGTAGTAAAATCAGTAATATTGCAGTACAATATATTGCCCTAAGTCTCATGACACGCAAACCTTAACACGAATGCGTCATAATAATGACGTAAGTTACAAACATCATAGAGATGATGTGAGCAACAATGCCCTATGGTAGGAGTTTGCCATTCTCCTAGTATTCTCAAATAACGTGCATTTGGTTACCTATCCGGCTAACCAAATGGGGCGTCAACTGTCAATAGATCTATTCATGATATTCGCGTTCACTCGCAAATGATTAATGGTTCATGATATGAGGGACTTTTAGTGGCAATAGTAGGTACTTAGGCAATATCAATCAGGATAGCATACAGAAAAATACTTCTGTTCGGTTTTTGTAGCATGTATCTCCCCACAAGTTTTGAAAACAAATAAGTAAGAGTGGGACTATGAACTCACCTCGGTGTTATCGTAGTCTGGATGGAAAACAAATTAGATAATATGAACAAACTGCTCCAACCCTCGTTCTGAGTTGGTATATCATGTATTTAGTATTCGTGTTCAAGTTTATGCGACGATAATGTTCTTTATATACATGAAGTCTCTTCAAAATTTAATAATGCTTATCGTACTTATTTTCATGGCTTGAATGATTGTTAATAAATTTTTATAGAAATCCAAGTTATTAAATATTTTATGTTTCCTAAATATTATAATTCACAATTTTAAATATTTACAGTTTTTATCCTTGTACTTTCAAAAATGACACTTTAAACCCTCAACTATGGGTTTTTGACAAAATCAACCCTTATATAATTAACTTCACAGAAATTACATTTTTAGTCCAAGAAAAACTTTATCTTACAAAAATTACCATTCTTATGCTTGAAATTTTGTAAGAAAATTTATTAGGTTTTGGCCTAAATTGATAAAAGTACGGGTGAATAAAAGCGAGGCCTTAAAAGGTTTTTACTACATTCTTGATCCTTTCAAGATTTTGTCCAGTGGTCTTTCTAATGGTTCAAACTAGAGGTCTTATGCTCTTACGGTTTGGTCGCAATGATTTTACAAAGTAAGGGGGTTATATGCTTTTTGTTGTTTTTGGGCGATAACGGGGCTAAAAGAGGGCAGATTTTACATGAGGCAAGCTAGTGTTTCTACAAAGCATTTGACCCTTTAAACACTTTCCGGTAAGCTCTTCTAAATGGTATAAGTCTCATGTCCTAGTTCTCTTTTATTAGAAAGATACAAGTCCACGAACATGGTCACTAGGCCACGACGCGTTTTAAGAAAATTTCAGTTTTAACCCATTAACCTTTACGGGGTCACCCAGAGATGTTGTAATATATTTATTAACTCTTTTTAAGTCATTTTCCATCATCCTATAACTCCCACGACTCAATTTTCAAAAAGTGTACACAAGGCCTTTTTATGAAAATGTCCACGAGTCACCCTCTTTGTGGTTAATTATAATAGACTATAAGTGTTTTTAAAGACGCTATTGGGGCATTAACAACTATGCAGCAAGCCCTTTAAGACGGTGTAAACCTCGTACTTTGAAACCTTTTAACTTGCAAGATATCAATTACGGAAAAGGGGTACTTAAGCTATTTTTGCCGACTTGCAATCTTCGTTTTTAAACCATGACACTCTATATCTTTTGTATGCGACCTTGTGAAATGTGGTTTTATCCATTTCTAATGTTTATAAGATAGTTCTAAATCAAATTTATCAAAAATCCCATGTTTTCCCATAGATTTGTTGTAAAAAGCTTTTTGGTGTTTATGACTTTTGACCAAAATGATGGGCAGATTTTAAAGATAACAACTTGGCATTTTAACCGGGTTATGGGGGCGTTTTGTAGTATCCCAGGTGGGGTTTACAATGGTACCTTATTTGACCCTAACACCTCTAACATGAAGTAGATATATGAGGGGCAAGTAGGGGGTTTAGGCTTGTTTTGGCGTCAATTTCAGTAGGGGAAAAACGAAATCATGCCATTTAATTAATATAACTTATAGGGTGGTAGTTATTATATTAGATGTTTATTTTGATTGCTCAAAGGACTCCTAACATGTTCTAACATTTAAGAAAAACGCATTACAAATAGGTGTTTGTCTTTGGAGCGCGCTGTTTAAAGAAAGAAAATGGAACATGGTTTTAACTTTGTTTTTCCACATAACACTAATCTATAGTCACTTATATGTTTTATTGAATGTATAAAATGACTAAAGAAATAGTATGGATGTACTTACAAATAATATGATGCTTAACCACAAGGAAAAATCCTCCTAAGAGCTGCTATTTATTATCCAAGGACTCCACTTCTTCTAGGCTTTTGTTTAGTACTTTACTTTCACTACTTAAGGTAATATTCAGAATGTATGGTGAGTATGGGATAGGTTTATGGTGCGTGTGATATGTAGGTGATATGGTATAATATGTGTGATTGTATGGGACTCAAAGGAAGGGGGTATGGTGCGTTTATATAAGAAGGGGAGTGCTTGGTTTTCCAATTGCTAGGTCACCTTGTCTCACAAGTGAAGAGACATGGTGAGGTGTTCCAATACACATGGGAGGTTCATGTGGTTTCAAGGGGACATGAAGAGGTGTGGCCTAATATGAGCCTAGAAGGGTTGTCAAGATGAGGGAAACAAGGTGATGTGTAATAATTAGGTGCAAGTACTTACTTGTGGTTAGGGTTTTTACATGTATACTAGGTAACTAAATGGTAACTTAGTTAGTTCAATTTTAACTAGGGTAAAAGGGGAGGGGCGTTGGCATTGAAGGGTTGTACCTAGGCCTTAGTGAGTTGTACCTAGAGTGTAGAGATGTAGTATACTCAGTTAGGTTTGTAATTTTACTTTAGATAATTACTAGTTTAACTTAGGTAAATGATATATTTAACATATATGCATAAAATACTTGTACCACAAGCATTGGAGAGTTGTACATTAGGTTTGAAAATTTAGGAAAGTCAATTTTAAGGGCTTGTGCAATATAGGTTTGTATCATGTGCTTTAAGGTAGGTACATTGAGGTTTATAATGTGATTTTATGTAAACATTAAACTTTATGCATTAAGGACTTGTACTTATGCTTGAAAGACTTGTACATTAGTATTTTGAAAATATATCATGTACATAAAATCATAGAGTTGTATGTTAGGGCTTGTAACGGAATTAAAGTATAGCTAGGTTCCGTGCTTTAATGACTTGTACTCTAGGTATAAAATGTTGTACTTTAGGAATTATGATTTAGTTGTGTAAAATCATAGCTAAAATAAATTAGGGCTTCGTGAAATCTCTAATAAATGGCTAACGTTTAGTTCGAAAGTTTAACAAGTATGTTAACGAAATAACGTAAAGTGGTAAATAAAAGTTGAAAACCTTTATAGTTTTACATATAAAGATGTTTATGTTTATTAAAGATGTGAGTTCATCACATTGGCTAGTTTTTTGTGATCAAATAAAAGAATATTGTTTCTTAAAAAAAAATTTGGACGTAGAAAATGGACATGTATTCTTTCGTTAGAATATTATATTAGTTTAATACGAGGTGAAATTTACCGGTGGTTACATAAAGTCACCAGACTTACCCACTCCACCAGAACTTGCAGCTTCTTTATCCAATCTATTCTTAAAGGATTTCTTCTTACTGAAATTCTTAACCAAGATTTCTGATAACGCTACACGCGTCGTTCGGGGTCAAAGGAACTTCCTTTTCGTCGAGCAAGTTTTTCAACACCCTAAGCAGTGAACCTAATCATTGTAGTGTAGTATTAGGGTAATCCACGGGAATTGATATCATTCTCTAGGGGAATAGGAATGCTAGTGAGAAGTTACTACGCTAAGGTTGGGGTTGAGGAAGATTATTTTTTATCTTTTTATGTTTTTTTAGGAAATGGAAAGGTACGAATCTCGGGGTTTGTTTTTGGGGGGTTGGTATTTCTACCGATTACTTCTACTTATCTAATTATCTAACTAAGGTGTATGTAGTCTATATCTAATTATTGTGTGCTCGTATGATGATTTAAAGATGTGTTTACTTAGGTTTTATTACTCTTTAATTATCTCCTATTAGTGGTTGAATTGTCACGCCCTTATTCTTAATCGCGTTGTGTGTCTAAGGTCGTAGGGTATGCGTTTATCCCTCACTCTTTGAAACTACCAAAGGTTATCGCCTACAAAATCTCCAGGTTTTATAAACTTAACTCTAAGGTACTCTTCGGATGTTTTAGCCTACAATAACTGTAAAACCCTAAAATCGTAAATGCGTTGAATGACTATAATACCCTCATTCAAAACCGTAAAATAAAGAGAGCTCGTTATGTACGTTATATTGTTGATGTGTAATTGAATTTACGTAAAACCTTGAAAATAAAACTCACATTATGTTGCAAATGAATGTAACACAATACAAAGTCACTTGGACTAAATGAAATATATGCTTAGACATTTAAATAAAAAGGTGACACAAATAATATTGGCAAGTGAATATCATGGTGATTTGGTCTTCAATATTTTCCCCCCATTCACGGCAATAAGAAAACGCCTAGCCCTTTACACGTTCAAATTAAGGTTTCCTTTTACCTTTCCATATATCCCCCATAATTAACTCATCCCATTATAATCTCACTATCTCATTCAAAATAAAAACAAAAAGAAACCCTAAGTTCCTTTAACTCTACCCTCCTCCAAACCGGTTCAACAACCCTAAGCAACCCTAGTTCGTTAACTGCTGCTGCCAAGAAGAAGGAACGAAATTTTCAGCCTTGGTGATCGACTTTGTGCAAGAGTAGCAGCCTTGGATGATCAAGGTGGTGGTGTGTTGTTCTCGTTCTCTTGATCCTCTTTGATTCGGCACAAGATTCGTTGAAGGAGACGTGACGTTGTGTCTTCGTGTTCATTCATTCGTTTGCTTTACTTTCATTGTCGTTAAGGTACAGATATTCTATCCCTTTTCAGTAGGGGTTTCTCGTGATTCTTTACATCTTTCGATATTGGTTTTGAACTATTATCCTTTGCTCTGAGCCTTCTTATTAGGGCTTCCTTATAACTTTGCTATGCTCCCATTGATTGAATCTCCTATGTGAAATGTTTAATGTGAACCTTCTGATTATGAACCTTTGATATGCATCTTTGATTATGAACCTTTGCTATGGACTTTGACATGAACCTTTGACTTCTGAACCTTTGATATGAATCCTTATGATATGACCTTGCTTTGACCTGTCAGTTTGAGACTCGAGCTATCACTAGGCATGGGGGTTCCATGTCCGTGTCATTGATGCACCAATGGAATGACTCCAGTGTGTACGAGTGATGTTACACACCGTCCCTTTCTGTTATCTGATTATGAGATCGATATATATTGTATGGCCACTATCTATCTGCAGGGGCGTATGGATGCATCCTAGATTTGTTCTGTTATCTGATATGTTATGATTTTTCTGGTGAATGATGTCGTGTGCAATACGCGTCTTCACAATCTGGGAGCTGATCACTCCATGTCTGTTATATCTGCTACGGTTACTATTGGTTACTACAGGCTACTATGGATATAGATTTTGATTTGATTTGCTTTGTTGGCTCATGGTGGATAACTGACCCCTTTTCCTATGTTTCATTTACCCTACTCTGTTCCTTTGATATACCAGATTTATTGACTTTCCTTACTTTGTTCTCAGTTCAGTTTTATTTTATTGTATCGTTATATCTGTTCACTGGGCTTTTTAAGCTCAGCCGCATTTCTTTTCCTGCGGCAGGTACATAAGCTAGGAGCTGGGTATTGTTTTGGTTTGAGAGATGAGCTGATATAGAGACCATGCCTACTCATCCTAGACTTCATTTGATTTTGTTATTATATTTTCAATTTCTGAGTTTTTCCTTTTGTATTTATGTATTGATAAGTCTTGTTGACTTGAATTCTCTTGAGATTTATTATAAGGCTTCCGCTGTTTGATTTATGTTCATTATGTATGTTCTGATATGACACCATACTGTGATACTTCTACCCTTATCGGGTTGGGGTGTTACAATGACTCTAGGTATTATAAGCTAATTTTCACAAAGATTAATCAAGCATTAATTACACAACGAATGACCTATCGCAATACTAGATCATTAACAATTAAGATAAGAGACAACCAATCATTATTCAATAATTAAGTTTCATATTCCCTAAGCAAACACACAAGTAAATTAGCCGGACATGGGAAACATGCAAGCATACACACAAGTAATTGAAGACATAATTGAATTAATGAAGTAAAACACTTATCTTGATGTAAGATAGGGTATGGAACCCTAAAATACTGTACAAGATAGCCTTGGTTCGGTTTAGGTTTTTACTCCAAAAGACTACACACTGAAAACTAAAAAATTCGAATTCTATATATAAGATTACAAGTGCAACGGCGTCACCTTTTGATTTGTGACCCCGTCGGGTCGCCGTCATTAGGGTTTCGTCTTGGCCACGTTAGTCTTGCGACGGCGTCACCTTATGCTTGTGACGCCATCCCCTTCAGTATCTGACGTCATCTGGATCAAATCTAGGCCGTCTGGGCTGCGACATCCTACTCTTTTAAAACCTGAAGCCGTCACTTGAAAATAAAAAATTTGGCTACTGTATCGTCACAACACATGCTCCGACGGCGTCACTAATAACACCTGACGCCGTCCCCTTGTGTTTCAGCAGCTTGAGTGTCTCGATTCTTGACTTTGGCCATTTTCTTCGTATATCCTCGCCTTTTCGTCCAAATAAGTGCCATTCCAGCAATTTGCCTTCAAGAGACCTAAAAAGTGAAAAGGAACGATATTAAGTAATAACGGATACAAAAGTGATCAAATAAGGGCTTAAACGATCCCTCAAAAAGGTACATTTTAAAACCTTATCAAATATCCCTACACTTGGTATTTGCTTGTCCTCAAGCAAATGTGCTTTTAGCCAATTAATTTATAAGTTAGGGGTCATGAAGCATTGGTTTAGAACAATCCACAACACATATAAGCCTCGCAAAATTCATAACAAGCATGGAAATTACATACTAGCACCTCACATGGGGTGTTTGGATACTCACATCTCTCGGGTGTATAAGTAATATAGCAAGTTGGAAATGAAAGATAAACACTCATTAACCGGTCCTAGTACATAGATTACCATAGGCTTGAGACTAGATCAAACCTCCATCGCTTTGGCGTAACACCTAGGAAAGACTATCAAAGATGTCTTTTAAAGGGTTGTAATGTTAGGCTTACGGTAGGGAAACAAAGGGTTTGGTGGGATAGGTAATTTAGTGGTGGCAAGTCAAAAATCTTTATGTTACAAGCATGCGAAGAATGGCGTTGCTAAGCCAAGACTCGACACTCTAGACTCTAGATAACTGAAACAAACAAACATAAATCAATAATAGATGTAGAATGGTAGCCCGATTTTTTTTTCAACACTCTATTTTTTTATTTTTCTCTTTTTCTATTTTTTTCATACACTTTTCCTCTACCATCCTCTACGATAACATCAAAACGATAGGGATTTTTAGGCACATCCCTACACTTGAGTTTTTATTACTCTAACACTAATATGACCCGAATTGAAAAGATTAAAACACTTGGAGTACATTATTACGCAAATAAAGGGAATTTGAATTTAACGTTCCCTTCCCGTCATTTCATAAACTTTAACTTTTCCCATGAGTCCCAATCGTCCCAAAACTGTGTACAAAGGATATGACTCGACTTAGCAACTTATGCAAGCAACTAAATAATTGAACTAAGGGTTTAGTGTGATAACAATAATGCACTAAAATTGAGTGCATACAAGGTAGGCTATAAGGCGATTTGGGTATACATTTGGGGGTGGGGTGTAAACAATGCCCTTCATTGATATTCCAGAAAACCGAAAAATCACAAGAACCGCGAAAAGGATAGGAACTGGGGGGTTAACTAGGGGTATCGTGTACTAAAGATGAGTACAGCGCAAAGGTGTGGGGGAATTACTCAACCGATGTGGAAGAAGTAATTATATTACGGGTATCAAACCAGGGTTATCCTAATGCCTCTTATCATTTAGTTATTCCTAACTACACAAGTGTAGTCTTACTAGCGATCTCGGGATGCATCACAAAACAAGTTCTAGAATCTATTATACTACTGGTTCACACACAAAGCATTAAAGATGAATGCTTTAATTCCTACTAATCTAAGGGCGATCCTCACATTTTTGGTGGAATTTAGGTGGTAAAGGGTTTTTGTGCTAGTCATGCAACTTCCAATCCGTGAGACGCTTTTGTCAAGACTAATGGCCCACTCCTATATATCATGAAAAAATTTAAATTTGGTGCCAAAATTACCCTAACCGACATTTTCTCATGGTTTATTACACAAATACAATTGGACAAAGCAAATAATCAAGGATAAGCATAGTTTCAAAGTTCCCGTTTTATTTTCCCTCCCTACACTTAAACTGAACATTGTTCCCAATGTTCCCCGAAAGTATCAAAGTTATGATAATGGAAGGTAATAAAAGATGAAAGAAACTAGTACTCCCCTGATTAGCTCGGTAGGATCCGTGTATAGTGGTGGTTACATCTTTCTTCAAGAAGAACGTTTGCGTGGAAAGCTCCTTCTCATCTTATGTATCTTCTTCTTGGTAAATTAAACCTGCACACTTGAAGAAAAAAAACAAAACCTTCGCATAAAATCGGTGGTAATAATATATATATAGGACTCTACTAAACTAGGATATAATTCTTGTGGAATGGATGTTTACAGAATTCCTGGAAAATTCCAAAAAATTTATAAGTAGCTCAGAAAACGAGAAAAAGTAATCAGTTTTTTTTGCTCCTTCCTGACGCCGTCAGGTTGCGATCCTGACGCCGTCAGGTTATCCTGACAAAAACTGGTCTACGATTTTCTGGAAAAAATTCTGGAAATTTACATCTTTAGAATCTAGAAAAATTTCCTGCAAAACATCCATTATGACTCGATACAAGCATTTGACTCGAAAAAACACACATACATATCTTTTAATTAATTGAAATTCTCATGTTTACATTTCTTTTGAAAACGTGTGTAATCTTCCCTACACTTATCCCTTATGTAAAATACCTTTATATGTAATTAAGACGAGGTTAAAAACAAAATAAAGCATTTTTACAAATTTAAACATGAGAATGAACAATCAATAAAAGATATATGACACAAACAAGCAAACAATTAAGCATGGGTTGCCTCTCATGAAGCGCTTTTCTTTATTTATGAGTCTTTTAGCTAGACTCGTAGTCGTGCCCCTACGTACCGATATAAGTAAGCCTATCCTTAACAATGTCATAAGGATCAAACTTATAATTTAAGTTCCTAGTAGTACGTTTGGTTCGGTATGCCTTTTCAAATTTCTCTCCATCGGGATCATAGATCGTTATTCTAATGTGCCACTCTCAATTACCATCACTAGGCGGTCTATCCCAATCCCATTTATGTTCGGGCTTATCGCTCTCAACTTTCCACTTATTCATGACAAGGTTGACGGCCAAGCTTCCTAGGAACTCGGTCATCTTCCTAAATACTCAGGCGTCCTCGAACGGGTTCACTTCCATGTCCCTAGCCATTTCTTTTTCATGAAAAGTTGCTTTACTAGTAAAGGCTTCATCTAGGTAGAAAGATCGTTGAGGACCTATTAAACCCTTTGTTAGGAATAATCTGTTACCACTGATAGCCGTGGAAGACAAGTGTTTGGATTACACTAACAGTAAAAACGAGTTACCACTGCTAGAAGATTATTACAACTGCTATTAGTTTATTATAAGGAAAAACGTGTCTAGATAAGTATAGAATAGATTCTGTGTATATTCTATATTGTTAGCTATATTGTTATCTTGTAAAGGACTCCTTGTGCTATAAAAGGAGGTCCTAGGTTATTGTTTTACGAACACTTAGAATTACGTATTACTCACAAAGGCTTCAAGGTTGTAACCCTAGTGATAAGCTAAGATCACTTGTATTATTCATCAATAATATTGGAGCTTAAGTTTTGTGTTTAATATGTGTTTACTATACATCATACAATTCGTCTTCTAAGTATTATTAAGTAAATTCCGCTTGCTTGATAATATTATACAAAATATCATTGACATAAGGAGTGTGTCCAGATCCACCAAGTGGTATCAGAGCGAAGGTTCTGATATTTTGTTTTAGAAGATCCAAGAAATAAGCTTAACCTACTCACCAAATTCAATGGAGATGGAAAACTACCAGTCCAACGCTTCTTCACCAAAGCTGCCTAAGCTCAAACTTAATGAGTTTGAGATGTGGAGAATACTAATTGAGCAATACTTTCTTATACAAGACTATTCTCTTTGGGAAATCATCTTAACTAGAGATTCTTTCAAGCCTGTGTCAAAGATTCAGAAGGTTGGAGACACGGATGTGGTGACAGTTTCTGTGCCTGAGTCTAGTTCTGAGAAAGCACTAAGGAAGAATGATTTAAAGGCTAGAAGTTTGTTGATGATGACTCTTCCTAGAGACCAGATCATTGCATTCAGTAAGTTCAAGACTGCTAAGGAACTCTTTGAAGAAATCTGCTCAGTGTTTGGTGGTAATGATGCCACTAAGAAGAGTCAAAAGACTTTGTTGAAGGAAAGCTATGAAAATTTCTTTGCTTCAAGCAATGACTCTCTTGACAGCATCTTCACCAAACTTCAGAAGATTGTTACACAGCTAACTGTGTTTGGTATTGAGGTAGAAAAGGAAGACCTCAATTTAAAGTTTCTAAGAAGTTTGCCTTCAGAGTTTCAAACTAATGTCACTGTATGGGAGAATAAAGCAGACATTGAAACAATGAAGCTCAATGATCTTTATAATAACTTTAAGCTCATTGAACAAAGACTGAAGAAGGCAGGAAAACTAGGTACAAGCTCAAGCAGCTTGGCATTGTTGTCAACCTCTGTTGACAGTGATGATTCTGAGGATGCCATTGATGAGGATATGGCCACTGCTGGTTCTAAGGTTTCCACTGGTAATGTTAGCATTACCACTGCAGGTTCTAAAAAGAAGATTGCTAGTATTGGAGATCCTACCTTCTATGCATTCATCTCTACTCAAGTCAATGGCTCTATACTAACTCCTGAAGACATAGAGAAAATTGATGAAGATGACTTAGAAGAGATGGACATTAAATGGCAGATTGCTCTTCTTAGCATGAGGGCTAGGAAGTTCTACAAGAAGACTGGTTTGCCAAGACGAAAGTGGAGTGCTTTAACTGTCATAAGTTAGGACACTTTGCTAGAGAATGTAGAAGACCAAAGACCAAGGACAACAAGTTAACTTGGTACAAGCAGAAGAAGGAGTCAACTGTGGAGGAACCAAAGGCTATGTTGGCTATTGATGGTGTAAGCTATGATTGGAGTTTCATGGCTGATGATCAAGAAGAAGAACCTACAGATGCTGCTCTTATCTCTACTGAATTTGCTCTCATGGCTTTCTCTGATTCTGAGGTACAAAACTTTGATAGTTGTTCTAAAACATGTAGGGCTGCTAGAGAAGTAGAAAGACTTAATGAAGCTTTTGAAAGTCAAAGAACAGAGTTAGTTGCTTCTAATTATGCTGTATCAAACCTTAGGAGAGGTCTAGCTATTTTAGAAAAGCAATTAGAGTACTATAGAGATAATGAGACTAAATACAATGATGATATGATTCTTCTTAGAAAGGAGGTAGAACATACAACTGCTGTTAATGAGGCTTACCAAAAAGAGCTTGACAAACTTAGAAAGATTAATGAATGTCAATATAACTGTTGACACATGTTTTTATCAGTCTAAGTCTATAGATAAAATTTGGGATGCTCAAATAAACAGTAAAGTTAAGTCTGGTATGGGTTATAATACTGTGCCTCCACCACTAAGAGGTGTTCCAGCACCTCCAAGTATAGATTTAGCTCATACTGGTTTAGAAGACTTTCAGGAACCCATTCGTGAGTATGGTCCTCCCAAGACTGTGAAAGGTGAGGAAGATGTTAAGCTAGATAATGATGTGTTTGAAAGTGCTAGTGACTCATCAGTGGTTGATGAGAATGTTAAAAAGTGTGTAGAGACTTATGTCCCAAAGGTTGTAAATACCATTACAAATGAACCTAGGAAATGAGAAACTAAACCTAGATCACCTTCAAGGTATGCAGAGATGTATAGGAATAAGCCTACAGCTCCTAGGGCTAACCAGAGGAGTTGGAACCATGTTAAATCTCAACAACTAGGAAGTGATTTTGTTATGAACAATAAGTCATGCTATATCTGTGGTAGTTTTGATCATCTACATGATTATTGTGATTATCATGTTGGGAGAAGGGAAGTCTTTGGGAACAAAAGGGTGGAGTCAAACAGGTTTCAAAATAATGTACACCCTAATCAACACAACAAAATGATCCCAAGAGCAGTTCAATTAAGAAGTGGCCTCAAAACTTTTGCCACAGCAAAATCTGTTTACACTACTCACCCTAAGTCACCTGTTAAAAGTGCAAAGTCTAAAACATCTTTTGCAAAATCTGCACAAACAGTGAAAGGAACTTTTAAGACTATAAAGGTTCATTATAACCAACAGTGGGTACCTATAACCAAACCAGCAGTTACCACTACTCATTCAAAAGTTGCCACTGCAAGGGTTATAAACAAAAAAAAGGGGGGACATGGGCAATGCTGTGAAGGCCTCAGCACGTTGGGAATGGAAACCTAAAGGAATTACCTCTATAACCAATCCCAATGGTGTATCATTGACCTTTGATAGATTTAACTATATTGATACACGAGGCAGATCCAAGTCAATCATGTCTTGGGTCCCCAAAAGAAACTAACTCTTTACTCTTATGTGCAGGAACATCCAAGGTCAAAAAGGTCAGATCAAGGATATACAGATAGTGGGTGTTCAAGGCACATGACTGGCAACAAGTCCTATCTTTCTGATTTTGAACATTATGATGGACAGTATGTCAGCTTTGGAGGTGTAGTTAATGGTAAAGTTCCTGGTAAAGGAGTAATCAAAACTGGTAACTTGGACTTTGAACCTGTGTATTATGTGAAAGAGCTTAAGTATAATCTTTTTAGTGTCTCACAAATGTGTGACAAGAAGAACAATGTTCTTTTTACCAAAGATATGTGCTTTGTTCTCTCTAAGGATTTTAAGATGCCTGATGAAAGTCAGATTCTTCTTAAAATTCCTAGAAAAGGCAATCTATATAGCTTTGATATGAACAACATCGTTGCTAAAGATGATTATGCTTGCTTGCTTGCTTGCAAAAGAGACAGTGGATGAATCCATGTTATAGCATAGAAGACTTGGTCATGTTAACTTCAAAACCATTAATAAGATAGTCAAAGATGGTTTGGTGAGAGGCTTACCTCAGAAAAGATTTGAAAATGATCAAACCTGTGTGGCTTGTCTTAAAGGCAAACAACACAGAGCTTCTTGCCGGTCAAAGTTGGTTAACTCTATTGCTCACCCTCTTCAAATGTTACATATGGACTTATTTGTTCCTACATCTGTGAGGAGCTTGAATCTAAAGAAATATTGTCTAGTGGTGACTGATGATTTTAGCAGGTTTACATGGGTTTTCTTTCTTAGAACCAAGGATGAAACAACAGGCATCCTCAAAATCTTTATGAGAGAAGTTGAAAACCAATATGATATAAAAGTTAAAATCATTAGGTGTGATAATGGAACAGAGTTCAAGAATAGAGTTATGGATGAGTTTTTGCAGAGATAAAGGTATTTAAAGAGAATTTAGTGTTGCTAGAACTCCTCAACAAAATGGTGTTGTTGAGAGGAGGAATAGGACACTAATAGAGGCTGCTAGAACCATGTTGGCAGATTCTAAATTGCTAATCACTTTTTGGGCTGAAGCATTTAACACTGCATGTTATGTGCAAAACAGGCTTTTAGTGGTAAAAAAAGAACAAGACACCTTATGAGTTATTTAGGGGTAGACCTCCTACCCTTGACTTCATGAGACCATTTGGATGTCATGTAACTATTCTCAATACCATTGATTATCTGGGAAAGTTTGATGAAAAATCTGATGAAGGGTATTTTGTTGGGTATTCCATGGTCAGCAAAGCTTTTAGAGTATTCAACTTAAGAACCCAAAAGATTGAAGAGAATCTGCATGTGGAGTTTCTGGAAAATAAAGTTAATCTAAAAGGAACTGGTCCAGAAAGACTGTTTGATCTTGATACACTAACCAATACTATGAATTATGTGCCTATCTCTACAGGTACATCTTCTTTTGATTTTGCAGGTTCAGAAGAGTTTCTTGATGATGATGAGCCAAGCAAAGATCATGCAGATGATCAAGATGATTTCAGTCTACCACTTTGGGGATATGCAGATAATGATGATATACCAAATACTGGAGATGCTCATCCTTCTAATGACTTTGGAAAGGAAGGAAGTAGCAACTTGAATGCTGAAAACACTAAAAGCAGTGGCAATTCAAACTCCACTGCTAGCCCAGAAGTTTCCACTACAACAGCAGAAGTGGAAATCTCAACTCCAGTTACAGAAGAAGCTCAAGCCAATGATGATGAAATCTCTAATATGCCAAGTGAGGTTACAATTCCTCATACTCCCCACACTTCTATTCATAAATCACATCCTCTTGAAATTTTGATTGGGGATGTCTATTCACCTGTGAAGACTAGAATACAAACAATGTTGCCTGATGCTCATGGATTCATTAGTAAAATATATGAATCTAAGACTCAGGATGGCAAGAATGAATGTCTATTTATGTGTTTTCTGTCACAAATGGAGCCAAAGAATGTTTACAAGGCGCTTGAAGATGAAAGTTGGGTGAAAGCAATGCAAGAAGAGTTGCTCCAATTTAAGCTTCAAAAGGTCTGGGTGCTTTGTGATTTGCCTTCTGGCAAGAAGGTAATAGGTACTATATGGGTGTTCAGAAACAAGAAGGATGAAAGAGGAATTGTTATCAGAAACAAAGCTAGGCTTGTGGCTCAAGGATACACTCAGGAGGAGGGTATTGTCTATGAAGCAGTATTTGCCCCAGTTGCACAATTGAAGCAATCAGGCTGTTCTTAGCCTATGCATACTTTGTGGGCTTTAAAGTCTATCAAATGGATGTAAAGAGTGCTTTTCTATATGGGCAAATTGATGAGGAGGTTTATGTCTCACAACCTCCAGGCTTTGAAGACCCTGAATATCCTAACAAAGTATACAGGGTAGTTAAAGCTTTGTATGGCTTGCAACAGGCTCCAAGGAAATGGTATGAAACCTTAACAACGTATCTTCTTGCTAATGGGTTTCATAGAGGCAGCGTGGATCAAACTTTGTTCATCAAGAAAGACAAGAATGATATCTTGTTGGTTCAAGTGTATGTTGATGATATCATTTTTGGATCTACAAAGACTGAGATGTGCAAAGAATTTGAGAAACTGATGAAAGAAGAATTCCAGATGAGTTCTATGGGTGAACTCACATTCTTTTTGGGACTTCAAGTACTACAAAGGCCAGATGGTATTTTCATCAATCAAGATAAATATGTGGCTGAGATATTGAGGAAGTCCAAGTTCACTGATGTTAAGTCATCCAGCATTCCTGCTGAAAAGACTACACATCAACTTTTGAATAGAAAATCTACAACAGGTGGATGCTAATTTCTTGGCAACAGATTAGTGTCATGTCAGTGTAAGAAACAAACTATGGTGGCAAATTCATTAACTGAGGCAGAGTATATGGCTGCTGCAAGTTGCTGTGCTCAATTTATGTGGCTTCAGAATCAACTTTTGGACTATGGGTATAATTTCATGAATACCATCATTCATATTAACAATAGCAGTACCATTTGCATTATTAAGAATCCAGTTCAACACACAAGGACTAAACATATTGAAATTAGACACCATTTCATACGTGACTGTTATGAAAAAGGACTAATTCAAGTTGTCAAAATTCATACTGATGACAACTATGCTGATTTATTAACAAAAGGACTTGATGTGGGTAGATTTCACTACTTAGTAACAAGTATTGGAATGCTAAATCCATAAATTTTTGTGTCAAAATGTCTTTGGTGTTGAGTGGAAGTTTCTGGGTACTAATATTGTTGTATAAGTTTGTATATGTTCTATACTTTAACCTTTATGCAGCTTAGATGGGAGTTGATCTTAAAAGGTGTATAACTGAGATACACAACAAATGGTTATTGATTCACCATGTCTAATCCACATAAGAATCAACTAGTCCAGAGCAAACGGCTACTGGTAAAGACTTGACAAATCCGTTTATGGTTGATAATTTACCAAAAACTATATGGTTATCAACTCACCATATTCTTTATGATTGCGGCTCATGGTAAAGACATATCAAATCCGTTGATAGCTGGTAGTTTGCTAAAAACTATGATAAGAGAAGTCTAGTTTTCATATGTTTTTATTTACCACTGCTCTTTGAAATTATTGTGAAAAATTCCCACTGCTAGTTCACAGTTTCCACTGACAGTGTTATTTTACCACTGTTGTTCTAGCCGTTACAACTGATTGTGTCAGTAACAAAATTTTTACTAGCCATTGTAGAAAAACTTGCTTTCCATATATATAGGGTAAATTTTTAGAGAATTATCTACTTTCCTATTTAAATATTTATCCTCTAAAGATAAATACTTTCCTTAGATAATTTTCTTGCGCAATACTCTTAAACCCAACCTCTATATATCTTTTATCTCAATTGGATAGTTATTCTTTCAATTATTACTGACATTATATCGTTTTTCATCAAAAGTTTCTATGTCACTATTAAAAATTGCAGATGAGCACAACCAAGTGGCCTACCTACAAAAGTCAAATGAGAAGAGTGGCCCCGTTTTTCACCAGATTGTGGACTTTCTGAATACTACCCATATAAGGTATGCTTTGCTTTTAAAACCCACAGTCTATATCTCTCAAATCAAATAGTTTTGGACTTCTGCTCAGTCCATAACACTTGAGAATGGAGATACACATGAAACAGTGGATGCTCTAAGAGCCACTGTGGATGGGGTAACTATTGATGTTACTGAGGCATCCTTGAGGAGAGTTCTCCAATTGGATGATCTCAATGGTATCATCATATTACCTATGTCAGAAATTCATGATACTTTATCTTCCATGGGGTATGATACCACTGATAAAAAGGCTACTTTTAAAAAGAGTGGTTTTTGTCCCCAATGGAGATTTTTGATACATACTCTTTTGCATTGTCTCAGTCCAAAGAAAACATCTTATGAGCAATTTAGTTCAACCATGGCTTACCATTTGGTTTGTCTAGCCACTGATAAGATTTTTAACGGGTCAAAATATATTTTTACAAGTATGACTGGCAATGTAAAGAGTTCAACAAAAATTTTAATGTATCCAAGGTTTCTGCAAGCAGTGCTAAATGAATTTCAACTGCAACCCCATACTAATGTTTATAAAATCGGTTGTCTTAAGCCTAAATTTTTCAAAACATGAACAAAGATGGCAACATGATTTTTACACCTCTTTTACCTCAAATGCTAGCAAAGATTTTACCTGAACAAAACACACCCATATTCTTTGTTCCAAACATTGATTATACTCCACCTGTTTCTCACACCTATGAGAGGAGGCCTAAACAGCCAACTTCTCTCATGAAAACACAACATGTTTCTGAACCTTTTGGTACTGGAACAAGCAGTGGTGGTTCTAGAATTCAACCTAGTTTAACTAGGGAGGAATTTGAGCCAATGCCCAATGATTTACCTCTCCCAACAGGTCACATAGTTGGAAGTGATGAGGGCAGTGGGAAACAAAAGGAATTGATGGTTTTGTGTACACAGTTAGCCAAGCAGGTTGAATCTCTACAAAAGGACCTGGCAAAAGTCAAGAAGGATCATGCCAAGGATATTTTCCATTTGAAAGAGGAGATTTAGACATTGAAGGAAGAGTTTCAAGGGTTGAAAAGACAAAGGAAAACTGCAAAGTTGGTGTTATCATCTTCATCCTCACCCGACAATGGGGATTCAGCTGATTTTGATCAAGATTTGGGAAATTTTACCAAACAGGGGAGGAAAACTGGTGCTGAAACTCAGGGGAGGAAGATTGATTTGAAAGATAAAGGTGCTTCCAGTAAAGGTGCAGAGGAAGCTGAGACTCAAGAAGAGCAACCAGAGCAAGAGATTTTATGTACTGCAAATGATTTTACCACTGATTTCATTTCCACTGCAGAGCCAACTATTCCCACTGATGAACAAAATATTGACACTGCAAGTGAAGAAATTGTTACATTGAAGCAAGACAAAGGTAAAGCAGTTATGGAAAGTCAAGAGCAACCTAGAAGAAAGATTCCAAAGAAAGTTCAAATTCAGATTGCTCATGATGCTGATCTTGCAAAGATGATTACTGAAGAAGAGGTTTCTGAAAAGAAAAAGCTTGAAGAAATGGAAGTTGCAAGCTTTATGGAGGCTAGAAGACTGGATAGATTGATTAATCCAGATTCAACTGTTCAACCTACAAGGTTTAGAGAAAAGACTCCAGAGTTCAGCTATGTACCTACTGAAGAAGAAATTGAATTCTTGATTGCAAAAGATCCAATAATCAAGAAGAAGGCAATTAACCTTATAGCTGATAAATCTTTGACAGAAGAACAAAGAACTGCACAGATAGCAGATTTTATACAGATGAAGAACAATCAAGCACTTGAAGAGGCTATTGTTTCAGTCAAGAAGGGTCAGAAGAAACCAAGACAACCAACAAATTCACAGATAATTTCACAGATGAAAGATTATTGTTGCAAGGTTGGTGGTTGGAAAAGACATCAATTCAAGGGAATGCCTGATGACAAAGTTGAAAGCATTTACTACAGAGTTCAGAGGCAAGATAGAGATTTTATTCCAATGAATTCTGAAGAAGAAGAAAGAAGGTATCCTAACTTGAAGAGAAAGGCTAAAGATGGTGATTCTCATACTGGTAAGAAGACCAAGGTTGCTAAAGAACAAGAAGTTCCAACTGAGAAGTTCACAGAAGAAAAGATGACTGAGATGATTGTGATAGAAGAAGAAGATTTCTATCCAGAGCCACTGCAAGTTAGACATCCTATCATTGACTGGGAGGTTTACACTGCTAGTAATTTTGCTCCAACATGGAAGATCACAAGGCTTGGTGGTGAAACTTCATCATTTATTCACTTTGAAGATCTTATTAAAGCTTTTGACAGAGATGATCTTGACAGATTGTGGAAGTTAGTTCAATAAAGGTTTGATGCTCAAGATCTCAAGGATGTGAAGGAGATGCAGTTATGGCTTAATCTTAGAAGGCTCTATGAACCTGATGTTAATGATGATTTCTAGAAGTTCTCATTTTCTACTTATGGTACTAAGTAGTTTTACTATGATTCATGTGAAGTTCATCATGTTTCTAAAATAGATAGATTGGATGTTTTCATGCTTGCTGAGAAAGAATATCCACTCAGAGTTGGAACTCTCACAGTTATGTTATGTACAACAATAAGAGTTCATGAAGACAACGAGAAGGTCAGAGCATTGTTACATAGGCTTCAAGATCAATGTTCAAGAGCTATTCAGAAGCTAAGGAAGAAGTAAGTGTTTGGTTGAATTCCCCAAATCCTTGAAGGTGATGCAGATTGAAGAAACTTATTGATTTGCAGAGAAATCATAAGTTTAGGGGAGGATTGTTGGGAATAATCTGTTACCACTGATAGCCGTGGAAGACAAGTGTTTGGATTACACTAACAGTGGAAATGAGTTACCACTGCTAGAAGATTATTACCACTACTATTAGTTTATTATAAGGAAAAACGTGTCTAGATAAGTATAGAATAGATTCTGTGTATATTCTATATAGTTAGCTATATTGTTATCTTGTAAAGGACTCCTTGTGCTATAAAAGGAGGTCCTAGGTTATTGTTTTACGAACACTTAGAATTACGTATTACTCACAAAGGCTTCAAGGTTGTAACCCTAGTGATAAGCTAAGATCACTTGTATTATTCATCAATAATATTGGAGCTTAAGTTTTGTGTTTAATCTGTGTTTACTATACATCATAAAATTCGTCTTCTAAGTATTGTTAAGTAAATTCCGCTTGCTATATAATATTATACAAAATATCATTGACACAAGGAATGTATCCAGATCCATCATTCTTATCTATCCAAGGTCCGTATCTAGATGGCGCTCTATCCAACCTAATCTCATGTGGGAGTTCCTCTTCCTTGTAGTAAGTATGCTTTTTGACATCGTAAATTGACCTAGCACTCCCCTCTCCTACCACTATTTTGGACATCTTACAATCAACGATGGCACTAGCGGTAGCTAAGAATCCTCTTCTTACTAGCAAGGGGCATGTCGGGTCCTTAATCATGTCTAGCACATGGAAATCCGCCAGAAGAGTCAATTCTCCTACGTGTACTACCATGTCTTTTGTTTTTCCCTACCGAATATGCAATACTACTGTCCGCTAGACCTAAGATGGTTTCCGTTGGTTCTATCTTACTTAAGTTAAGGCTTCTATGGAGGGACAATGGAACAAGATTGATGCATGATCCTAAGTCGGCTAGAGCATCGAGAGGTTTGGAAGTTCCAAGCCTACATGGAAGAGTAAATAGCCTGGGATCATCTAACTTCTTAGGTAGATTATTTCGCAAAAAAGTGGACCCATATTTTCCAAGTTTAAGTTCTAACTCATATTTTTCTTTTAAAGCATTATAATAAGGTGCATGTGCTAAGATTTCAAGAACCGGTTTTTCTTGATGGAGTTCCTTGTACTCCTCCTCTAGATTAGGTTTGGGTTCTTGATTGACAGGTTTTTCATGAGTAGGTTCCACCAATGGTGCGGGGCCTTGGTACCCCATTTTGGATTTCTTGGAACCCTTGTTGATAGCATTTACCGAGTGAACCGTTGGGTGTGAGGGGCATGGATGTGCACTCTCCCATGGTGAACAAGAACATGAAGTCGATGAAATCGAATTCACTTTTGGGTTCTTTATAGTATCACTTGGGAGTGCTCCAATTTCCGAGTCATTAATGGCTTTTAAGAGGGCATCAAGCTTGTTTGTCATCTCGCCTTGTCGTCGCTTAAAATCGGCTTCAACCTTAGTCAAACGAGTTTCTTGAGATGACATGAATCTCGATTCAATTGCCTCAAGACTAGTGGGGTTCCCGGTGCTTGGAGGATTGAACCTATTAGGTGGACTAAATGAGATTTGGGGTGTGCTTGAGGTTTGGTTCCACTTAAGGTTAGGGTGATTTCTCCATGAGGGGTTGTAAGAGTTTCCTAAGCTGTTTTGTTCGGGCTTGAAAGTGTACCACTTCTCTCCCGCTCCGTCGGTACGCGTGGAGGCGTAGTCCGCAAAATCTTGTTCGGGGAGTCTTCTGCAATCACGAGTGTCATAAGGACCACTACATAACTCATAAGGTAGAGTGATTTTATTCACTTGATGTGAAGACTTAGGGTTTTTGTAGGAGCTCATTAGGAATTTAACTTGATCTTCAAGCTCGAGCATCCTACGGTCGGAAGATTATGAGTCAATGGGAGGCAAGGAGATTGCCTTAACGGTTTTGGGAAACTCACGGGGGTCATTCCAACTTTCGTTGTCATAGAGAGCAAGGTCCTCTATTATACCCCACGATTCTTCCGCGGTGAGAACACTAAGTTTTCCACCGGCCGCTTGGTCAATGGATCGCTTGGTGGGGAAGTTGACATGATCATAGAAGAGTTGGACTTGGAGCCAAAGATCAATGCAATGATGAGGGACTTTATGAAGTAAGTCCTTGAATCGATTCCATGCTTCATAGAGAGATTCACCTTGACGTTGTTGGAACATCAAGATATCATTCCTAAGCTTAGTGGTTCTCCCCGGTGGGAAAAATTGAGCAAGGAAGCGAGAGGTAGATCATCCCAATTTGAGATGGAGCCGGCGGGAAGTCGCTCAAGATAATTACTAGCTTGGTCCCGTAGAGAGAATTTGAAGAGACGCAGACGCGTGGTCTCCCGAGTAGTAGCATCGAGGTCAATGGAATCGACAATTTTAAGGAAATCCTTAAGATGCTGATTAGGATCTTCGGAATGAAGTCCACAGATTTTACATCCGTTTTGCACCAACCGGATGGTGTCGGATTGCAGGGCCGTAGTTTGGGCTTGGTTGGGAAGCTCAATGGTGTTTTTATAGCCTAGGTGGCTTGGTCTGGAGTATTCACCAAGAGTACGGCCTCTTGGCTGGTCATTTGGTGGTAGGTTGATGAATGGTGGATGCTTATCACCTTCCATGATGAAAAGTGATGGGGTTACGAACAAAGGTCACGAAGAAGGTGGATAGACTACGAGGAAGCTAAAAATGGAAAAAAAAATTTACTTGATAGGAATCAAGCAAGGAAACCTAAACAAGGTGGACTACTAACTAGCTATTCTATTCCCCGGCAGCGGCGCCAAAAACTTGATAACGCTACACGCGTCGTTCGGGGTCAAAGGAACTCCCTTTTCGTCGAGCAAGTTTTTCAACACCCTAGGCAGTGAACCTAATCGTTGTAGTATAGTATTAGGGTAAGCCAAGGGAATTGATATCGTTCTCTAGGGGAATAGGAATGCTAGTGAGAAGTTACTACGCTAAGGTTAGGGTTGAGGAAGATTATTTTTTTATCTTTTTATGTTTTTTTAGGAAATGGAAAGGTACAAATCTCGGGATTTGGATTTGGGGGGTTGGTATTTCTACCGATTACTTCTACTTATCTAATTATCTAACTAAGGTGTATGTAGTCTATGTCTAATTATTGTGTGCTCGTATGATGATTTAAAGATGTGTTTACTTAGGTTTTATTACTCCTTAATTATCTCCTATTGGTGGTTGAATTGTCACGTCCTTATTCTTAATCGCGTTGTGTGTCTAAGGTCTTAGGGTATGCGTTTATCCCTAACTCTTTGAAACTACCAAAGGTTATCGCCTACAAAATCTCTAGGATTCATAGACTTAACTCTAAGGTACTCTTCGGATGTTTTAGACTACAATGACTCTAGGTATTATAAGCTAATGTTCACAAAGATTAATCAAGCATTAACTACACAACGAATGACCTATCGCAATACTAGATCATTAACAGTTATGATAAGAGACAACCAATAAATATTCAATAATTTAGTTTCATATTCCCTAAGCAAACACACAAGTAAATTAGCCGGACATGGGAAACATGCAAGCATACACACAAGTAATTGAACACATAATTGAATTAATGAAGTAAAACACTTATCTTAATGTAAGATAGGGTATGGAACCCTAAAATACTGTACAAGACAGCCTTGGTTCGGTTTAGGTTTTTAATCCAAAAGACTACACACTGAAAACTAAAAAATTCGGATTCTATATATAAGATTACAAGTGCGACCGCGTCACCTTTTGATTTGTGACGCCGTCGGGTCGCCGTCATTAAAGTTTCGTCTTGGCCACGTTAGTCTTGCGACGACGTCACCTTATAGTTGTGATGCTGTCCCCTTCAGTCTCTGACGTCGTCTGGATCAAATCTAGGCCGTCTGGGCTGCGACGTCCTACTCTTTTAAAACCTGAAGCTGTCACTTGAAAATAAGCAATTTGGCTACTGTATCGTCACAACACATGCTCCGACGGCGTCACTAATAACACCTGACGCCGTCCCCTTGTGTTTCAGCAGCTTGAGTGGCTCGATTCTTGACTTTGGCCATTTTCTTCGTATATCCGCGCCTTTTCATCCAAATAAGTGCCATTCCAGCAATTTTCCTTCAAGAGACCTAAAAAGTGAAAAGGAACGATATTAAGTAATAACGGATACAAAAGTGATCAAATAAGGGCTTAAACGGCCTCTCAAAAAGGTACATTGTAAAACCTTATCAATTTCAGCTGCTTCCAATCCTTGAGGACTAATTTGAGTTTCCTCAGAGGATTCCTCACCTTCTGAGTCTGTAATGTGTATCGCCTTCTGTTTGAATTTCCCCTCCAATTTCTTAACTCTTTTGAGCAACATCAAAAAAGTAGTACCCATTGACTTCTTGGTCTTCTTTAATTTTTTCTCCAACTCATCAACCCTTGAAATCAGTTGTGGAACCAGTTGAAGTAGATCTTCCATAGATAAAGAACTGGGTTCTGCTGTAGGAGTGGGTGTTGGAGGTTATGGTTGAGGAATCACTGGTGGTTCTTCCTCATAGACTGAAGGTGAAGGTGGTGGGAGTGTTGGTGTCCTCTGTTCAAACTCTGGTTTTTCTGGTTCAGATGTAGGTTGAGGCTGAGCTTCTGATGTAGCAGTAGGAGATGGAACAGATGTAGATGTACCTGCAGGGTCAGTATCAATAGCAGGAAACATAGCAGGCAAAAGTGGCCTGTGTACCCCTTCAAAACCCCTTTTCATATTACCAAATATCTTTTTAGTGAAAGGGACTGCAATGTAAGGATGTTTGCTTGCTGTTTCAACATTTAAGATCATTTGCAAAAATCTTGGGTACATGAAAAACTTTTTCTTATTCTTAGCATTAGCAACCATGGCATCAAAAATTCATTTTTGAAAAATTGAAGAGTCTGCAGTGGAGAGACAGACCAATGCAGAAGCAATATTGCTTCCAAATTGATCCCATCCACCATTTTTAGAGCTCATACAATGTAAAAGATGATGCACAAGGAAGCGCCATTGTGGCGTAAAATTACTTTTCCAAAAAGTGAATGTTCCATCAGTTAGATATCCAATATTTTCCAATCCCTGAAAGAGGTCATTATTTGGCAACATTGAAATCCCTGAGGCATCAGCCAATTGAAGCTTGCTTCTGACTGATTCCTCAGTGATTGAATATTCTAAAGTATCAATAGTTGTATTTAACTCTAGTATCCCATCAGCAATAGTTCTAGCAGTAGCAGTCTGCCAGAACTGTTTGACTAAGGAATCATAGATAGCTCGATTATGAGTAAGGGCATACCTGATATGACTACCCTTTAGAAAGTCCCCAATCTGCTCGAAGCATGTGCTTTCAGCAGGCTTTTTGAGAAATCCCACTTGATTGTGCTTGTTTACAAACTTTAATTGTGCCATCTTTTATGTTAATTGAAGTACTTGTAGTGCAGCGCAATAAGGGTTTAGTGCTGGTAAGGAGACTTAATCGAAAGAAAAGATTTAAACTTTTAAAGATTAGGATAAAGTAAATAAAGGATAAATATGAATCCTAAAAATAAAAATTATCGATATAAATACTTCTGACCACCTAAAATTAGGTAACAGTTCTATTTAGACAGTAAAAATCATTTTTTAATTTTTGCACTACCAGACTAAAGAATGGTCAAACATACTTAACAATGACATCACTAGAATTAACTCTGTACTATAGCACATCAACTAGCACAGCTTCCATACATCTCCAATCTGTGAGAATTCTTGCTTTTCAACATAAATCCTTAAACAAGTACAAAATAATATACCTAACATATTTAACTAATATTAAGTGTTGTATTATAAACATAAATCCTTAAACAAGTACAAAAAATTGAATGTCTTTATGCTGTAAAAGAGTGAAACATGGTTCACTTGGATTTTCGTATAACAACACCTCCACAGTCGGTTCGATAGTAGTCAGTTCGTGATTCGTTACCCGAGTCATGTCGATCCACACGTGGCAATATGTTATCATTGTGCTGGTGAATGACGGTACTAAATTCCTCATCGGCTTTGTCATACTTATCTTTGTAATTCTTGGGAGGTGTCTTAAACACAATAGACAATTTTTTATCTACCTGGTCTTTCACATAAAACACTTGTCATGCTTGTACGACTAATATGAACAGATCAACCTTGTGGCCTAAACTATTCAGGTCAACCAATGTATACCCAAGAGTAGTATCGCTTTTCACACCACCAACTTTGTGATTTACCCAGTCACATTTGAAAAGAGGAATTTGAATGTAACGGTAATCTAGTTCCCATATCTCTTGTAAAACCCCATAATAATAGGCTTGTCTTGTGGTTACAACTTCTTTAGATATGTGCATATCTAATGCCTCAACACTAACCCCACTGTTCTGGTAAACTTTGCCTTCATGACATTTCGTACGAAAAGTATACCCATTGATATGATATGCATCGTATTTCACTACGGTGGCGCGTGGTCCATAGGATATCCACCTTACAGTTTTTGATACACTTTCTTTGTCGATTTCTAACTCTCTCCCACCCTGAATTTCATTACAAGTATATATTAGCTCAAAAGAATAAGTACACCAATTTTCAGATCAAATGAGCAAAGAAATAGGGTTTAGAAAGGGTATGTTGAGTAACATAATATTAATTATTTCTTTGCGTAACCACTTGGAAAAAGATTTGATGTGCTCATTCTACAGAACTGCTATTCGTTTACCTGGGTTTTCTGTTTTCAAAACTTGCTTGTGTCGCCTAAAACAATGTGTTTGATTAGTATATTTGATATATCATTTTCAGTAACAAAATAGACATGTGTTAGTAAGGCTTACTTATACGGTACAATTTCATCTATATTATTTATTACATACAAATGTGCTTTCTAAAAGAGTTCCACAGAAACTTCACTTGATTTGCCGGCCGACAATGGCTTTCCTTCCTCATTTTCATCTGTTTCATGTTTATCAGGTGGGATACCAACAGTTCTCATGGATTTATGATATTCGCTAAAAAAACTCTATTGTTTCTTCTGCAATAGTCTCCTCAGCAATGCATCCTTCTGGTCTATTTCTGTTCCGCACATGTCCTTTAATAACCTTCATACATCTTTCAAATGGATACATCCACCGAAAGCATATGGGACCGTATATTTTTACCTCCCCAGTTAGGTGCACAGTCAAATGCATCATAATATCAAAGAATAATGGAGGAAAGAACTTCTCGAGTAGGCACAATGTCACTACCAGTTCTGCTTGCATATTATCTAGTTCTTGCAATATTATTTCTTTGCAACGTATTGATTTAAAGAAAAAGCAAAACCTGATAATAGAATATCGTGTGGGTGGGTGCATGATTGAACGTATTGCAATGGGTAGAAACTCTTGCATTAGCATGTGATTCTCATGCGATTTTAGGCCAATGAGCTTCCTATCCTTTAGGCTGACCAAACTAGAGAAATTTGAACAATAGCCTTGTGGTACCTTGATTTTGTGTAAAGTTTCACAAAAAATATATTTTTTAGCATTCGTTAATGTGTAACCTGCTGGAGGTAGTGTTGTTTTGTCTTGTTCTTGCATAGCAAACAACTCTTGTTTTACCCCCAACTCAGCCAGATCCAATCGAGCATTCAATCCATCTTTCGTCTTTCCTGGAATATGTAGCAAAGTTCAGACGAGACTCTCAGCAACATTCTTTTCTACATCCATAAAATGAATACAATGTGGAACAGAATTATGCCTCCAATACCTAAGTTTTCGATACCAATTGTTGAATTTCTTCCAATACGCACCGTTTTGTCCGTTTACTTGGCTTGAACTACCCTATGCTTCTGTTATGTTTCTTTTCTGCTTTTGAATCTTCCCACCTCTGCCTCTCGTATCTTCTTGGTTTTCTGATGCATTATTGTTTGTTCATTTTCCTTTTCCCCACTTATTTTCAATATGTTGTACCTCGTTGTTTATTTTTTCCCCGGTCATTGGATTTGGAGCCGGGAGAAATTCTTGTTGTCCATTAAATGCCTTCCTTTGCCTTCTGAATGGATGGTCATATGGTAGATATCGTATGTGACCAACATAACTTTGCTTAAATAAGGCAGAAAGTCTAACACAGTTTGTATCTTTCCCACATGCTACACAACCTTTGAATCCATTGTACGGGCAGCCACATAATGTACCAAGTGCAGGGTAATCATTTATTGTCCATAACACAACGACATGTAGATTAAAGTTATCTTTTGTGGATGCATCATATGTATCAACCCCTTTATCGAATAAGGTTTGCAGATGTGACAACCCGTACTTTCAGGTCATTTCTCGAAACAATTCATGCCTTACAATTTCAACATTTATCGTAAACTAGGTTTACGTGTTCCAAATTCGCGTAACCTTTATGGTTTAGCGGCGAATTCATGATCATATCATCACGAACATTTCATATGGACTAAGTTTAGTCTACATTTCATTTACATCATTTGCATCATATTAGTTCATTCATGACATTGCATTTCACCTTAAACGCGTAAATTTTATATTAAATAAACGTTATCGCGTGAGTTATTATTTTGAATATTTAATCCATTACTTTCAAAAATGATCCCGACATATTTTTTTATACTTACATTTAGTTTATAAAAACTATATTTTAAGTTTACCTAGTGTTTTAAATTTATTTTGTATATAAATCGTTAAATTTATATTATTACGACGTTTTTCTTAAAAACTATACGATAATCATTATATCACTCAAATTTTACAAGGAATGTATTTTTACAATTTTTATGATCTCATTACATTCTACTTTGATCTATTAAAAATCTTTTTACCTAAAAGTTATCATTTACCTTACAAGTATTATTAACTACATACCTTTACTTACATTTTTCTCTCAATAATTACACAAGTATTTATACAAGTATATTTAAAAGAAAAAAAAATATATATATTATCAAATCCCTCCCCCTTGGCCGACCAAGGGGAGGGTGACATTTAATGTTGAGTATGGTTTTCTTGATTGTATTGAATGATACACTACTAAAAGTCTTATACTTTCATTCACTCATACATGTATCTCAATTATTCATCAAGTCAAGTAAAAAGCTTTTTCCTCTCTTTGTTTCTTCATCCAAACCGGCCATAGAAGGTTTTTAGCAAGGGATCATCAAAAATTTTGCTAGTTCAAGCATTAACAATCTAGATCACACTCTTAATAAGGTTTTGAAATAAAAACCTAGAGTGTTTAAGTTAAACCTTGGTTCTTTGCACCTTATCATAGTAGCTTGTAAGCATATTTCTTTCATTTTATATATTTCATCTTCATTTCATATTTAACTCTTCATTTTTGGAGCAAACATGCAAGACTTATGTTGATTTATACCATTTTTACATGATTTTTAGAGTTATATACATAAAGGTCATCCTATAATTATCCCCTTGGTATATATTAGTATTGATGATGTTTAGGAACCCATGACACCCTAAGAAGGTGTATGGTAGGATTAGATTAGCTTTGGAGTTGATTTGAAGGGATTGGAATAGGTTTAGCACGAGAAAAACTATTTTCGATAAGTATAAAATGTGTTCTGTCCTTGTTTTGATTTTCTGGAAAATCCGACAGTAGGCACGAAATTTTGGCCTTGATATTTAGAAAATATACTTTAAAACGAATCCGTGGCCGCTTGAACGGATTAAAACGGAGTTATAACGAAGAAGTTATGAATTTTTCAAGTTTGACGACGAAATATATATTTTTCTGAAATTTCAGCATACTATTTTTACTTTATTCGAGTCAAAAACGAGCCTTAAGCTTTACAAATTATTTCGACTTATCAAAAATATATTAGTATACTTTGATACGAAGCTAAGGACGTATAATACGTAGAAAACGGATTTGAAACGACTAAGATATGCACGTTTTCATAAAATTACCGTAACTATTATTTTCAGAAAAACTATATTATTTTTACGAGACAAGTGTTACGGTAACTAAAACGACCATGTTGGAGGCTGTTTTTAACTATGATGTAAAACTTTTTGGAACGAAATGTCTTCTAATAAAATCAAGATCATCGAGCATATTTTCCAAAACGACCAACCGTTTGTATAGCGGAGTTGTAATAAATTATTTACGCTTGCTTAAACTTTGCCGAAACTCATTTTTAACCAACATTTTAGCCAAAATCACCATCTTTAACCTTTATTATCTTTATGTTCGAGACCTTTATGACGAAAACTCATGAACTGAAACTTCTAGATTTTGATACAAACTTTCTAAAACCGTCGAGTTCGTTTCCTAACGTGCGACGTACACCATTTTACGACTAGTTTTTCGAAGCCATTTTTGTCACTTTCATGAAATTTCCGACGACAATGTTTTACGACGAAAAGTTAAAATTTCACTATAAATCATTACAAAACCATTGTAGGATGACATTTTGACGTAAATACTTGTAAAGTGATTTTTGAATGGTCAAGACGTCAAAAGAGTATTTTTCGACAATAAGTATTATTTTTCCAAAAACTCGCAAATGGTATAAATAACATACGAAATGCATGCATAACATTACATTACAACTCATTACATATCATATCATTCGTAATAGGTCCAGATTGAAACATCACGCTATACCTCAGTGTACTCACTCTTGTCATCACACCAGTTTACCAAGTGAGTTTTCATAGCCCCGTCGATCATGCTTTTAATTATTTTCAAACCTACGGGGGAGAATACATTGCACAACATTTTTATTATGATACCAAGTATGTTAAATTCATTTACATTGCTTAAGTTACCGCATTTGCCAATTGAAAGTCCCCATTTCCTGAACATGAACCGTTAATCATAGAAGCGAGGGTGAGTGGATAGATCTATCGAGGGTGACGCCTCCATCCGGGTTGGTGAATCCCAACTTGTCATACGGATGCATTTCATTTAATAACATTATTGAGTTGTCTGGCAAACACTCTGTTGGGGCGTACATTATGAACAGTCTAGTTTCGGTGTCATGGACTTATAGCAATTATAACATTTTTCTGTGACATGATTGTCATACCTGGTCTATACTTGCGTAGTCGTATAAAACATTTACATAAACCTATGATTTCTCACCAACATTATTGTTGACCGTTTTAGCAATGTATTTTCAGGTAACTAAGACATACTCATCATGGCATGGTTTAGGAACCCCTTTTTAGTCGCGGCGTCGACTTATATCATTGTATATTATGGCATTTTCTTTCAAAACATCGTTTGGACTTGTAATATATTTATATTTCCGCAAACTTTATAAACTTTTGGGACCTATGTTGTAACTCTGAACGCTTTTATTAAATATCCAACGATGTGTTTTTAAACGACACTTTAGGTCGTTCAATATAACTGTGATTGTGGTGCTATGACAGTCTATCCCCAGGAATTCCATTCCGCTGCAAAACAGGTAAATTGGGGGTGTGACAGATTGGCATCAGAGCTTCGGTTATAGAGAACTAGGTTGCATCATTGACCCTAGACTATAGCTACATTATCATAGCATCTCATCATTTCATCATAGTGCATATTCACTTTTCATGCGGATTCATTTACACTTTGCTCGAGTTATTTACTTTCATTTCACATCGGTTGTCACAGAGATGTCTTCAGATTCACATCCCATCACCATATCATCGGACACTAGCACGGATGATGTTCCAGCTAACCCTATCATGGATGATGTATCATCGCACTCCACTGAGATCTTATCTTCGATTGGCTCTACTCCAGCCTTTCCACCTATTTTGACTGACACGGAGACTGAACCCTTCGAGGAGGGCGAAGTCGCACCCACTCCACATATTAGCCCAGCTCATGACCCGATACACCCACCATCACCACTACTAGCACCATCATCACCATCCTCATCGTATTTTCTTAGGGATCCTTTGCCTGCATCAGACTTGCCGCCCAAAAAGCGTGCTCGTTTTGACATCCCGACACCACCATCTTCAGAACCCGAGCCACCTGTTAGGTTCGAGTTAGGCGAGAGCTCTAAGGCTGCAGCTGCTAGACAGCCTTCTACCGAGGCGTTAGGAGCTCGTATAGATAGTCAGCAGATTCAGATAGATAGGTTGTCGCGGCAGTTGGAGGAACTGTCGGTAGATAGGGTTGAGACCATTGCGGAGGAGGTCGAGGGCCTAGTGATAGGCAGGGTTTCTATTGATTTAGCACATCAGAGTATACAGCATAGGCAGTTAGAGGACAGGGAGCGTATTGCGGAGTTGAGGCAGGAGATGCCCGAGTTGTACGACAGAGCCGAGATGACTCAGGATGAGTTACAGCGTCAGGCACAGGAGTTATCTCTAGCTCGTGATAGTATTGTTACTTTACAGGGTCAGATTGGAGAGTTGAGGAGTTTGGTGGCTAGTTTGACTACTCAGGTTCGTGATCTTCAGGATCGAGCCGGCGGAGCACCATGAGGTGCCTTATGTAGACTTTTGTCATGTATAGTTTTGACCATTATTATCCTAGTCACGAGGTGTGTGACGTAGTTTAAAGAACTTGTTGTCTTTTGGTTGTTGTACAAACAAATGTATCAAGTATTGACTCTACTATGTAGGAATGGTTGTTTCTACTTACGAGTTCTCATGATTGTTTCATCTTGTGATTTTGAAGAGTTATGGCGCCAAAGAAAGCCACACCGGAAATGACCCAAGCAGCTATTCAAAAGTTGGTGAATGATAGCATAGCTGATGCTCTAAGAATCGAAAGGGAAACAGTGGCTGCTGCTGCTGCTGAGGCCGCGGCTGCTGCTGAAGCCGCTAGGCTTGCTGCTGCTACTGGAAATGCAGGAGGATCCGGGGTTAAGAACTGTTCGTACAAGGATTTCAAAAGTGGAGATCCCACTAAGTTTAGAGGTACCGAGGGAGCCACTGCCATGGTTCGATGGTTTGAAAAGTTGGAGTCCGTGTTTTTGCTTTGTAACTGTCCGGATGATAGTAAGGTCAAGTTTGCTACGAGCACACTACTCGATGGAGCATTGTCTTGGTGGAACTCATATGCTCAACCGATGGGAATGGAGAATGCTTTCAAGCTTACTTGGGAGCAATTCAAGGGTTTGGTGACTAAGAAGTTTTGTCCTCGTACGGAAGTGAAAAAGTTGGAGACGGAATTCTATGAATTAGTAACTATTGGGTATGATATTGACACTTACATTCGGAGATTCCAGGAATTGGCCGCGTTATGCCCTTCTATGGTTTCGGATAACGAGAAGTTACTAGAGGCTTTCATCGGGGGACTTCCCGAGGTTATTCAAGGAGATGTGACTTCGTTTGATCCACAAACAATTGAGGAAGCTATTAGAGTGACTCAGAAGTTGATGGCACAAGTGGTGAAGAGAGGTAAGTACACCAACACCAACCGAAACAACAACAACAACCCCAACAACCGCTTCAATTACAACAATAACCGAGCCAACTACAACAACAACAATGGCAACAATAACAAGCGCAAGTGGGACAACACCAGGGATAGAAATGCTACTCAACAACCACCCAAAAGGCAAGAGGTTGCCAAGGCTTATGTTGCGGGTCCGAAAGAAGGAAAAGGGTACTCGGGGGTTTTGCCGAAGTGTGACAGGTGTTCGAGTCATCACAAACCGGGTCGATGTCCTGATCCATGTGAGAATTGCAAGAAGGTTGGTCACCGAACTAGGGATTGCAAGTCGCCACAAGTTACATGTTTTGGTTGCGAAGAACGGGGACACTACAAGTCGGAATGTAAGAAGGGAAGGAACCAAGGAAATCAGAATCAAGGAGGTATGGCACAAGGAAGGGTTTACGTCATAGGAGGCGGAGAAGATAGGGAGGACCCGAATGTGATCACGGGTACGTTCCTTCTCAATAATCGTTATGCTTCAGTTTTATTTGATTCGGGAGCCGATAAAAGTTTTGTGTCCACTGCATTTGCACCTTTACTCAACATTAAACCAACCACATTTGACATATCATACAACGTCGAATTAGCTAATGGTAGCGTAGTTAGCACCAACACCATTGTCCGCGGTTGCACATTCAATTTTCTAAATCATCCCTTCAACATAGACCTCATGCCCGTAGAGCTTGGTAGTTTCGACGTCGTCATCGGCATGGATTGGTTATCCAAACATCGTGCAAAAATCATTTGTGATGAGAAAGTTGTTCATCTCCCTTACAACGGCGAAACTTTGATTATTCGTGGGGAACGAAGTGGAACTAGACTTAGTATCATATCAAGTATCAAAACGGAGAAGTACATTAAGAAAGGTTGTCTTGCTTTCTTAGCCCATGTAACCGAGAAGAAGTCGGAGGAGAAGCGACTTGAAGATGTACCAATAGTCCGAGAATTTTCTGAAGTCTTTCCCGAAGACTTACCAGGACTTCCACCGGCACGTCAAGTAGAATTTCATATTGACTTAGTGCCCGGAGCTGCACCGATTGCGCGAGCACCGTACCGTTTAGCACCATCCGAAATGCAAGAGTTGTCTAATCAATTGCAAGAACTTCTAGACAAAGGATTCATTAGGCCGAGTTCCTCGCCTTGGGGAGCACCGGTCTTGTTTGTGAAGAAGAAAGATGGATCCTTCCGAATGTGCATAGATTATAGAGAGTTGAACAAGTTAACGGTGAAGAATCGTTACCCACTCCCCAGAATTGATGACTTATTCGATCAGTTGCAAGGTTCTAGTATCTACTCCAAGATTGATCTCCGGTCGGGTTACCATCAACTTAGAGTTCGGGAGGAGGATATTCCGAAAACAGCGTTTAGAACACGTTACGGTCATTACGAGTTTCAAGTGATGCCGTTCGGATTGACTAATGCACCTGCGGTATTCATGGATCTCATGAATAGAGTTTGTAAACCGTATTTGGACAAGTTTGTGATAGTGTTCATTGACGACATATTGATTTACTCAAAGAGCAAAGAAGAGCACGAAGAGCATTTAAGGACGATTTTAAGGCTACTCAAGAATGAGAAGTTGTATGCAAAATTTTTGAAGTGTGATTTTTGGAACCACAAAGTGCAATTTCTTGGTCACGTCATTGATAGTCATGGACTACAAGTTGATCCCGCAAAGATTGAAGCCGTGAAAGATTGGGCTACTCCAACGAATCCTACAGAAATTCGACAATTTCTAGGACTCGCCGGGTATTACCGAAGGTTCATCGAAGGCTTTTCAAAGATAGCTAGACCTTTGACCAAGTTGAGACAGAAAAACAAGAAGTACGAGTGGGGAAAGAAACAAGAAGTTGCTTTTCAGTTGTTGAAGCAAAAGCTTTGCAGTGCGCCAATTTTGGCACTACCCGAAGGAATTGAGAACTTCGTTGTATATTGTGATGCTTCGCATAAAGGACTTGGGGCTGTTTTAATGCAAAACGAGAAGGTGATAGCGTATGCTTCTCGACAACTTAAGGTTCATGAGAAGAATTACACCACTCATGATCTCGAGTTAGGGGCCGTAGTTTTTGCACTCAAGATTTGGAGACACTACCTCTACGGTACAAAGTGCACAGTGTTTACTGACCACAAGAGTTTGCAATATATTCTTGATCAGAAGGAGCTTAATATGAGGTAACGTCGTTGGTTGGAGTTACTCAGCGACTATGATTGTGAAATCAAGTATCACCCGGGAAAAGCCAATGTTGTGGCTGATGCTCTTAGCCGGAAAGAGAGGCCCAAACCTTTAAGAGTTCGATCATTGGGAATGACGATTAATTCGCCTTTACCATCGAAAATCCATGAAGCACAGATCGAGGCACTTAAGGAGGAAAACCGACCAAGTGAAAAGCTTTATGGTATGCCTGAAAATGCAAAGGGTTTTGTAAAAAGAGCAGATGGAGTATTATGTTTCAAGGATAGAATGTGGGTTCCATTGTATGGCGGAATACGAGAATTGATTATGCATGAGTCGCATAAGTCAAAGTATTCGATTCACCCAGGATCTGATAAGATGTATCAAGATCTTAAGAAACTTTATTGGTGGCCGAACATGAAAGCAGAGATTGCCACGTACGTTAGCAAATGCCTTACCTGCTCTAAGGTGAAAGTCGAATACCAGAAGCCTTCAGGATTACTCCAACAACCGGAAATTCCTTAATGGAAATGGGAACGCATTACGATGGACTTTGTTACAAAACTTCCTAAGACATCGGGAGGTTACGACGCTATTTGGGTAATTGTTGATCGCCTTACCAAATCAGCCCATTTCATACCAATTAGAGAGACTTATTCCATGGAGCAACTCACTAGACTTTATGTCAAAGAAATAGTCTCGAGGCACGGTGCACCAATTTCTATCATTTCCGACAGAGATAGTCGATTCACTTCAAACTTCTGGAATTCATTGCAAGATTCATTCGGAACCAGATTAGAGATGAGCACAGCATATCACCCACAAACCGACGGTCAAAGTGAAAGGACAATTCAAACGTTAGAAGATATGCTGAGGGCATGTGTAATTGATTTTGGAAATGGTTGGGCTAACCATTTGCCATTGATAGAATTCTCGTACAACAATAGTTATCACACCAGTATCAAGATGGCACCATTTGAGGCACTCTATGGTCGAAAGTGCCGATCACCTATTTGTTGGGCCGAGGTAGGAGACGCACAACTCACTGGTCCAGAAATGGTATGGGAAACGACGGAAAAGATAGTTCAAATTCGAGATAGACTCAGAACTGCCAGAAGCCGACAGAAAAGTTACGCGGATGTTAGATGCAAAGCATTAGAATTTCAAGTGGGTGACAAAGTTATGTTGAAAGTATCGCCTTGGAAAGGCGTGGTACGATTTGGAAAACGTGGAAAATTAAACCCGAGGTACATCAGACCATTCAAGATTTTAAGCAGAGTTGGTCCGGTAGCTTATCGACTTGATCTTCCGTCAGAACTTAGTCATGTGCACAACACGTTTCACGTTTCAAACCTGAAGAAATGTCTATCGGACGAATCACTCGTTATTCCATTGGACGAAGTTCAGCTTGACGATAAACTCAATTTTGTGGAGGAACCTGTAGAAATCATGGACCGCGAGGTCAAGCAGTTGAAACAGAGTCGTATTCCTATCGTGAAGGTTCGCTGGAATTCTCGAAGAGGTCCTGAGTTTACTTGGGAACGGGAAGACCAGATGCGACACAAGTATCCTCATCTTTTCACCGACACCGTTAGACCTAACAACGATTGAATTCAGGGACTGAATTCCTTTTTGGATGGGCGAATGTGACAACCCGTACTTTCAGGTCATTTCTCGAAACAATTCATGCTTCACAATTTCAACATTTATCGTAAACTAGGTTTACGTGTTCCAAATTCGCGTAACCTTTATGGTTTAGCGGCGAATTCATGATCATATCATCACGAACATTTCATATGGACTAAGTTTAGTCTACATTTCATTTACATCATTTGCATCATATTAGTTCATTCATGACATTGCATTTCACCTTAAACGCGTAAATTTTATATTAAATAAACGTTATCGCGTGAGTTATTATTTTGAATATTTAATCCATTACTTTCAAAAATGATCCCGACATATTTTTTTATACTTACATTTAGTTTATAAAAACTATATTTTAAGTTTACCTAGTGTTTTAAATTTATTTTGTATATAAATCGTTAAATTTATATTATTACGACGTTTTTCTTAAAAACTATACGATAATCATTATATCACTCAAATTTTACAAGGAATGTATTTTTACAATTTTTATGATCTCATTACATTCTACTTTGATCTATTAAAAATCTTTTTACCTAAAAGTTATCATTTACCTTACAAGTATTATTAACTACATACCTTTACTTACATTTTTCTCTCAATAATTACACAAGTATTTATACAAGTATATTTAAAAGAAAAAAATATATATATATTATCAAATCCCTCCCCCTTGGCCGACCAAGGGGAGGGTGACATTTAATGTTGAGTATGGTTTTCTTGATTGTATTGAATGATACACTACTAAAAGTCTTATACTTTCATTCACTCATACATGTATCTCAATTATTCATCAAGTCAAGTAAAAAGCTTTTTCCTCTCTTTGTTTCTTCATCCAAACCGGCCATATAAGGTTTTTAGCAAGGGATCATCAAAAATTTTGCTAGTTCAAGCATTAACAATCTAGATCACACTCTTAATAAGGTTTTGAAATAAAAACCTAGAGTGTTTAAGTTAAACCTTGGTTCTTTGCACCTCATCATAGTAGCTTGTAAGCATATTTCTTTCATTTTATATATTTCATCTTCATTTCATATTTAACTCTTCATTTTTGGAGCAAACATGCAAGACTTATGTTGATTTATACCATTTTTACATGATTTTTAGAGTTATATACATAAAGGTCATCCTATAATTATCCCCTTGGTATGTATTAGTATTGATGATGTTTAGGAACCCATGACACCCTAAGAAGGTGTATGGTAGGATTAGATTAGCTTTGGAGTTGATTTGAAGGGATTGGAATAGGTTTAGCACGAGAAAAACTATTTTCGATAAGTATAAAATGTGTTCTGTCCTTGTTTTGATTTTCTGGAAAATCCGACAGTAGGCACGAAATTTTAGCCTTGATATTTAGAAAATATACTTTAAAACGAATCCGTGGCCGCTTGAACGGATTAAAACGGAGTTATAACGAAGAAGTTATGAATTTTTCAAGTTTGACGACGAAATATATATTTTTCTGAAATTTCAGCATACTATTTTTACTTTATTCGAGTCAAAAACGAGCCTTAAGCTTTACAAATTATTTCGACTTATCAAAAATATATTAGTATACTTTGATACGAAGCTAAGGACGTATAATACGTAGAAAACGGATTTGAAACGACTAAGATATGCACGTTTTCATAAAATTACCGTAACTATTATTTTCAGAAAAACTATATTATTTTTACGAGACAAGTGTTACGGTAACTAAAACGACCATGTTGGAGGCTGTTTTTAACTATGATGTAGAACTTTTTGGAACGAAATGTCTTCTAATAAAATCAAGATCATCGAGCATATTTTTCAAAACGACCAACCGTTTGTATAGCGGAGTTGTAATAAATTATTTACGCTTGCTTAAACTTTGCCGAAACTCATTTTTAACCAACATTTTAGCCAAAATCACCATCTTTAACCTTTATTATCTTTATGTTCGAGACCTTTATGACGAAAACTCATGAAGTGAAACTTCTAGATTTTGATACAAACTTTCCAAAACCGTCGAGTTCGTTTCCTAACGTGTGACGTACACCATTTTACGACTAGTTTTTCGAAGCCATTTTTGTCACTTTCATGAAATTTCCGACGACAATGTTTTACGACGAAAAGTTAAAATTTCACTATAAATCATTACAAAACCATTGTAGGATGACATTTTGACGTAAATACTTGTAAAGTGATTTTTGAATGGTCAAGACGTCAAAAGAGTATTTTTCGACAATAAGTATTATTTTTCCAAAAACTCGCAAATGGTATAAATAACATACGAAATGCATGCATAACATTACATTGCAACTCATTACATATCATATCATTCGTAATAGGTCCAGATTGAAACATCACGCTATACCTCAGTGTACTCACTCTTGTCATCACACCAGTTTACCAAGTGAGTTTTCATAGCCCCGTCGATCATGCTTTTAATTATTTTCAAACCTACGGGGGAGAATACATTGCACAACATTTTTATTACGATACCAAGTATGTTAAATTCATTTACATTGCTTAAGTTACCGCATTTGCCAATTGAAAGTCCCCATTTCCTGAACATGAACCGTTAATCATAGAAGCGAGGGTGAGTGGATAGATCTATCGAGGGTGACGCCTCCATCCGGGTTGGTGAATCCCAACTAGTCATACGGATGCATTTCATTTAATAACATTATTGAGTTGTCTGGCAAACACTCTGTTGGGGCGTACATTATGAACAGTCTAGTTTCGGTGTCATGGACTTATAGCAATTATAACATTTTTCTGTGACATGATTGTCATACCTGGTCTATACTTGCGTAGTCGTATAAAACATTTACATAAACCTATGATTTCTCACCAACATTATTGTTGACCGTTTTAGCAATGTATTTTCAGGTAACTAAGACATACTCATCATGGCATGGTTAAGGAACCCCTTTTTAGTCGCGACGTCGACTTATATCATTGTATATTATGGCATTTTCTTTCAAAACATCGTTTGGACTTGTAATATATTTATATTTCCGCAAACTTTATAAACTTTTGGGACCTATGTTGTAACTCTGAACGCTTTTATTAAATATCCAACGATGTGTTTTTAAACGACACTTTAGGTCGTTCAATATAACTGTGATTGTGGTGCTATGACAGTCTATCCCCAGGAATTCCATTCCGCTGCAAAACAGGTAAATTGGGGGTGTGACAGCAGATCATCAACCAACGGTTCTAAAAAAACATCGATATGATTTCCTGGGTATCCCGATATTAATATCGAAAGCATGATAAACTTTCTTTTCATACACAACCATGGAGGACAGTTGTATATGACAGTTAAAACTGGCCATAGTCTGTGATGCCTATTTCCTGAGTTGACGTCTGTTAGGTCACTAGTTTTACAAACACAAGTTATAAGAGAAGAGATGAAGGCGGATGAACAAGATCTAACACACACACAAACAATATTATGACCGGTTATGCGTAAGGCATATGTGAAAGAGAAAACTTGAACAACCAACCCTCAAGTGAGGGTTATTACATGGTTTATATAGGCAAGGAGCTAGGGCAACACTCCCTCTCCTTCCCTATTCCTTATTGGGCTTGGATCAAGCTTATGGGCCTTCTACATAAGCTTGACCTTAAACAAACATAAAGGCCATAATAAAGCTACCTATTACATATGAAATATAAATACTTGAAATACTGTTTAGGAGTGATTCCAACAATCTCCCCCTCAAGTATATATGAATGTAAACGGTGAAGGCGTTGATGTAATAGTAGCACTGACGTCTTCTGACATTCTTCTTTCTTGTGAGAGGAATTGTCTTGATTCGAACAATCTCCCCAGTGTAGAGAGATAGTTATCTTAGAACAGTTATGCTTCGACGTCATCATTAACTTTGTTCTTTGATCATTGTTCTTTGTGGTGACAGTGATAGTATGTTGTTGTCTGCATCAGTCTGCCTCAGGTCTGCTTCGCTACTCTAGTGTCTCCACGTCATTCTTCAACATGCTCACACGCTCTTTGACGTTGGAAATCAATACTGATGAAGTTCTTTAAGTCTTTGACTTTGTAGATTCTTTGTTTTGACGAAGAATCATTTTGACGGTTGTGTTGCTTTTGAATAGAACTTCCATTAGTGATGATGTTGGCGTGAGCATGAGAAGAATCAGCACGATCATTCCGCTCCGGAGCTTCCATAAGAAGAAAACATTTCAAACAATTAGTAATAGGCGGTTTCCGGCACTTACAAGTTTGAACTTCGAGAGTGTTAACAGCATAGTGTGAAAACACAACTCTAATTCTTACAAAGGCCGTTCCTGAACTGGAGTCCCACGAGTGAGATAACGCGATGTACCGAAGTACATCTACAGTTCAGACTGTAGACCGTTTGAGGTACACCGAAGCATCACCTCACGACTGTAGACCGTTTGAGACACACTCCGCGTAATCCACGGGGAGTTACCGAAGTGACCTGCTGTCAGGGTTGTTTGATGTTGACCCTGGCAGGAGTTTCCATTCAATCACTGAGGATCACAGATGTGAACCTCTCATAAATGTTCTCGACAGATTGCTAAGATCTGTGAAGGACTCGATATGAACCACTGATGATCTTATTTGTTGATCATCAAATGATTAAATGTCAAGTGTTCCTAAGAGATCTTTTGATGAATCTCGTGGCTCTAGACTCAATAGTGCGTTTTGGTTTTCCTGAGCGGAGACTAGGGAGAGGGTCTCCTTCTTCAATACCAGCGATCTCTAAGAGAAAGCCAGTAGTTTACGTAGGGTTCCCTGTGAGAATGAAACAAGCTTCTGTTGAGAAAAACTTGAGTGGCTAAGAAGGTTTAGTGCATGCGTCACTGGGTCTATGACGACTTTTAATCTTCAATACCGGTGTCACTGAGTGACAGCCAGTAGCATATGAATTGAACCCGGTGTCTGCCCTAAGTTGAATAATCTGGAGGGCTGTTTCTTTTCACCCTTTACTTTACATTTCTTTTTGATTCTTCAACTCCTTCTTTCTCCGATTCTCATTTTCTCCTTTTTACAATCATTCCTAAGGACTTCTAACACTAACTAATGGTAGTGTCCTTGGGTAGATCCCTCCGGCTCTGGCGGATCATAGGACGGTTATTCCTAACCTTAGTCACCTTATAACTCCATGACTAACCTATGTTTGCCATTAAAACCACTGTATGTTAAAATATCTCTCAAAGGGTTTGTTAATGAAAAACATGTTTGAACCACTGTGAGAGATGATGTTTTGCATAAATACTCCCCCTCCACATGTGCTTAATAGTTTTAATGGTTAAATGCACAGTGAGGAAAGAGCGCGCACTTTTGAATTGTTCCACTGAAGATAGACAATCCCCCGCGAGACACGGTTACGTTGCATAGTTAAAGAGTTACATTGTCAGCTTTTAGGTGACAACTAGCTCTAATAACTACCTTGAAGGTGTAGACAAACCTCGAAAGGTTGTCATACCCATCAGAGTTCATGTCTATCAAAAGTTTCTCGAATGGTACTTTCTACTTGGACAAGTCCTTTGCGAGACACGTTTACATTACTAGCGAACTAGCTTGAAATTATTACCCGTCCAGGACAAGTCTTTTCGAGTTACTAACAGTTTAGTACCGTCAATTCGTTGGTTAAGTCTGAGGTACACAGATTCATTTGCATTTTGTACAACATATTTCTTATCACACAATTTTCTCCCCCTCAAAAATGGCATATGAAAATGTTATTTTTCAACGTTTGAGAATAAATATGACCATTTCGAGTGTTTTGGGAAGGCGACCACTGTGAACAATTTGTGAACAAAGTTTTAGTATCAAATACTCCCCCTCAACTAGTGATATAAACGGTTGAGGTTTTGAAAAAATCATATGGGGAAGTACTTGTGTTTTTGAGCAAAACCTTGAAAAATGAAAGGTTTGATAGGTTTTACTCAAAAATAAGAAGCTTTCGCTCCTTTTATAAGGATTGAGGCACTGAGGCGTACCACAGGGTCCTTTCTTGACAATTACGGGTTGTACACTGTTATGTGTGCACAAGCCATGGTCAGATAATCAAACAAGCAAAATCACAATCAAGAGAATACCCAATGATTACAAACGATCAGCTACTTTCTGAGGACGTTGGAAAGTCAGAATCGGAAAGTTTGGTTATCCTCCCACATAGCTCTCCAACCATTGCATCTGATCCCGATGAATCAAACATTCATCAATCCTAGTGATAAATCAACGAACATCCTTGCAATCCTTTGAATTCCATCTCTTCGTCTGAATTAAACCCAACTCAATGTCCTTCAATCGATATGCCAATCCATCTCGAACCATCTCCAGGGTGGCGTCATAGAACTTAGTGAATTTCATCGAAAGCCATGAAGCAAGTATGATGATTTTCACTTTGGTAGACAAACCCAAACTTTTGTTTAAACACGATTTTCTACTGAGGTTCTTGATTGATTCTGATGAATGTGTAGAATTTAGGTAAGATTCGACCCTGAGGTGGAGAACTTCAACACGCTCTTTGATTTGAAGCGCATGAAAACAAGGAGTGCAGTAATGTACTTGATCTAAATTTCGGTTGAGGTTCTGGTTTGGGCTCAGGTATGTTTATCCTCACCACCAGTGTATGTAAAGTGATCAACAGTTTTCTGCATTGGTGGTGTGGTTTCTGAATCCCTTGGTTTATCAGATGGTGGTGGTTGTGTAGCTTGTTGTGTAGTGGTGATAACCTGCTTAACCATTTGTCGAATCATTGGATGGAGCTGCCTTCTTAACAGATTTTGTTGTTGACATCGGTGTTTCTTATGTTGATGGAGGTGATGATTGAGATGATGATTTGGGTTTGGTGGAAGTTTCAAGAGGTGTTTCAGAAGACTGTTGAGTTTGTGTATTGGATTGTCAACTATGAAGTTGTCTGATTCCTTCTTTAACTTTTCCTCTTCAGTTCTAGCAGATTCTTCAGCCTCTTTTCGAATCATTTCCACTTCAGCCATCAAATTATCATCATCAGTGACTCATTCATCCTTATCATGATCGTAATCTCCTTCGTCATATATTTCCACATCTTCACCATGCTTTTCTTCTTGCGGATATTAAAGTTGTTGTTGTGGTTGCTTCATTTCAACAGTTGTAGTGACAGTGACACCCTGATCCTTACCGGGTTGATTAACCGGATCGGATGGGGTAAGAGATGTTTGCAATGGATCTTCCATAAGTGAAGGACTACTACTTGACCCTCCTGCCCCACCGGGTTGATTAACCGGAAAAGATTGAAGCATGGTATTCCATCCTTTTCTGTTTTAATGTCGTACGAAATTGTGTTACCTCATCCATTGAATCTTACTCATCATCAGGATGACTTTGTGAGCATGAATTTGAATGGATGTTGCAGAAGGATGTCTACAGCAATTCTGCAAGATGATTATGAGCATATGAAGTTGTTGAAGATGACATGGAGATTGTTCTTTCCAATTGTTTTGTCATATCCATCTTGGAATGTGTTTGCCATCGAGAGCTCAGCTGGGGCATTGACGTTTGCTTGATTTGCAGCCATTTCATGATCTGAAAGTCATTAGACAAAGAGACAGACATATGGAAACACAATGTGTTTGTATTAGTCTGATTCATTATCTAATTACTTGTATGAGGGTAACATGTTTATGTTAGTTACAAGTCCTAAATCACATTGCTCCAATTGATTGAAGTTGATGTGATAAGTTATGTGAACATGTTACTTTTGAAATTTCAAAGTCCAATTTTTCACTTAACACACAACATATAAACATTTGTAAGCTTATACGAAACATCAGGTATTTGTGACTTATGAGTAACATTTAACAAGTAACATATCCGTAACAGGCCAAAATGTAGCGAACAGTGGGTTAAGAGTAACAAGGATCCTTATGCGTAAGAAAGGAGCTTATGCGTAGGAGTAAGCTAAAGCGTAAGACCTAGCTTATGCGTAAGAGTTTCTTACGCGTAAGACAAGTTCAAAGGCTTTAAGCTTACGCGTAGGGATAAGCTAGATGTTACGCGTACAGTTTACTCGTAAGAGTAAAGCTTATGCGTAACAAGCCTTGTTTACGAATATCTTTCCAAGATACACGTAATCCACTGTAGACCCCTTATGCGTAAGAGCTACGCGTAAGATTTCTCTTAGGCCTAACCTTTACGCATAAAGTATTCCTTAATCGTAACGGTTTGAACACCTAAAGATTCTGACATTACGAATAATTAACCTGTTAAATATAAACATGAAAACTTGATTGCAGTTAACTCCAAACATCTTTTAGATCACAAAACAAGCATAAGAACATATCAGATACACACAGAAAGACTTAGGCGTAAAATTACTTAAACCCTAAACCCTTAATCTACGCGCATGAGATATAGCTACACAAATCAAACAAGAATGTTTCTGGAGTGTCCTAGATGTCATATGGGTGCAATGGAACAAGATATAACACATTTACACCATAGAATCAGAAGATTCCTGGGATATGAACCCTAAAAGCCTAAAACTTAAATTCTTACAGTTTAGATGTTTCTGGGCTAATTTCAAGGTTCAAAACATGCATATATACTTATTCTAACACTTTCTTGACCACCTAATAACATATCACAGAATAGACAAACCCTAAATGAGCGCAAGAACCCTAGAAATCATATTAGTGAAATTTAAGATTCTGGATGGTTTTGGACAATTGAAATAAGTTTAATAGACACTAAGAAAGGTTTTAACACAACTTATTTCAATCCAAACACTTTTATGCATAATCACCCAGTTCGTTCGAGTAAACAATTTTCCAAAATCAGTTTAAAGAGTTTTAACCGTTGGATTTGAAAGAATTTTAGAAACCCTTGTTTATAATCTTGATCAAAACAGTTTAGAACTTATAGATTATGAAAAACTTGAACGGATTTAGAAGATTTGATTTGGGCCGTTTGATCTTGGTGGTTTAGGAGTAAATGATTTTGTTAAAATTAATTAGCCAAGTTGACACATTCAGTCCTTCAACCTTAAAGAGGTTCCAACCAAGATCCTTTAACTTCCGTTTAGGTAAGACAAAACATTTGTAAGGCAAGAAACTTTACGATACTCCCCCTCGACTTTTGAAATAATGAAATGGTTAAAACATTTGAGTCAGAGGAGAGTAATTGACAAGAAAAATGTCCACCATTTTAGAAGAAACAACATATTTTTGAAAACATGAAAGTACAAGGTTTTATGAAACCGAAAAATATTTACTTTCTCCCCCTCAACACTTGTTCGGGAAAAATAGTGAAAGATTTGATAGAACAAAGTGTTGACTGAAGATTTGTACTTGCGATGTTTGAAAGAATTTAGATAGAAGAATATTTTTGTTGTTTTATCTGATTTTATATTTTTGTATTTTGTTTTTGAAAAATTATTTACAGAAGATGTTTTGGTGTTTGACAGGTTTTTAAGACTGTTTTAAGAGGTCATCTAATTCCTCTTGAGTCAAACACCTCATACCAATTCGGTGGACCAACTCATTAAACCTAGCGGGAGGCAAGGCTTTGGTGAGCAGATCTGCCAATTGGTATTCAGTACCCACAAAGTATAATTCAACGGTACCCTGTTCCACGTGGTCCTTGATGAAATGATAGCATAGATCGATGTGCTTTGATTTCGAGTGCTGAACAGAGTTGCACGAGATCGCAATGGCACTCCAATTGTCGCAGTACATCGGGATTCTGTCAAATACGTAACCATAGTCTTTGAGTTGTGTTCTCATCCAGATGACTTGAGCACAACACGCGGACATGGCTACATATTCTGCTTCGGTTGATGACAGTGATGTACAATCCTGCTTCTTTGATTGCCAAGACACCAGTTTATCACCGAGAAATTGTAGTACTCCTGAAGTACTTTTCCTTGAGTCTACGCATCCTGCGTGATCAGCGTCTGAAAAAGCGATTAGTTCAAAACCAGAATCCTTCGGATACCAGATCCCCAAGTTAATGGTTCCCTTGATGTATCGGAGGATTCTTTTAGCCTCAGAGAGGTGTGTTTCAGTTGGTCGCGACTGATAACGGGGAGCATAGATAAACGGCAAAGACAATATCAGGTCTGCTAGCTGTTAGATACATGAGGGACCCAATAATACTTCGGTATTTGGTGGGGTCAACTAATTTCCCATGTAAATCAGCATCTAACTTCTTGGTATGAGCCATTGGTGTGGCATAAGTGTCACAGGTTGTCATTCCAAATTTGTTTAACAGTTCAAGGGCATATTTGGACTGACTCAGGAAAATACCACGGGGTGATTGATGAACTTGCAGTCCTAGAAAGAACGTAAGTTAACCCATCATGGACATTTCAAAATTTTTCTTCATTAGTTTTGCAAAAGCGATTGAAAACTTTTTATGTGTAGACCCAAAAATGATGTCATCCACGTAAATTTGAACAATTAAGATGTGTGCCCCGTGATATTGTATAAAAAGAGTTGGGTCAACCGAGCCTTTGGTGAAATTATTGGCAATGAGGAAAGATGATAGCTTATCGTACCATGCCCGAGGGGCTTGTTTGAGACCATAAAGAGCTTTGTTCAGTTTGTAGACATGGTTCTGGAACTCAGGATCAACGAATCCATCTGGTTGGATGACATAGACCGTTTCTTTAAGTTGTCCATTGAGAAACGCCGTTTTGACATCCATCTGATAGACCGTCATATTCATATGAGCTGCGAACGTGAGAAATATCCGAACAGCCTCAAGACGAGCAACCGAAGCAAAAGATTCTTCAAAGTCTATTCCCTCTTCCTGACGATAACCCTTAGCAACTAGACGTGACTTGTTTCGGATGACGTTCCCTTCAGCATCCAGTTTGTTTTTCCAAATCCATTTTAGACCAATGACGTAGACCCCTGTTGGTCTTTCAACCAGTTCCCATACTTCAAGACATTTGAATTGGTTGAGTTCTTCCTGCATGGATTCAATCCAGTTATCTTTTGTCATTGCGTCTTTAATGTTTTTAGGCTCAGATTGGCAGACAGTGAGTGCATAAATGCAATGTTCACCATCTGTGTGAAGACGTTGTCTCGTAACGACTGGTTGATTCGGGTTACCAATAATGTTAGCCAGAGGATGGTCTTTTGTCCATCTATGTGTAGAGGGTTGATGTTGGTATACATTGTGCAGATTCTGAGGATTCAAATGGTTTGTTGAAGATTCTGCGACATCTGGTGCAGCAGTCTCATTGGCAAACGGGTTGAAGAACGCATTTGGATCAAAATCTGCAGGTGGGGGTACTTCATTCAGAATATCATCAGCTGGTTCATCATTGGTGGAAGCGGTGTGTTCAACTGTTGTGTTGGAGTCAACTGGTGTAGGTTCATCTTCAACAGTAGTTGTTGTAGCAGGTGTATCAGGTATAGGAATATTATCAGGTTGTGCAGCGGAAACAGCAGATACACCTGGAGCACGTTCATCAATATCGTCACAGAACAGAGGAGCAAATAACCTTTCCATTTGTTGACGAGTTAGCTGAGGGCTTTCTTCAGCTGATGATGGGGTTTGAGGGAAGTTTAAACGGTTGTGACCGGGTTCTAAGCTGTTATACTCAGAAGCCATTTCCGTGAGTTCATCGAAATGAGCATGAATCGTTTCCATTACCTTCTTAGTTTGACGATTCCAGATTCGGAAACCTTTAGAATTGTCACAGTATCCAATAAAGACTCCAATATCAGCTTTGGCTTTGAGCTTTCCAAAATCATCACGATCATTATTCGGATAGCAAAGGGATCCAAATACATGAAAGTGTTTGAGGTTCGGTTTATAGTTGTGGACAATCTCGAAAGGTGTTTTGTTGTGGCGTTTTGTGATCATAGAACGGTTTTGAGTATAGCATGCAGTAGATACAGCTTCTGCCCATAAGTAATCTAGAAGTTTAGCATTGATTAACACTGTTCTTGCAGCTTCCACTAACGTTCGGTTTCGTCTTTCAACAACTCCGTTTTGTTCAGGTGTACGTGCAATAGATGTTTGATGCTGAATTCCCACTTTCTCATAAAATTCACGAAGGGTTTAGTTAACAAATTCAGTTCCTTTGTCTGTCCGAATTAGCCTGACGGTGTTGCGGAGCTGAACCTGTATTTTTGTGAGAAAGGTGATGATCATTTGTGGAGCTTGGTCTTTGCTACGAAGAAAGTAGACCCAAGTCCATCGTGAGTAGTCATCAACAATTACTAATATGTAGCGTTTGCCATTGATTGTTTGCACACTCATCGGGCCACACAAATCCATGTGAAGAAGATGTAGCACATGCTGAGAGCTGTGTTCCACCTTTGAAGGAAAATGAGCACGAGTGCTTTTCCCTTGTTCACAGGCTGAGCAAAGGTGATCTTTTGAATACCGGAATCGTGGGAGACCTTCAACTAGTTTGTGTCGAGCAAGGTTGGTGATGGTTTGAAAGTTTGATGTTGCCTTAGAAAGTAAGCAGATGGGAGATGAAGCAACCATGTCTTGCATAGATATGGTGTAGAGACTAGAATTACGTGAGCCAGACATAAGGTCATTTCCTTGTAGATCACGAATGAAACAAGTTTTCTCCCTGAAAGCAACCTCCAAATCTCCATCACAAAATTGACCTACTGAAAACAGATTGTGACCGAGGCCTTCCACATAGTAAACCCTGCTAATTTCGATGTTCCCATTGACATAATCTCCGTAACCCATGAAAGCTGCGAAGTGATCGTTCCCGAATCTGACAGTGCCAATGAACTTTGCAATAAAGTTTGATAACAGTTTAAGGTTACCTGTCATGTGTCGGGAACATCCGCTATCAACAATCTAGAGAATGATCTGTATCACCTGCATTACACACAGACGACACAGATGGAATAGAAGTAGATGTGGAACCCGAACTGTTAGAGGGTTCCGAAGCAGATATGTTAGACATACACACATTGATAAGTTTAGGCATCCATTTAAATCCTAGTGTGTTATATATCCATTTCTGCCATCTATAACTTCTCTTTGCTTTAGTCTTAGTGAAAACACTAGGTGGTACTACATTCTTAGGAGGTGAAGCGGGAGCTATTGTGATAGCAATGGTTGCCTTAGAATCTAAAGAAGGCGGTCTACCAAGCACAGACTTAGAATGATTAGTGGGCCTAGAGGTATTCCGATTCTTAGGATTTTGTAATCGAGAGATTATAGCTTTAGCAACACATTTGTCATGACAATCAGAATTCATACTCTTCCGACAAATAACACAAGGTGCATCAGGCTGAATATCAAAAGTACTTAACGGTTTAGCATTCGTTACATCACTATTTGTATTACATTTGCTAGACGCAACATCTATAGTGGAAGCAACATGAGTTTTATTCAGAGTCCTAGGGTGTTCTTCTACTTTAGCATTCCTTATTGATCTTTTCTTAGGTCGCAACTTCCTATTCTTCGATTGAGTGCTCCTAGGCTGTGAAGTGCGGACGTTTGGAAAAGATGCAACTATTCCTGTTTCAGTAGAGGGAAAAACATTAGCAACTTGTGATTTGGCAGTGGGAATTCTAGGTTCACGATTACTGAGTGTGACTGGTGCTAATCTCTTAATCACAGTAGGTGGAAGTTGTTCATACTTTCCTAACATTTCCCGTAACTTAGAGATGGTGTGAATCAGATCTTGATTTTCAGAACGAATATTACCAGCAAAATTCATGACTTCTCGAGTGTGAGCAAGATAGTGATCAAGTTCGTTTGATGCTTCAAGTCGAGTCTTTTTTAGTAAATCAAATATGACACCATATTCCTTTTTAACTTTTAAAAGTTCATGTTCATATTTTGAGATTTGACTTTTCAAAGACACGTTTTGATCATCTAGTTGCTCAATTTTAGGATCAGAAGATTTTGCACTCAACTGAGCGATTTTCTTTTGAAAACTGAGTTGATGATTGTGAATATCTTTTTCACACCAATGAAGACGACGTTTTGCATTGTTAATTTCATTGAGTAATCATTTATTTTCAGCTTTTAAAGACTCGATCTGAAGCACATTATCGGTGTTCTCAACAGTTACAACATTGTCAACAATATCAGCAGAGATATGATCAGATGCATATGGCAAAGAATAGAATAACACAACATTATGTATATCAGCACAGATGACATCTTCCAAGAGTCGATCAACATCTTTTCTCAACAGTTTCTTTTTGCGTTTAGTGTTAGAAATAGATGTTTCTGTTTTCTCGAAAACGTTTTCATTACCCCAAGTTCCTTATGAAAATCCTTTTCCCAGGTAATTGCACAACTTTCAAGTTTTTAACATTAGGTAAAAGGTTTTTCTGAAAAACGTCTCTTTGTTCTCTCGCCAGAGGCGATTGAAAATGTTCAACTTTGATTTCAGAGCGATATTCTATCTCATGTTGTAAAATTTTGAGGTCAGCCATGAAAATGTCAAAATATCGAAGAATTTTTCGATTTTCAGGTTGTGAGTTTACTTCACTAATGGAAGGTAAAGGACCATAAGTTTGTGCAAAGTCTGTTTTGGGATTAACATTAGAAGACTCAGGTGTTTTGATGATAACCCTTGGTGTGTTAGAAGAATCCGTTGGTGTGACGAAAGTGACCGCGTTTTTATAATTAAAAGGTTTGTTGTAAACAACGCTTTTTAATTTTGATCGACTCTCGTCTTCTGCATCTAATTCCTCTTGACGATGATATTCAACAACACTCATGACAGTATTATCAATTTTTTATTCTGCACTGGAAACTTCAGGAGTTGGTTTGAATGTTTTTAGTGAAAGCTTTGGTTTGTAATCAGCTAGATTTTTTCCATATCCTTTTGGATTGGGTTTTAAGGTAAACTTTTCAATAGCTGTTACTGATTCACCATGTTTGTAAACAACAGTTTTAAACTCTTTAAGTTTGTTTTGCAAGCCGATAATTTCTTCAAGAAGGTCATCTACCCGATTCGTTGAATGCTTTTTGTATGCGGAGAACTGTTTTTGACAATTTAAAAACTCGGCCTTAGCTTTTTGATTTTCCAAGGTGAGAGCGTTAATTTGCTTTTTATGTTCGTGTTTCAGTTGTTCTAATTCTGACAACAAAGCATTCTTCGAGGCGGCTAGATCACGCATCTGTCTCTCTAAATATTTTTCGTTTTGATGAGATTTTGCAAAAGCGGCTTCAAAACCTTTTTCACGGTTTTCTTGAGTTTTGTAAAAGTTGAGTTGCATTTGTAAGCATTCAAAATCCTTTGTTAACAGTGCATTTTTACTTTTTAAGGACTGATTTAATGCATAACATTCCTCCATTTTGATTTTATGGTCTTGAATTAACCGAGCAAAATCCGGATGAGGCAACAGATCATCTTGTTCAACGTGAGTCGCAACATGATCATTCTTTAGATCCTCAAGTACGACCACGGAGTCAATTTGATTATCAAAGGAAACCATAAGGTCATCTTGATCGTCAAATGTAACTACAGGGTTAACTTGAAAATCATCAGAAAGAGATGTAGAAGACTCATTTTGAACAGTCTGATCCGTGCCGGATTCAGATATTGGCGGAGATATTAGTTCAGATATGATGATGGTTTGTTCGGGTACCTGAGACAAGCCGTCAGTGTCATACACTGGGCCTGTATCACTCATGTGCAGCTCATGCATATTAGCCATCAACATAACAGCTGCATTGGCCTGCAAGTCCTCCATATCATCATCTGAGTCAGCATCTGCCATAAAGCTGTGTTCTTTGTCTGTGAGAGATCCACCAGCTTCATCCTTAAGAGCCAAAAGTAAAGCCTCTTTGAAATAAGCACTGCCCCTAGTCCTTGGCTTTGGGCATGCATTAGCCAGGTGTCCCTTCTCATTGCAGTTGTAGCATCTAAGACCATTTAACCGATTTTGAGCATTTCCCTGTTCCACCACTTGAGCTCTGTTGTTATTCCTACCCACAGCATTAAACCCTTGACCACCGCCCATCTGACGACCATAATCACGATTCTGAACTTCAACACGTCCATTGTTCACAACAGCTTGAGTCCGTGTGTTAGATGAGGAACGAATACGATTGTTGGATTTGTTGGTGTAACGGCCAAAAGCATTAGCAATCATCACAAATCCTTGTTGCAATGCTTCGAATGGATCGGTTTCCTCAGTCGCTTCAGTGACATATGCTTGAGCATTGTTGCTGTATGGAACCAATTGAGTTTGTTGAGGTTGTTGCTGTGAAGGTGTGTTTGAAGCAGTTGGTTGAGTTGCTGGTTGAGAGGGATAATTCTGTTGAGCATACAAGGCAAGTTGTTGATTATCCGGATGTGACTGTTTAGCAATTTGAGCACGGAGAATCCTTTCCCGATCAACTTCCTTTTCATGAGGCTTCAAGTAATCGTACAACAATCCATAAGTAGAATGATGCATATTCTTCGCTTGACGGAGAAAAATGACATACTTCTCCCATTCAGGACCCAGACTACTCAGGAACTTAGTATTCACTGCAATTCTTGGCATGATGATGTTGTGTTTATCCAAATCATTGATGATGTCTGAAAATCGATGATGATAGGACTCTAGTGTCTCTCCAGGTTCAATCATGAAGTGTTCATAAGCCAAGTAAATTTTGGATTCCAAATCCTCCTGATTGAGTACAGATCCTTCCATAAGAAGACGAATATGATCCCACATTTTTTGTGCAGTCTTTTGAGCATCAACACTACGAAGAATTGGGTTTGGTAATCCTAAGAGGATGTATTCCATTGCAAGTTTATCAGCTTCATAGTGTAGAAGTTCTGTAGGATTTAAATCTGCAACAGTAGCAATGTTGGTTTGTTCATCTCTTGGTGGAATAGCAGTTGGATCTCCGGGTACAATGACAGTAGGCATCTCAAATGGACCTTCCAAGATAACCTTCTTTAAGAACTTTCCATGTGGCTTCTTTAGATCACAAAACCTAAAGAACCTTATCACCCATTGATCATAGTTTCCTGGAGTGAGCATTGGAGGTCTATCAAGTGATCCAGCTTCATGAATTGATTGTTGGCTGCTTAAAGCTTCACACATCTTTGCAAACCAAGTGGGTTCCTTCATAGTGTTCCTTGATGGATGTTGATTAAAATCGTTTGTGTAGGTTTGAACTTGAAGACTTGGTGGTGTTTGAACCATTTGTGGTGGTGGAATTGCACCAAGTTGTGGAGTATGTTGCTGATTAAATTGTTGTTGATAAATAGCTTGTTGTTGATTCCATTGTTGATGTTGTGGAGTTAATTGTTGTTGTTGTTGATGATTATAAGTGTGAGGGAAATAGTTAGAGTATGGTGGTTGAGACATGTTGATGAACTTGTGTAGTAAAAATGGATCTTTGTAGTCGAATGAACCTTTGTTGATGAAGTATCCTCAGGCGTAGAAAAGACAAGAAACCAAGTAGTACTTATGCGTAAAAACACCAAACGATACGCGTAACAATAAGAAGTTACGCGTAGGATTTAGCTTACACGTAAGTAAGATAAAAACACTAAAGTTATGCGTAGACAAAAGTTAGGCGTAGAAAGTTAGGCGTAGGATTACCTTATGCGTAGACCTAAGTTTACGCGTAAAGTGAATCTTATGCGTAGGATTTCTACGCGTAAGCTTATGCTTATGCGTAAGTTTAGGGTTTTTGCCCAAATGATCTTTTACACTTCACAGTGCAAAAGATATCTAAAGTCGACGTATTTTCAGACTTATCCAAGTAAGAAAACACGGAATAAACCAGGAAAATGAAGATCAAACCAAGGAAAAATCTTACGCGTAATTTTAGGGTTTTGATACGTGTAGAATTACTCGTAACTTTGATTTTATCCAAATGTGTTTCTAAACCAGATTTTTGTTATGGAATAGCTTCAATAGTATCAAAAGAACACAAAAATGTGAATTTTGATGTACCAAAACTGCTAAACGGGTTACGCGTAGAACGACACCCACAAACAAAAACAAGCTTAAAAACGTAGATCCACGCGTAAAGTTTGAAACTTTTTGCCAAAAACCAGTATTTTAACACCTCAAAACATTGAAAGTACAAGAATCTTGGATTAAAAAGTGTAAAAAACGAGTTTTTAAGAGAACCAAAGATTGCGTTATCTTTACGCGTAAGACCCAAAACCAAAACTTCAAAAACAAAGTGTACACCCAACTATTTGGCGATTGATACCACTGTTAGGTCACTAGTTTTACAAACACAAGTTATAAGAGAAGAGATGAAGGCGGATGAACAAGATCTAACACACACACAAACAATATTATGACCGGTTATGCGTAAGGCATATGTGAAAGAGAAAACTTGAACAACCAACCCTCAAGTGAGGGTTATTACATGGTTTATATAGGCAAGGAGCTAGGGCAACACTCCCTCTCCTTCTCTATTCCTTATTGGGCTTGGATCAAGCTTATGGGCCTTCTACATAAGCTTGACCTTAAACAAACATAAAGGCCATAATAAAGCTACCTATTACATATGAAATATAAATACTTGAAATACTGTTTAGGAGTGATTCCAACAACGTCAACCCCATCAGCCGATATTCCTAGCCATAGATTTCTTGGATCTTCAGCAATTTTGGGGAATTTTTCATCTATGGTACACCATGCCTTTGAATCTGCGGGGTGACGTAACACACCATCGGTTATCCTCCGTGTCGCGTGCCATCTTAAATCTTCTGAAATACTTTCTAGCTTAAATAGTCGTTGCAGTCTTGGTATAATTGGAAAGTACCACATTAGCTTTGCTGGAATGTTTTCGTTCACTTTATGTGTCTTATTATCCACCTTCCGTCTTGATATCCCACAAGTTCGACACGCAGTCAAATCCTTGTCATCCTTCTAGTAAAGAAGGCAGTTGTTGATACATACATGTATCTTTATGTATCCTGATCCCATCAATTTCAATATTTTTTTGGCTTGATAAGTGTTTTCCACCATTTCATTACCAGAAGGTAGCATCTTCTTTAACAATCCTAGTAATTCAGTAAAGAACTTATCAGAACATCCGTACTTACCCTTCAAGTTGAGTAGTTTAACTATTGCCGACAACTTTGTGAAGTCAGGACATCCTTCGTAAAGAGGCTTCTTTGGGTCTAATAATATTTGTTGAAAATTGACAATATCATCCTCATCATGATTATCTTTTGTAGCATTAACCATTTCTACTGTTACTGGGGCATATGTTGGAATATATGAAGCAAAATCCGTGTCGTCAACAAACTCTGTTGTATCATTAACAGGTTTTTCGGTACTTATGATGACTCATCCTTCTCTCCATATTTAGTCCAGTTTAGGTAGCTTAGATCAAACCCATTTCTGAATAAATGGAACTGCACTTTCTCCACTTTATGCTCTATGTGGTTTAAACAATATGTACACGGACATGGCATTGAAAGATCATTTTTATTAATTCGTGGGTCGATGTTCCCCATCTTCCGCAAGTTGTGTACTGCATAATCAATAAAATCTGCTACTCCATCAACATAAGATTTGTTGGTCCTATTAGTTCCTATCCAAGACTTGTCCATGTTTATAAATGTGTCCCACTTATCCGAGCAGCAATGTTTATAAATGTAGTCCCTGCAGGCATGTTAAAAAGTCAGTCCAAGTTATAGAAGACAACATCAAACAGCAATTGATGATCTTAAAAGTTAAAAAAGACATTCAAGTAATGAGGATAGCTCAAAGATTGAAAGTGGTATTGAATTATGCTAAGAATTGAAAAAAGTCTAATGAAACAGTTCCTAAAGGGGTGTTTGGGTCAAGGAAAAATAAGAAATTAACTAGCTAAATTATGGTTCCATGTTCATGTGGTAACATGCTTAACAGGGTTTCTTATATTTTTTTAACAAATTAACTATCTAAAGTTACCAAGAAAATGACATAATTTACAATAGGATATCTCAAAACAAATGTTCAATTAGCTAATAGGCTTAACAGGGTTACTTATATATTTTATGTGTTAGAACGATGTGTACAAAAGGAACATAACAATACTTACCAGTGGTGACGGGACTGGTGGGTCTATGATGGGAGAGTTGTGGTGGTGACGGGATTTATGGTGAGATGAGAGGGAGGTGTGGCGGTGACAGGAGGAGGAGTTAATTTTTGCGATTAGTTTGGAATGGCCTTGATGCAAACTTTGGGGGGAATAAATTTAATTTGTGGGGGGAATTTTAAATTTGCTTAAATTTTTGAAAAGTTTTCATATTAGTTTAAAATGGTTTTTTCTCGTTTGATTTAATGATTTTTTATCATTTAATTAGTTTAAAAAAGTTTTTTATTCATAATAAATAAAATAAAATTCATAAAAATACAAATCTTTTAAAAAAAATTGTATTTAAGTATTTAAGACTTTTGAAAAATAATTTTAATTTTTATCCTTAAATTTCCAATATTTGGTATTTTTAGGATTAAGTGCATTTTAGGTTATTTCGACTTTTGTTACTTGATTTATTTGCTTATTTAGTTGTTTTTAGTTTATGTTTCATAAATTTATTCACAAAATCCAAATATCTTTCATTATTCTTTATCACCCGATCACGAACCGAACGCGAATTTCCATTCACACTCCATTGGGACTTAAAACGACCTGGGAATATCTCATATTTATGGAAAATATTGTGTTTTCACTTTCTTTTACCAAATTGGGATTTTCATTCTCGGGTAGACAGCAAATTGACCATTTGGTCGGGTTTTTGATAATATAATATTATATATAGTATTGATTGAATCATGTCGTACCCGACCCACCATGTGAACTAGCCATTATCACCGGTCATGCATGGGTTGCACTGGTTTGGTAGGTGTATAGTTAAAGTGTGAAGGTTATATGAACTATATTAAAGTTATTAAGGGTGGGCACGTTAATTTTGACATTTGAGGATGACATAAAATCATTAACTCACACGTCTTTACTCAAAACACTGTGTGAAACTGTATTTAGGGTTGTGTTAGATACGTTGGGCACGGTGTTAGGATCGTATGTATGGAAGATTTGGTGATTCAGGAGGTCGGGGAAGATGGAAGAACATCTTCATCATGTTAGTGAGAGAAAGTATGAGGAGAAGGGAGAAACTATGTGTTTTATTATTAGGAAAGGTGAAAATACACTAAAGAGACTCACCCCTCCATGGAAGTATGGAGGGGTATTTATAGCTAAACACTTACAACTATGGCTATATGACATAACAAGCCCATGTGTTTTAGCTAACAAGGATAGAAATTGTAATCCCGTCAATGTCGTTCCATTTATGAGTTAGGAGCGATTCCAACAATCTTCTCCCAATGGGACGACATAAGGGATTACTTACAACATTTACTACAAATATAGAAAACAAATAAAGAAAGGTCTTCATAAGCTCTTCAAGTGCTGAGGATGATGAAAGTTTACGCTCTTTGCCTTCTTCTTGTACCTCGACTTGAGAACTATTTTCTTCACTTGTAGGCAAATGATGTAATATGCATAAATTGGATTAACTTCCCCCCAATTCATGATGCATGTCTTTAGCAGCTTCTCCGTACACTCCTTTTTGGCGAAGTTTCTGAATCAGCTTCCCCCCAAATTGACAACCGTCTTCAGCAGATTCGAAACTTTGATGTAGTGGACATTTCCTCTAACTTTTAAAATTTTCAGTACGCAGCGGAATTTGTAGATGAGCAGTAAACCACACAAGGTAAATTTGACTTGTTGCGGAAAATCCGTTCGGGGGTAGCATGCAAGAAATCAACAATATCTTCTCATTTATGTAGATGCTTCACACCAAACAAACCACGAAAGACGAAATGAAACGACTTCCCCCTGAATGTTGCGGTCTATCGGAATAATAATCACTTGTGAATATGCAGTTACTCGATAAAATGACCGTGTGTGAGGTATCATAACATCCTATTTAGGTAACTTCACACACGATAACTCTGTGAAAGTGAGACGATAACACCAAAGTGAGACGTTTGAACCACAGATCGTCTCATTTCTCCTCCCTGATTGAAGAAATTCATGAAAAGAGAGGGTTTTCGCAAAAAAAATACAAAAACATCAAAGGAAGCAGACACCACCTATACTCTCTTCCCCCCGATGTTTTCAATGAATCAGAATCATACACCACGTATGTTGATGATGAATTGGAGACAGCGAAACCATGTATGTCCAAGTAATCGAACAATTGTGAAGTACCATAAATATAATGTGAGAATCAATTGCTGATAAGACTTCTCTACTCGTTTATACTCTTCTCAGCTAACTCTTTACCGACCCCATTATCATTTTGACGGCTTTTTGTAGTGACTACTGATGGAGAAAACCCAATGTGACGAACTTGAGACTGAAGTAAAATAACCCGAACTTGTGACTTAAACTTGCACTATTGTCAAACGAAGAACCCTTTTTCTTATCACCATCGGAAAAAAAGTAAACTATAAGTTTCTCAAATTATCCACACCTTAGTGTGACACTTGAGCACAACAACGTAACTCCTTAAAAGTGATAGTTATACGCTGTGAGCACAACAACGTAACTCCTTACATCAGGTATAACTAGACAACTCAATTCTTTGTCATTCGTAACGGTTAAAGCTCGAACAAGGATCTCGAAAAATCATGCATCCAACCAACCCCGATGTCTTCAAAATACTAAGAGCACGCACCCGTGATATCCCACTTCAACCTCAAATAAATAATAAAGAATTAACGCCGTAGTCACATCTTGCGGTTATATGCCCAAAACTAGCCTTTGTTAAAGGTTAGATGAACTTTGATGATGGTTTCCCGATCTTGTCAAAACGTATTACGTGTCCCCGTGAAAATTTTAATACGACCAAAAAAAACCACTCTCTATGCCAAATATAATCAATGATTTATCCAAAAAATAAATTTCGGAAAGCATCTTGATAATTCTCATAATCGAATTTGTAGCCAAACCCATATCCCAGTCCATTTATCTCTTTGTACCACTGATTTCGGTAATAAGCCATAATATACCAATAGACCAGTCCAAATGGTGTTACACTTAGGCCCAATACATCCGGATCACAACCCAAAATAAAATGAAACCCTTTCAAGCCCATTAACAACATGCAAATCACTGATCCGGTATAAGTGATGATATATAATTTATCACAGCAACATTTGACCTAAACCAAAATACTCACAATATCATCGCCTACCACATATCCATTTCTTCTCACCAGCCAAAAGAAAAACCCATCTGAAACTCAACTGATTCTCAACTCAGTTCTCCAAATCTCAAGTTACCATCTTCTTACTAACAATCTGAGCACAATATTCACAATTACCATCACACTACCGAACCTAAATGATTAATTTTTCTTCTCCAATTATGAATAAAGAAGTGACCAAGCGTCTTCAAGATCCATATGAGGGTCTCGGGTAGGTGACAATAATTGTTGAAGTGTTAGTAACGAATCAAGATAAAAGAATAACATTATTGTTATTTCTTTAATCTTTTAGTTTCGGATATTAATTGAAGCTAGGCTTCATAATATATCGATGATGTTTTTGTTTATCCTCTTTAAGATTCGTTAAAAAAATTTATGAGAGAATATAAACAAAACTGAGATTTTAATAATTGTTTTAATTTTATGTCCGAGTCTTAGATCAATGATGTGCATATCTTTTGTATAGTTCAAAAGTTTTTAAAAAAAAAACTTTAATGGAACGAAAGATGTCATTTTGAGATCATCTTGAGTAGTTGTTTGAATGAGATAGATGGAATAGGTAGATATGAAGTTGATTTTGGACTGAAGATGGGTTTTGGACTGAGGTCACATAAGTTTGTTAATTTTTTATTTGGTATTTGTCGTGGTCGAGTTTGTTTGAATCTTCTTTATCTCATTTCCTGTTCTTACGCGTAAGGTCAGAACCTTATGCGTAACCTATGAAGGTTAGGCGTAGAAATTGTTACGCATAAGACCTTACGCGTAGGTTTCTTAGGCGTAAACAAGGCTATGCATAAGCAATGTTTTAGGCGTAAACCAACAGCATAGGCGTAAGCCTTACGCGTAATACCTTACGAGTAACTTTCCAAGTTACTCGTAAACAATCTAAAGATCCTTAGGCGTAGAACTAGGGTTTTGACCCGTGTTGACTTTTTTTCCGGCGTTGTATTTCGACCAAAAATCTGTCCAGCTTCATAGTAACCAAGAAAAATGACATAAAGACTCTTCATTTTGACCATGAATATAACGAGATGACCAAACATGTATGTTTCACGTGTAATGGTATACAAAGCCAGTTAAAAAAGTGATGTATCCACAACAGGACTACCACAATATGTAACCACATGGACTTAAAATATATATATATATATATATATATATATATATATATATATATATATATATATATATATATATATATATATATATATAAGACAAGATGAAAACAACCGTGAAAGAATATGTCAAAAATAGTTTAAAAGTTATCATTTTGACAAGATATATCATCACGCAAACCAAAAATAAACCGACCTTGCTCTTGATATCAATGTTAGGATCGTATGTATGGAAGATTTGGTGATTCAGGAGGTCGGGGAACATGGAAGAACATCTTCATCATGTTAGTGAGAGAAAGTATGAGGAGAAGGGAGAAACTATGTGTTTTATTATTAGGAAAGGTGAAAGTACACTAAAGAGACTCACCCCTCCATGGAAGTATGGAGGGGTATTTATAGCTAAACACTTACAACTATGGCTATATGACATAACAAGCCCATGTGTTTTAGCTAACAAGAATAGAAACTGTAATCCCGTCAATGTCGTTCCATTTACGAGTTAGGAGCGATTCCAACAATCTTCCCCCAATGGACGACATAAGGGATTACTTACAACATTTACTACAAATATAGGAAGCAAATAAAGAAAGGTCTTCATAAGCTCTTCAAGTGCTGAGGATGATGAAAGTTTACGCTCTTTGTCTTCTTCTTGTACCTTGACTTGAGAACCGTTTTCTTCACTTGTAGACAAATGATGTAATATGCATAAATTGGATTAACTTCCCCCCCCCCCCCAAATTCATGCTGCATGTCTTTAGCAGCTTCTCTGTACACTCCTTTTTGGCGAAGTTTCTGAATCAACTTCCCCCGAAACTGACAACCGTCTTCAGCAGATTCGAAACTTTGATGTAGTGAACATTTCCTCTAACTTTTGAAATTTTCAGTACGCAGCAGAATTTGTAGATGAGCAGTAAACCACACAAGGTAAATCTGACTTATTGCGGAAAATCCGTTCAGAGGTAACATGCAAGAAATCAACAAGATCTTCTCACATATGTAGATGCTTCACACCAAACAAACCACGAAAGACGAAATGAAATGACTTCCCCCTGAATGTTGCGGTCTATCGGAATAATAGTTACTTGTGAATCTGCAATTGCTCGATAAAATGACCGTGTGTGTGGCATCACAACATCATATTTAGGTAACTTCACACACGATAACTCTATGAAAGTGAGATGATAACACCAAAGAGAGACGTTTGAACCACATATCGTCTCATTTCTTCCCCCTGATTGAAGAAATTCATGAAAGGAGAGGGTTTTCGCAAAAAAATACAAAAACATCAAAGGAAGCAGACACCACCTATACTCTCTTCCCCCTTACAACCCTTGTGCGTTTTCGTCCGTTTTAGTCGGGCCTATACGTTTTCGTCCGTGTTCATACGTTTTCTTAGTTTTGTACATTTTTTTGTCCGTTTTTGTACGTTTTTACACGTTTTCGTCTCTTTTCATATGTTTTCGTCCATTTTCAACTGTTTTACATAGTAACGTAGATTTTATTACGTTCTTATACGTTTTCGTCCGCTATAGTCCGTTTCTTGTCCGTTTTAGCCATTTTAATATGTTTTAAGACTTTTTCGCCCGTTTTCACACGCTTTCTTACACTTTTACACATTTTCCTACGTTTTCACACGTTTGCGTCTGTTTTCATACGTTTTTGTCCATTTTCGTATGTCTTTGTCCTTTTTAATCAGTCTTTATAAGTTTTCGTTTTTGAATACACATTTTCGTCCGTGTTTACACTTTGTAGCTGGTTTTTTCATGTTTTAGTCCATTTGTATAACTTTTTGTCTGTTTTCATCCGTTTCTAGCCGTTTTCATCTATCTTAGACGTTTTCGTACGTTTTCATACATTTCCATTTGTTTTACATTTTAACGTACATTTTCTTACGTTCTCACACATTTTCGTACGCTATAGTCCCTTTTTTGTCCATTTTCATCTGTTTTAGCCATTTTCATATGTTTTAAGACATTTTCGCCCGTTTTCATACGCTTTCTTACACTTTTACACATTTTCTTACGTTTTCACACGTTTGCGTCTGTTTTCATACGTTTTTGTCCGTTTTCATACGTCTTTGTCCTTTTTAATCAGTCTTTATAAGTTTTCGTTTTTGTTTACACATTTTCGTCCGTGTTTACAGTTTGTCGCTGGTTTTTTCATGTTTTAGTCCGTTTGTATAAGTTTTTGTCAGTTTCTAGCCGTTTTCATCTATCTTAGACATTTTCGTACGTTTTCATACATTTCCATCTGGTTTACATATTAATGTACATTTTCTTACGTTCTCACACATTTTCGTCCGCTTTAGTCCATTTTTTGTCCGTTTTCATTCGTTTTAGCCATTTTCATATGTTTTTTTAGACTTTTTAGCCCTTTTTCATACCCTTTCTTACACTTTTACACATTTTCCTACATTTTTTACACTTTTTTGTCTCTTTTCATATGTTTTTGTCTGTTTTCGTACGTCTTTGTCCTTTTATTCAGTTTTTATATGTCTTCGTTTTTGTTTACACGTTTTCGTCCGTGTTTACACTTTGTCGCTGGTTTTTTCATGTTTTAGTCCGTTTGTATAACTTTTTGACCGTTTTCGTCCGTTTCTAGCCGTTTTCATCTATTTTAGACATTTTCGTCCGTTTTCATACGCTTTCATCTGTTTTACATATTAATGTACATTTTCTTACGTTTCATACGTTTTCTTACGTTCTTACACGTTTTCGTCCGCTTTAGTCTATTTTTTCCATTTTTAAGACTTTTCGGGTCAACCCAAGAAGCGAAATGAATTCATATTCGGTTTTCGGTTCACTTCGATTTAATTCTAGTTCCGTTCGGTTCGGTTTTCGTGTTGAACCGAATAAAAAAATAACCGATTTAATGAAACCAAATAACCCGATAACCGAACTGATAAACACCCCTAATTTATAGTGATAGTTTAAAAGGAGGACTTATTTTGCGGTTTTAAAAATTAGGTTGTTAGGATTTAGAAAATCCCGTTATTAAAAATTCGGTCACCTCAAGTATATGTATTCATTAGAAAGCTCGTATTCGTAGTCATTTAGTGTTAGTAAGTAGTTTGTTAAGTATCACCGTGGAGGACGGACGGATCTTTACCCACTGTATGCCTGATCCACAGCCCGTAGAAGGAGTGTCATGTTTGTAACTATAAATACCCTTTGCCTAGCAAGGCAAAGGGTTGGAGCTTCATAATATCATTTTTCTTTGTCTCACTAAGTTCCTAAATCTCTTCCACTTTCTCTCTCTAAGACTTATACCATACGCCCCCTTTTATTAAGTTGTGATGTGTTTGTGAAAACCAATATGTTACAAATGGTATCAGAGCTATGGTTTGATCACTCATCTCTCATGTTCTTGGATTTTCTTGGGAATGATGTTAACAGTTACCACTGATAAGCTTGTGGAAGACACTGCTGAAGAATGCACTAGCAGTGGAAACACATTACCACTGCTAGTACATATTATTACCACTGCTATTAGGATAATTGTTATGTATTCGTGTATAGATAAGTATAGACAAGATCTTGTGTATATTCTCTATAGATAGTATTATACTTATCTTGTAAAGGACTCCTTGTGCTATAAAATGAGGTCCTAGGTCATTGTTCTAGGTACGTATGCTTCAAGGTGTAACCCTAGTGATAAGCAAAATCACTCGTATTATTCTTAATAATATTGAAGCTTTGTGTTATACTGTTATCACTTACATTACATCATACAATTCATCTTCTGAGTTATACTAAGTATATTCCGCGTACTTATTAATATAACTCAAAGTGTCACTAACACAAGGTGTGCGTTTAGATCCATCAGAGCAAGGTTCTGGTACTTTGATTCAGAAGATCCAAGGAATAAGCTTAACAAACTCACTCAAATCAATGGAGATGGAAAACCAGTCCAACTCTGCTCCAAGGCTTCCTAAGCTCAAACTCAATGAGTTTGAGATGTAGAGGATAATGATTGAGCAATACTTTCTCATACAAGACTATGCTCTGTGGGAGATCATCTTAACTGGTGACTCCTTCCAGCCTGTGAAGACGACTGAGAAAGTTGGTGACAAAGAAGTTGTAACAGTTTCTGAACCTTCTACTACTGATGAAAGAACACAGAAGAAGAATGACATGAAGGCCAGAAGTTTGTTACTAATGACTCTTACTAAAGACCAGATCATTGCTTTCAGCAAATACAAGACAACAAAAGAACCTTTTGAAGAGATTTGCTCAGTGTTTGGTGGCAATGATGCTACTAAGAAGACTCAAAAGACATATTTGAAGCAAAGTTATGAAAACCTCTCTGCTTCAAGCAATGAATCACTTGACAACATCTTCACCAAACTCCAAAAGATTGTCACACAATTGACTGTGCTTGGAATTGAGGTAGAAAAGGAAGACCTCAATTTGAAGTTTATAAGAAGTTTACCTTTTGAGTTTCATACTAATGTTACAGTCTGGGAAAATAAACCAGGGATTGAAACTATGAAGCTCAATGATCTTTACAACAACTTCAAACTCATTGAACAAAGATTGAAGAAGGCAAGGAAACTTGGTACAAGCTCTAGCAGCTTGGCATTGATGTCAACCTCTGTTGACAGTGATGATTCTGAAGATGACAGTGATGATGACATTGCCACTGTTGGTTCTACAGTTTCCACTGGTAATGCCATTGTTACCATTGCAGGTTCAAAGAAGAAGGTTGCTGGTATTGGAGATCCTACCTTTTATGCCTTTATCTCCACTCAAGTTAATGGCTGTATATTAACTCATGAAGACATAGAGCAAATTGATGATGATGATGATGATTTGGAGGAGATGGACATAAAGTGGCAAATAGATTTTCTTAGCATGAGGGCTAGGAAATTCTACAAGAAGACTGGCAAGCCAATTCACACAATGTTAGTGAAACTACAGGGTTTGATAAAAAGAAAGTAGAGTGTTTCACCTGTCACAAGTTGGGGAATTTTGCTAGAGAATGTAGAAGACCAAGGAAGCAGGACAATAGGTCTACTTGGTACAAGCAAAATAAAGAACCAATTGTGGAGGAACCAAAGGCAATGCTTGCAATTGATGGTGTGAGCTATGATTAGAGTTTCATGGCTGATGGACAAGAGGAACAATCTTCAGATGCTGCTTTTATTGCTACAGAACATGCTCTCATGGCCTTCTCTGACTCTGAGGTACAAAACTTTGAAAGTTGTTCAAAAACATGTAGGGCTTCTAGAGAATGTGAAAGGCTTAATGAATTATATGAAAACTAAAGAACATGGTTGTTTGATGCTAATTATAATGTGTCAAACCTTAGAAGAGGCATATCTGTATTAGAAAAACAACTAGAGCATTATAGAGCAAATGAGACAAAATATAATGATGATATGGTTGTTCTTAGAAGAGAGTTAGATCATAAGATAGCAGTGAATGAGGCACTAAAAGAAGAGCTTGAAAGACTTCAAAAGATAAACGAGAATGTCAATTTATCTGTTGACACCTTATATAATCAGTCTAAGTCAATTGATAAAATTTGGAATGCTCAAATTACTAGTAAAGTTAAGTCTGGTATGGGATACAATACAGTTCCTCCACCACTAAGGGGTGTTCCAGCACCTCCTGGCATAGATTCAGCTCATACAGGCCTTGAAGAATTTCAGGAACCTAATCTTGAAAATGGTCCTCCCAAATTTGTGAAAAGTGAGGAAGAGGTTAAGCATGAATCTGATGTTTTTGAAAGTGCAAGTGACTCATCTGTTGTAGATGAGAATGTTAAAAAGAATGTAGAGGATTCTATCCCACAAGTTGTAAATACTATTACAGAGGAACCTAGGAAACAAGTTAATAAACCTAGATCAACTGTAAGGTATGCTGAGATGTATAGAAACAAGTCATCAACTCCTAGGGGTAACCAGAGGAGTTGGAATCATTTAAAATCTCAACAACTAGGTAGTGAGTTTGTGATGAACAATAAAGCATGTTATATCTGTGGTAGCTTTGAACATTTACATGCTAATTGTGACTATCATGTTGGGAGAAGGGAAGTATATGGGAATAAAAGGGTGGAGTCAAACAGGTTTCAAAACAAAATACACCCTAATTAACACAACAACATGATCCCAAGAGTAGTTCAACTAAGAAGTGGTCTTAAAACTTTTGCCACTGCTAAAACTGTTAACATTGCTCACCCTAAAACACCTATTGCAAGTGCAAAATCCAAAACAACTTTTGTAAAATCTGCACAAACAGGGAGAATGTCTTTTCATAATAAAAGGGTTCAATATAAACAACATTGGGAACCAAAAACTAAACCAGTAGTTACTACTGCTCAGTCAAAAGTTCCCACTGCAAGGGTTGTAAACAAGAACAGGGGTAACATGGGAAATGTTGTGAAGACCTCAGCATGTTGGGAATGGAAACCTAAAGGAATTACCTCAACAACCAATCCCAATGGTTTATCAATGACCTTTGATAGATTTAACTATATTGATACACGAGGTAGATCCAAGTCAATCATGGCTTGGTCTCCAAAGGAAACTAACTCCTTTCTTATATGTGCAGGAACATCCAAGGACAAAGAGATCAGATCAAGGCTACACAGATAGTGGATGTTCAAGGCACATGACTGGAAACAAGTCCTATCTCTCAAATTTTGAATACTATGATGGACAGTTTGTCAGCTTTGGAGTTGGAGTTATTGGAAAAGTTACTGGTAAAGGGGTCATCAAAACTGGTAACTTGGATTTTGAACCTGTGTACTATGTAAAAGAGCTTAAGTATAATATTTTTAGTGTGTCACACATGTGTGACAAGTAAACAATGTTCTTTTTACTGAAGATATGTGTTTTGTTGTCTCTAAGGATTTTAAGATGCTTGATGAAAGTCAGACTCTTCTTAAGATTCCTAGAAAAGGGAACTTATATAGCTTTGATATGAATAAAATTGTTGCTAAAGATGATTATGCTTGCTTGCTTGCAAAGGCCACAGTGGATGAATCCATGTTATGGCATAGAAGACTTGGTCATATTAATTTCAAAACCATAAATAAGATTGTTAAAGATGGTTTGGTAAGAGGCTTGCCTCAAAAAAGATTTGAAAATGATCAAACATGTGTTGCTTGTCTTAAAGGCAAACAACACAGAGCTTCTTGCAGGTCAAAATTGGTTAACTCTATTGCTCACCCACTTCATATGTTACATATGGACTTGTTTGGTCCTACATCTGTGAGTAGCTAAAATCTTAAGAAGTATTATCTTGTTGTGACTGATGATTTTAGTAGGTTTACATTTCTTTCTTAGAACTAAGCATGAAACAACTGGCATCCTTAAGACCTTCATTGCAGAAGTAGAAAACTAATATGATATGAAAGTTAAAATCATTAGGTGTGACAATAGGACAGAGTTTAAAAATAGAGATATGGATGATTTTTGCAGAGATAAAGGTATTAAAAGAGAATTTAGTGTAGCTAGAACTCCTCATCAAAACGGTGTTGCTGAGAGGAGAAATAGGACACTAATAGAGGCTGCTAGAACTATGTTGGCAGATTCAAAATTGCCAATCACTTTTTGGGCTGAAGCAGTTAACACTGCTTGTTATGTACAAAAGAGGGTTTTAGTAGTGAAAACAAAGAACAAGACACCTTATGAGTTATTTAGAGGTAGACCCCCTATCCTAGACTTCATGAGACCATTTGGATGTCATGTCACTATTCTCAATACCATAGATCATCTGGGAAAATTTGAAGAAAAATCTGATGAAGGGTATTTTTTTGGGTATTCCATGGTTAGTAAAGCTTTTAGAGTATTCAACTTAAGAACCCAAAAGATTGAAGAGAATCTGCATGTTGAGTTCCTAGAAAAAAAATTGAATGTCAAAAGAACTGGTCCAGAAAGGCTGTTTGATCTTGATACTCTAACACATACCATGAACTATGTACCTATCTCTATAGGTACATCTACTTATGATTTTGCAGGTTCAGAAGAGTTTCTTGATGATGATGAACCAAGAAAGGATCAAGCAAATGATTAAGATGAATTCATTTTGCCACTTTGGGACTATGCAGATAATGATGATATTCTAAGGACAGGAGATGCTCAACCTTCTAATGATTCTGGAAAGAAGGAGATAGCAATATGAACACTGAAAATTCTAAAAGCAGTGGAAATTTAGATTCCACTGCTATGCCAGAAGTTTCCACTGCAACACCAGAAGTGGAAAATACAACTCCGGTTACAGAGGAAGCTCAAGCCAATAATGTTGAAATCTCAAATATGCCAAATGAGATTGCAGTTCCTCAAACTCCCCATACCTCAATTCATAAATCACATCCTGTTGAAAATGTGATTGGGGATGTTAATTCACCAGTGAAGACTAGAAGACAATCAAAATTACCTGATATTCATGGATTTATTAGTGAAATCTATGGATCCAAGAATCATGAAGGCAAGAATGAATGTCTTTTCATGTGTTTTCTGTCACAAATGGAGCCAAAGAATGTATACAAGGCACTTGAAGATGAAAGTTGGGTGGAAGCAATGCAAGAAAAGTTGCTCTAGTTCAAGATTCAAAGGGTTTGGGTGCTTTGCAATTTACCTCATGGCAAGAAGGTAATAGCTACAAAATGGGTGTTCAAAAACAAAACGGATGAAAGAGGAATTGTTATAAGAAACAAGGCTAAGATTGTGGCTTAAGGATACACTCAGGAGGAGGGTATTGACTATGAAGAAGTGTTTCCCCCAGTTGCAAGAATTGAAGCAATTAGGCTGTTCTTAGCCTATGCATCTTTTATGGGCTTTAAAGTCTATCAAATGGATGTAAAGAGTGCTTTTCTATATGGGCAGATTGATGAGGAGGCATATGTTTCACAACCTCCAGGCTTTGAAGACCCTGACTATACAAACAAAGTGTACAGGGTGGTTAAAGCTTTATATGGCTTGCATCAGGCACCAAGAAAATGGTATGAGACCTTAACTACTTATCTTCTTGATAATGGGTTTCATAGACGTAGAGTGGATCAGACTTTGTTCATCAAGAAAGACAAGATTGATATCTTGCTGGTTCAAGTATATGTTGATGATATTATTTTTGGCTCTACAAAGACAGAGATGTGCAAAGAGTTTGAGAAGCTAATGAAGGATGAGTTCAAGATGAGTTCTATGGGTGAACTCACATTCTTTTTGGGACTTCAAGTACAACAAAGGCCAGATGGTATTTTCATCAATCAAGATAAATATGTGGCTGGGATACTAAGGAAGTTCAAGTTCACTAATGCAAAGTCATCCAACACCCCTGCAGACAAGACTACGCATCAACTTTTGAAGGTGAATAGTAGTGAAGCAGTTGATGTGCACATGTACAGATCTATGATTGGTTCTTTGATGTATCTTACATCATCTAGGCCAGAAATTATGTTTGCAGTATGTGCTTGTGCAAGGTTTCAGGTCACTCCTAAGTTCTCATACTTGACTGATGTGAAAAAGATTTTTAGATATCTTAAAGCATTTCCTAATATGGGATTATGGTACCCTAGAGAATCACCTCTAGAATTGGTAACTTACTCAGATAGTGACTATACTGGAGCTAGTTTGGATAGAAAATCTTCAACAGGTGGACGCCAATTTCTTGGAAACAAATTGGTGTCATGGCAGTGCAAGAAACAAACAATGGTGGCAAATTCATCAACTGAGGCAGAATATGTGGCTACTGCAAGTTGTTGTGCTCAAGTTCTATGGCTTCAAAATCAACTTTTGGACTATGGGTACAATTTGTTGAATACCATCATTTATATTGACAATAGTAGTACCATTTGCATAATTAAGAATCCAGTTCAACACACAAAGACTAAACATATTGAAATTAGACACCATTTTATAAGAGATTGTTATGAGAAAAGGCTAATTCAAGTTGTCAAAATCCATACTGATAATAACTATGCTAATTTATTAACAAAAGGACTTGATGTGGGTAGATTTCAGTACTTGGTAACAGGTATTGGAATGCTTAATCCATAAATTTTTTGTGTCTAATGGTCTTTGGTGTTGAGGGGAGGTTTTTGGTACTAAAATCGTTGTATGAATTTGTATATGTTTGCTTGTATTTTTGCTTGTCCATTGACTTTTATGCAAAGAATAAGGCTAATAATGGAAACTAAAATGCAAGCAGTGGTAAAAGTAACTCTCACAGTGGAAAAAGTAAAACAGAGAAACTTCATTGCATTCAAACAAAAGAAGAAGTTCATTACATTCAACAGAGAGTACTAACAACCACCATCAAAACACAAAGATAAAAACCTAAAACAACCTACATCCCTACACCCTACACAAGCTACTCCATTGGCTTCTTGCCCTTGCCCTGATAGTTGTGCTTGGCCTTCTGTGCACTCTTCCTTTTGTTCTCAAAGGTTGACTGCATTTTTGGACAAGCAAGACCAAGAACTTATGGAGGAGGCCTTGGTAGTCTTGCAGGCTTCTCTAGTATGGAAATTTGCTTCATGTTGGAGAGAGCTGCTCCCAAAGCTTTTGTTAGAGCCCTTGGCAACTCCTTGGACAAGGAATATGACTCATCATCATCTGATGAGCTGGAGTAGAACTCAAGAGAAGGTGCAGGTTTGCCAACAGGTGCAGGCTTGGAAGTTTTCTTAGTTGGCTTCTTGGAAGAAGAGCTTGTAGCACAGGGTGGAAAGTAACCTGCCCACCCTGATGCCTCTGAAGATGTCTCAGAAGCCATCAAAATCTCTGTGTCAGAGGAGGAATCAGAAGAGATGTCAATAATGTTGGGAAGATTGCTCATGGTGATTTTTAGGGATCTTTTGCAAGTTAGAATGTGTTTTGATAAAGATTATGAAGAGCTGAGCCCCTTTTTATAGGCAAAGTCAATCAAAAGGGTTCATTAAAGGAGATATTTATTTTTACCTATTTTGGTTGGTTGAAAAGTAAATATAGACATTATCGGGTTGACTTTGGAAAGATATTTGTGAATAGTGGCTTGGTTAAAAGTAACTTTGGTTAAAAAGAGTTGGTTATGAATATTCTTTGTACAATACTAACACTTGCAGGTAAATAACCAATCTTTGCTGGGAGTTGTTCATAAAAGGTGTGTAACTGAGGCACACAACAAATGGTTTTTGATTCACCATGTCTAATCCACATAAGAATCAACTAGTCCAGAGCAAACGACTACTGGTAAAGACTTAACAAATCCGTTTATGGTTGATAGTTTACCAAAAACTATGTGGTTATCAACTCACCATATTCTATATGATTAAGAGTTGGCTAGTCCATAGCAAACGGCTCATGGTAAAGACATATCAAATCCGTTGATAGCTGGTAGTTTACTTACCACTGCTCTTGAAAATTTTTGTGAAAAATTACCACTGCTAGTTCACAGTTTCCACTGCCAGTGTTATTTTTACCACTGATGAACTAGCCGTTACAACTGTTGTGTCAGTAACAAACTTTTTACTAGCCGTTGAGAGTAACTGCTTTCCATATTAATAGGGTAAAATTTTTAGAAGATTATCTACTTTCCTAATTGAAATTTATTCTCTTAAGATAAATTTTTTCCTTAGATAATTTTTCTTGCGCAAAACTCTCAAACCCTAACAATATATATCTTTTTCTATCTTGGCAAGTTCTTCATTCAATTCATACTCACACAACATATTTTTCATCAAGAGATACTATGGCGCCAATCACTTTTGCAGATGAGCACAACCAAGTGGCCTATTTGAAAAAGTCAAACGACAAGACTGGCCCTGTTTTTCATCAGATTGTGGATTTTCTAAACACTACTCATGTAAGGTATGCTTTACTTCTTAATCCCACAATCTATATCTCTCAAATCAAGCAGTTTTGGAACTTTGTTAAGTCTATCACTATTGAAGATGGAGATACACATGAAATTGTGGATGCTCTTAGAGCCACAGTAGATGGGGTAACTATTGATTATACTGAGTCATCCTTGAGGAGAATTCTCCAATTGGATGATCTCAATGGTATCATCACATTACCCATGCCAAAAGTTCATGAACATCTTTCATCCATGGGGTATGATACCACTGATTCAGTGTCAAAGACACGTCAAGCTTTGCTCACACAAACTAACCACTTGTGAATGATTAGCCGTAAGAAGCTTAAAACGGCTCGGACACTGAGTCTTTGATAGTGAAGGCTTAAGGGTTATGTGTGTGGATAAATCCTCAATATCAATATCAAAAATAGTCACGAAGATAGATTCAAATTCTCTTAGGAAAAAGAATAATAAATCAAATCCCGTGTGTGATCGTGTGTACGGATTAGTCAACCCGAATCGTTTTCCCAACGAGGCGTGAATTGCCAACGTCGTTCTTGGTTTGGATTTAATGCTTGATGTATTGGATTATAGATTATGATTATTAACTACGGGAATGGGAAAGTAATTAAGGAAATCTAACTACGGGAAATCCTAAACGCAATCTAAAATAAATCGTAATTAATAAAACGCGAATAAAATGCAACTACGTCTAAACGATACCCTAAAAATTCCTAAAAGTACTTTTACTCTAAAAATGATATTAGAAAACTAATTTAGAATTAAAACTATTTTTTTGGATTTTTCTTGATTTTATAAAAATTAAAAACTAATTTAAACTATTTAAAATTCTAAAAATTATAAAAATCAAAGAGAAAAATATGAAACTATTTTCTAAAAATCACAAATAACTCAAAAGACTTTTAAAAACTATTTTTGTATTTTTCAGATTAATTTTCTATTTTCTACAAATTTAAAACTATTTTAATCTAATTTAAATGGTGAAAAATACCAAATAAAAGGAGAAAAATATGGAAAAATCTTTTTTATGCTTTTTATATTTATCTTAAACTAAGAAAATTGAAAAATTATTTTTGGAACTTTTTCTCAATTATTTGCAAATTAAAGCTATTAAAAAGTGATTAAAATCTATTTAAAATGAGAAAAATAGCAAATAAAGACCAAAAATTATGAAAATTTCAGGATAATTCTAAGATGATATTATGAATCTATGAAAAATGGAAAACTAGCAGGTTATGTGTAGAAATTAAAAGATGTAGTGCAAACTGATGTGAAATAAGCTACTAAATATAAGCAAATAAGCTATTAAGCCAACCAAACAGTAACTTAAGCTAATGTCTATCAAAATAAGCTAGAAGCAACTAACTAAACCTAATCCTAACAAGCCTAAAGCTCAGATTCAAGATCTAAATCAACTGCTTATATAAGCCAAACAGTGGTTCAGGACCACTGTTAAAGCCTATGCACAAGCTTATAGAATAAGCTAAACCAAAATCAAGCAGTGCAGTCTTATACACCACCTGACCAGCTACAACTAACCAAAATTACAAGTTCTAATTCACTGATATGAATCCAAAACCAAAGCTGCAAAGTATGCCTGATTCACACTCAAGTTTGAACAGGGCAGAAAGTAGCTAATTGAGGAGCTTAATTGAAGCTCAAAATGATTAAACCAGACTTCTCAAAAAGTATTTATCACAACTAGACCAATTGAAAATCACTTATCCAAGGTTTGAAACACTGATTCTCAGAGATGAATCAGAAATCTACTCACAAAGTTTTGTGAAAAACAGTTTTGACAAGTTTTGACTATTGAAGCACAGACATGAAAGTTTGACTAAACTCAATTTTGATCCAAAATTTTAGACTGATTATGAAGATTTAAGACTAATAATGATTACCTAAAGCTAGATCTAGTAGTTATAAACTAATTTGCAAACTATGACACAAACTGATTTCAACAGAAGCAGATATTAGACCAGATCTACTATGATTTTGACTATTGAGCTAAACTGCTATCAACAAGACCTCAATTGACTATCAATAACCTATCTAAGCAAGTATCAATTACTACTCACTGTCTAACTGATCTCTAACACAGATTATGCAGTTGAACCAAACACTAGTTAAGCTATTGATTTGAGATCTAAAACAGATTATAGACTAGATTAAGCTAAACAAACATCAAACACCAATCAAACAGTACTAATAATCACTAACTAGCAGATGCAATTAACAGATTCAATAGAGAATTATGTAAACAGATTTAAGTACTTACGAAAATCCTTAGCCACTGTGGCTTGCCAACTGATGAAGCAAGTGAACTCTAACCTAACAACCTCTAATCCTAACCCAATTCCAGCATCAGTAACACACCAAATAGCAGCATCATTTCCATCCAAATCCAGATCCAAATCCAGAACAACAGACCACAAACAGCAACTGTAGCATCTGATGTTATTTTGAGATTTTTTTGTGATTTTGAGATTAAAACAATTATAAGCTCACAATAAGCTACTGAAAAGCTTAAATGAGCATATGAAACAGTAGATCAGTACAGGATCAATCCAAAATACAGATCTAAAGTGATTTTTTAATTTTCAAATGATTTTATGTGATTTTTTGTATTTTTGAGATTTTGAAAAGTTAAGCTAAAACATATGTTTAAAATACTGAAATAAGCTCTCAATTAAGATATTAAGTAGATTTAGATTATATAAAACATAAACAAACAACTGAACATAAAAACTGAATTTATATTAATAATTGAAAATGAGTACAAAATACGAATTACAAAATATTTAAAACATTGAAATAACCACTACAACTTAAGCTAGAGAGAAGAAAAATACAGAAAAATAAAATGAGATTGTGAATGAGAGGAGAGGTCTATTTATAACTAAGCTTAGGCTTGAGAAGCTTCTCGAAATTCCCACTTTGTGCTTCTTCTGAGCTCATTATCACCCTTGGATTGAATCCCACGCATCATCTTAAGATATCCACCCTTGGATTGAATGCAATGACATGTTACCACCAATTGGAGAGCGACAGGTGGCCTATAGCACACGGATCAATGAGTTGTCAGTCCCATGTGTCAGAGAATGTCAGGGAATGTACTATTCTACCCTTAATTGCGGTCAATTTGATCAATTACACGGGGTGGGTTAATTAGGGTTCTAAGCTGGGTAATTGGGGTAAAAGGATTGGCGCGCTTTATTTTTTTATTTTAGTTTGGGTGTTTGACCGAGGAAACGGGGCGTTGACCTGGGTAATTACTCGGGTTTGGTTGGGTTTTCAGGTAAAAGTTTAAACCGGGTAGTAGGTGTTTGATAGTTGGGCTCGGGTAACACTTTTTGGGCCGAAGGTTTATTATATGGTTTTGGACTAGAGATGTAAATGTAATCCAAGTATACTTAAAGGGACTAAACTTGTACAACTTGAAACTTCAGGGACCAAAGGTGAACTTCTAACAATGCTCATTAAGGACCAATTTTGACAATCTCAAATAATCCAAGGGTGACTTTTGTAAAATCTGAAACTTCAGGGACTAATTCTGTCAAAAGCTCAAATTGCAGGGACCATATTTGACTTTTCTTCAAACTTTACTGAAACTTCAAAAATCATCTTCTGAGAATAAAATCTTCCAAAATACACAATCTTAACCTTCCGGCTCAGCTAAAACTCTCTTGATCTCTCGTGCTCGGATTTACATCTGATTTGGATCCTTTTTGCGTGTTTTTGCATATCTGTACCTGCACAAGCACAACCTCAAGAAAACCACAAATATTAGCAATAAACGGCTTTTCCTTGGTTGTTTTTGGGTCAGTTTTATAAATGAAAAGATATGTGAATAAGCACATATCAAAATACCCCAGACGAGACCATTGTCGTGTCCTCATGCAATGTAATCAACTCACGCTGCTAAAACCAAGGATCTCAATCTCTTTCTACTAAACCTATGAAGACGCTTAAATTGGTATGTCTAAACCATCAAGTTATCTCACACAAGCTAGCCACTTGTGAATGACTAACCGTAAGAAACTTCAAACAGTTAAGACAAACCAATAATAAGAGAAGAAGTAGCAAAGATTCCTCAAAAGAGATTAAGAAACCCCTAATTCTAAAAACGCCCCGTTTACCTTTTAATACACAAGTAGATATTACGATTAAGCACATCAGATTATGAATGACGGTTTGTTGAACTTTCATGTCGATCAATAACTCCAACATTTTTCAAACGACACGTTAGGATCACGGAGTAGAAAACACAACACAGCGTGAAGTGACCATAAGGATAGAATACATCGTCCCTGATTTTTCACAAGCTCCCAAACTAAGCGTAAAATCGAAATCATTGTTACATATGACTCTAGATGCTATCACTACCCATGGAAGTTACTTGTGTACTTACCTTTCGTTCCCATTTTCCTATTTCCTCTAGATTTTTTTATTTTTGTGAGAAATGAATTTCTTCAAGTTCTCGTTTCGATAGGTTTTATTCCGATAAAGATACAAAGCTAAGTCAATAATTAGTTATCCGCCTTTTCTCAAGAACCATTGTCGTAAAAATGAGGTCCACATCAAGGAATTTTTATTCACTAACTTTTGACTCTTTTTTTTTTCACTTTCCTTTTTTTTTTTTTTTTTTTTTTTTTTTTTTTTTTTTTTTTTGCAATTATACTTTTATTTATACGAGCTGTGAACCACGGAGCTTCACGGGGTAATTCCAAGACTATAGGCTTCATGAGATGAGAATCCCGGCTGGCTAGGCTAAGACCTCATTCAATCCCGGCTAAAGATCCAAGGGTCCGATCTCGACACCGCAGCTCACAACTTTACTTATTTCTTTCACATATCACTTATTGCTCAATTATTTATTACGGATCCTTGATGTGTACCCAATTTTTAAAACAAAGATTCTTTTAAGAAGATAAAGAACTAACCATCGCCAAAAACTCAACATCTCTAATTATTTAGACAGATATGGGGTGAAACAATTTTGTGGGAACAAAAAGCCATAAGTACCTTCGATGGGCTCTAAAGAGAACCAACTACTCCACGTTTAGCATCTAAACTCATAAGTAACTCTATCATTTCTCGATCTCTGCAAATTTAAAATCCCAAATAATGAGATCCGCAGATGCTTAGCCGATAATTTTTAGGTTATCTATGGTTAAGGGAACAAGCTAGGGCTCAACACGCCCGGTCAAGTCAGAATTCTATTCCTACTCTCACCAGCGGAAAGTCAATCAAGGTGTCAAAACATATATTAACATAGCAAATGCTTCGTCTAATGAAATCAAGTCATGCATATTTAAAGACTCTCAGGGAAACTTGCAAAATCTTGGCCTTTTGAGCTAGAATTCGCATTTTATAGCTTCCAATCTAAGAGACTAGCAAAACTTTTCAATCAAAAAGACTTAACAAAAGCTTACAAAAATTTTTAAATTTTTCTCATTTTTGCACAATTTTTCAATTTCTAAGGAAAAACGGGGTTACGAGAGAAACACGACACAAATAAGCAAGTGCGGTCAAATCAAATCGAAGATTACCCTACCCCAGACTAGAACGAAACATTGTCCTCAATGTTTAAAGCAAGGGTATCACAAAAATCTAAAAGCCGTTTATTAAGTATGCTCAAAGATAAACGTTAGTCGATAAGATTAGGATATCGGATTTCCATCAGCATCGATCATGAAACTCGAGTGGAGAAAAGACAAACTTCAAGCACGAGAGTCTTCATATCGGGAACATCCTACACACAACATCACAAACAACCAAACACGAGAAATCGAAGAGGCAGACCCCTTCACGTCACTTATTAGAAAAGAGAAAGAAGATAGATGGATAAGCATGGGGTGCCTCCCACGAAGCGCTACTGTTTTTGATCACCGAGTCGCTAGCCTGACTCGTCCCCGAATTCATTTGTCCTTGGGGAAGAAAGTGGTAGAGATACCAGGGTCAAAAACGGTGTCCTCATTCCCGAAAGAATGAGACTGGGTGGGTCAGGGGGGAAAGAAAATGTCGGGCATCAGCACATAAGGGTTAAATCCTCCCGAACTCACAAAAGGTTTTTCAAGAAAGAGTGATCCATCATCCGGCGGTTTTGCGGGTGGACGAAAAGATGACGGATCAAGATGAGAATACTCCAAAGGAGGAAGGAGTACATGGTACAAAGAGGTGTATTTCAAAAGTTCAACAATGAAGGCATCCAAGATAGGATCCTTTTTCCGAATAACTTTGGTGATAAGAATATCCTCTCCTAAGAGTATCCCAGGATTAAAAATCTTGTCCTCAGAAAGGAACGAAATCAACGTATCATCTACGTGAAAATCCTCACGAGAAGAGGAATCACTCTCGGATAAAAAATAGTGTGGAATCTCTAAATCAACAAACTCATCAGTCGAAATCTTAACTTCCTTATCTTTCTTTGGGAAAAATGGATCATCATAGTCGTTTTCTTCATTTTTAGAAAGAATCGAGTCGGTGGGAACAAGTTCATCGGTGAACTTCTCAAAGTAAATCGACTGATCTTGATATAACAAATATTTGATTTCGCGTAAGTCGGCTCTAAAATCAAAAATGTCATCCTCACTTCCCGGTGGAAGAGGATCCATATGAGCGAGTTCATCGGCGAACTCCTCGAGAAGAAAATCAATGGAAGAATCCTTGAGCTCGGACTCCTAAGGATTAAAAGACGGCGTGACTTCTTGAATAACTTTTTTAGAATCTCCGTAAAGCATTTGTTCAATCAAACGAATATCTCCTTCGATATCGATGTCGGCGTTATCAATTTCCGGTGGAACTGAATCACTTTTCAAATAAGCTTCAATTTCTTTTATGATAGACTCATCTTCCTCATATTGAGTATGGGAAGGGAAAGAATCAGAAGAAGGAGTGGGATTGCCACTCAAAGAAAACTCAGTGTTTTTAGGAACAAGATCAATCCGATACACAGAAAGTGGAGGTGGGACAAGTGGTGTGCTCTTAGAGCTAGCATTTTCCACCACAACCGTAGTAGTCTCCTTTTCTAGTTTCTTCTTTTGTTCAGCACGTATCGTAGACACACTCTTAACCGTGAAACGTGAAAGATCAAATCTCGATGTCTTAGGCCCAACTTTTTGAACTACCAGAGGTTGGACGTTTTTGGTACTTCCGTTATTAGTAGGAATTCCCGGGTCCTTTGTCACCTCGGTGTTACTAATTTTGGCCACATCATATTGTTTGGTAAAAGATTTAGAAGTATTGTTAACGTTAAACGTGATGGCTTCTTTTCCAACTCTTAAAGTGAGTTCTCCTCCATACACATCAATCAACGCATGGCCCGTCCTTAAAAAGCATCTTCCGAGAATAAGGGGCACACGAGGGTCGGCATCGAAATCAACAACAACAAAATCCGCGGGAAAATCGAACTTCCCCACTCTAACAAAAACATCCTCGATTGGTTGAGTCGTAGTACGGTCGGCTAGCTCGAGGGTCATACATGTCGGAGTAAGTGGAGGCAATGAGAGCTTATCGTAAATTGATTTCGGCATCAAATTGATACTCGCGCCAAGATCGGCCAAGGCGGAGCATTGAATAATTCCTTGAAAATCACACGGAATGAGGAACTTGCCGGGGTCACCTAACTTTTCGGGAAGTTTCTTGAGAATAACCGCCGAACAATTCTCATTCAAAGACGTTTTTGCCAAATCAACTATTTTCTCTTTGTTACTTAACATTCCTTTTAGCGTCGAAACAAACTTAGGCATGAGAAGAAGAGCATCCGCGAAGCTAATTTCGAAGTGAAGATCTTGAAATATCTGAAAGAATTTTTCCATTTGAAGATTTGCTTGTTCACGTTGCTTTTGATCATTCATCCTTGACGGGTACGGAAGTGTTGTTTTTGAATTAGTCTTTTCAGCACTAACCGGAGCATCCTTGGGCTCAGAAGTCGGGACAACCGTGGGTTGGACATTCTCAGTACTCCCCTTATCAGTAGGAAGCACTGGGTCCTTTGTCACCCCAGTCTCACGGTTTACCACACCAGACGGAGAAGAAGAAGTAGTGGTAGGAACCGCGGGTCCATCGTAAGCAACACCACTTCAGGTAGTGATAGCTTTCATGTCACCTCTCGGGTTAGGAATAGTATTACTCGGAAGGGAACTCGAGGGTTGAGAATAAGACGTAGAAGGTTGATTAGCTTGAAAGAAACTAGCCATCATATCCTTAATTTCTCTCATATTCTTGTTATTCGTAACTTCCATGTCTCTTTTGAAATCCGTCCTCATGCTGTTAATTTGAGTTTGCAAATTTTTAATGGTGCTATCGGAACTCTTCATGTAAGACAAAAATTCGTTGTTCGGAACAGCTTGATATTGTTGTTGAGAAGGTTGTTGATAAACTTGAGGTGGAGGAGCTTGGTAGTTTTGATTACCATGACTGAGATTGGCTCCTCGGTTTTTATTGTAAAATTGGTTTTGATAACGGTTTTGGTTTTGTTGAGGAACGGGTGCAAAACCGGGTGGTCCCATTTGGTTGGCACGGTATCCTTGGTTCTGGTTTTGAACCGGATTAGCAGATGCTACGGAAGCATTTCGGAGATCGCCATCGGTGGCTTGACAAATATAATACGGATGAGGACCACCGCAAATAACACATGTTTCAGTAACGGCTTTGACGGTTTCGGATTTATGAATCTTAAACTCTCTCATCATAGAATTAATAGCATCGGTCAGTCCACTTAACTCACTCTTCAAACCGTAGTTATCATTAGCAGCAATCTTAGAAACAACCGGATGGTTCCTAGACGAAGAAACTTTTGACTTATTCTCGATAATCATTCTAATGTCGGTGGGCATACGACTCATGATATTACCACCGGCGGCCGCGTTAAGCGAATCTTGATCGGATGGAGTAAGAGCATTATAGAACGTATCAATCTGATGGAGATCGGTAAAACCGTGATTCGGGCATTTTCGTAAAAGTTCCTTGAATCTATCCCATGCTTCTCCAAAATCTCGTCAAATTTTTGTTGAAAATTTATGATCTGATTTCGTAACATTGTTATTTTTGACGGAGGAAAGAATTGGTTCACAAACTTCTTAGAAAGATCTTCCCATGTTGTGATCGACTGAGGGGGTTCTTTTTCGAGCCAAGTCCGGGCTGCCCCCTCAAGGGAAAATGGAAACAATCTCAACTTAATCGACTCGTGAGAGACGCCCCGAAAGTTGATCGTAGAAGCAACTTGATTAAACCAACGGAGATGTGTGTGGGGCTCCTCACGATCTAAAACACAGAAAGGTTTATTAGACACCAATTGTATTAGATTTGTTTTTAGTTCAAAATTTTCGGTGTTAATTGGTGGAAGTACGATAGCATCTCCGTAGCCGTCTACGGGAGCTTGAAGTAACTCGTTCATCATTCGAGTGTCTGCCATGACGGGTTCTTCAACGATAGTACGTAACTCGGGTACGTCTATTCTCTGATTACGTCTACGTCTTGATTGAGAGCGAGTGCGCATGCACTTAAAAACCAAGTCAATTAAAAGAAACCGATATTCGAAAACACAGTGAACTTAAACCAATAATCCCAAGTGAATAAATCACCTCTACAAGACAAACACACAAGCGAGCGGAGAAGCTTTGTAGGTCAGCGCGAAGCTTATTAAAAACCCGCTTCTTTACAGCCGCAATTTAATGTCAGGCCGTCCTTATACCCACCACACAGTTTGTTTATCCGATAGAAGTAAATAAATCCACAAGCGACACAAAGGCAAGTTTTTGATCTTTTGTTCGGGAACTTATAATGATAACACCTCCGTTGAGAATGTTATATACTTGGTTTTTCCTTAAAATTCTGTTATTAAATCCCCGTTTTTAAATTTAATTAAAATTCTGTTATTAAAATTTAATCAAATCCCCGGCAGCGGCGCCAAAATTTAATTCAATGTCAAAGACAACGTCAAGCTTTGCTCACACAAACTAACCACTTGTGAATGATTAGCCGTAAGAAGCTTAAAACGGCTCGGACACTGAGTCTTTGATAGTGAAGGCTTAAGGGTTATGTGTGTGGATAAATCCTCAATATCAATATCAAAAATAATCACGAAGAATGATTCAAATTCTCTTAGGAAAAAGAATAATAAATCAAATCCCGTGTGTGATCGTAGTACGGATTAGTCAACCCGAATCGTTTTCCCAACGAGGCGTGAATTGCCAGCGTCGTTCTTGGTTTGGATTTAATGCTTGATGTATTGGATTATAGAATTTGATTTTAAAAACTACGGGAATGGGAAAGTAATTAAGGAAATCTAAGTTACGGGAAATCCTAAGTGCGATTATACTAAAACGTAATTAACAAAACGCGATTAAAATGCAACTACGTCTAAATGAGACCCTAAAAATGCCTAAATTTACTTTTACTCTAAAAATGTAATTAGAAAACTAATTTAGAATTAAAACTATTTTTTAGGATTTTTCTTGATTTTCTAAAAATTAAAAACTAATTTAAACTATTTAAACTAATTTAAAATTCTAAAAATTATAAAAATCAAAGAGAAAAATATGAAACTATTTTCTAAAAATCACAAATAACTCAAAAGACTTTTAAAAACTATTTTTGTATTTTTCAGATTAATTTTCTATTTTCTATGAATTTAAAACTATTTTAATCTAATAAAAATTGTGAAAAATACCAAATAAAGTGGGAAAAATATGGAAAAATCTTTTTTATGCTTTTTATATTTTTCTTAAACTATTAAAATTGAAAAATTATTTTTTGGAACTTTTTCTCAATTAATTGCAATAAATCCTATTAAAAAGTGATTAAAACTAATTTAAATCTAGAAAAATAGCAAATTAAGACCAAAAATTATGAAATCTTTAGGAAAATTCTAAAATGATAAATTGAATCTATGAAAAATGATAAACAAGTAGCTTATGTGTAAGAAATGGAAGCTATAGTGTAACTGCTATTGAAAATAAGCTTCTAAAATAAGCAAACAAGAGAATTAAGCTACCAAACTGAAACTTAAACTATAATCTACTAAAATAAGCAAGTTGCAACTGAAAACACCTACTCCTAACAAGCCTAAAGCTCAAATCAGTGAAATAAGCCAACTGCTTATTCCACCAATTCAGTGAAACACCCCTACTGTTTGGGCTAATACACAGGCTTATCCAATAAGCTAAACCAAAAACTACTTATGCAGTCTTATACACCACATGGTAAGCTACAAATGTGCCAAGTTTCAAGCTCTAAATCACTAAAATGAGCTCACTGCTACAGCTGCAAGTTCTGAGAAAAATGGTGCAGACATGGTTTTTGACTTTTAAAATCAGTTTATAAGTTTGACTTTGTTTAGATTTGATCCAAAGTTTTGAACTGAATATGATGTTTTGAGGCTAATAGTGATATCAGCTAGCTAGATCTACTTGATTCAAAAGCTAATTTGCAACTAATCACCTACTGATTCTATCAGTAGCAGAATCTAGATCAATTACAAATTGATTTTGACTTTTTAGAATGAAACTGCTATAACAATGACTTCAAATGTCTATCCAATAACTACCTAAACAAGTATCAACTACTAAGCACTGATCAACTAGCCTCTAACACAGTTATAACAGTTTATCCAAACACTACTTATACTACTATTAATGAAGTATCAAACAGATTTAGGCTAGATCCAGCTAAACAATCAACAACCACAGATCAAACAGTAACAATTATCACTAATGAACAGATCAAACAATAGATTAAATGATCAGAGCAGATTTAAGACTTACAACACTTCCTTAGCCACTATGGCTTGCACTTTGATGAAATAAGAACCACTAATCCTAATTTACCCCTAACCTAATCCAATACCAGCTTATATTCACCCCAATCCAACTACTGCATCATCCATTCCAGATCCAAATCCAGCATAACAAAACCAGTTACTGTAGCATCTGATGTTAACTGAGATTATTTGTTATTTTGAGTTTTGAACAAGTATAAGCTCACAATAAGCTATGAAAAGCTAATATGAACCCTATAGAAACAGTAGATCAGTGTAAATCATTCCATAAACATATTTGACATGTTTTTTTTATTTTTCAATGATTTTTTCCTTATTTTTTTGTATTTTTGAGAGAATTGAGAAACAAACTAATGAAACTTGAGATTAAGCTATAATCAGTTACAATAAAACTAATAAGCAATTTAAAAACAATTTAAGAACATAACAGTGTTTTAAGCATAAAAAGTAAATTTCATTAATAACAAAATCTTAATACAATAAGTGAAATTAAAAGAGAATTACAAAGCAGTGATTTGAAATGATTAACAACTAAACTAAGCTACTGAAATTGACAAGAAAGAGAGATATCTATCAAGTGAACGAATAGGGTCTTTATATAGGAGAGCTTGAGGCCTTGGAAGGATCTAGATACCAATTTTGTGCTTTCTCTGAGCTCCTTATCACCCTTGGATCAAATCCCACATGTATTCCATCAATTTCAATCATTGGATCATAATTGCCACATCTCATCCACCAATCACAGAGCAAGGAGTGGCAATAGGCACACGGATTGCTGACCTGGCGAGCTAAGTGTCAGTGTATTGTCAGAAGAAAGTACGTATTTGCCCTTAATCTCAGTTAATTTGACCAATTGACTCTGAGGTAACTTTAGGGTTCATGTAATTCCCAGATTTGGGTAAAATAAAAGGCGCGGGTTTTATTTTTTTATTTTTCTTTGAGTATTCGTTGACTGGATCTTGGGTTGGGGTTGACTCGGGTTAAAAACAAGAATTCGGGTAAAGATAAACCGGGTAAGTGTTTGTTTATTGGGCTAGGATCCGGTTTAGTTATTTGGGCCGAGATTTATCACTTTGGATTTTGGATTGATAATAAAAAGTGATCCATTAAATATTTTAAGGGACCAAACTTGTACATTTAGATTTCCAAGGGACTAAAAGTGTAAATCTGGAATTATCATTCAAGGGCCAATCATGTCAATCTCAAATAATCCAAGGGTGAGATTTGTAACTTCTTGAAACTTCAGGGATCAAATATGCCAAAAGCTCAAATTGCAGGGACCATTCTTGACTTTTCTTTAAACTTTGCTGAAACTTCAAAAATCATCTTCTGAGAATAAAATCTTCCAAAATACATAATCTTGACCTTCCAGCTCTGCTAAAACTCTCTTGATCTCTCGTGCTCGGATTTACATCTGATTTGGATCCTTTTTGCGTGTTTTTGCATATCCACACCTGCACAAGCACAAACTCAAGAAAACCACAAATATAAGCAATAAACGGCTTTTCCTTGGTTGTTTTGGGTCTGTTTTCTAAATGAAAAGATATGTGAATAAGCACATATCAAAATACCCCAGACGAGACCATTGTCGTGTCCTCACGCAATGCAATCAACTCACGCTTCTAAAACCAAGGATTTCCATCTCTTTCTACTAAACCTATGAAGACGCTTAAATTGGTATGTCCAAACCATCAAGTTATCTCACACAAGCTAGCCACTTGTGAATGACTAACCGTAAGAAACTTCAAACAGTTAAGACAAACCAATAATAAGAGAAGAAGTAGCAAAGATTCCTCAAAAGAGATTAAGAAACCCCTAATTCTAAAAACGCCCCGTTTACCTTTTAATACACAAGTAGATATTACGATTAAGCACATCCGATTATGAATGACGGTTTGTTGAACTTTCATGTCGATCAATAACTCCAACATTTTTCAAACGACACGTTAGGATCACGGAGTAGAAAACACAACACAGCGTGAAGTGACCATACGGATAGAATACATCGTCCCTGATTTTTCACAAGCTCCCAAACTAAGCGTAAAACCGAAATCATTGTTACATATGACTCTAGATGCTAACACTACCCATGGAAGTTACTTGTGTACTTACTTTTCGTTCCCATTTTCCTATTTCCTCTAGATTTTTTTATTTTTGGTAAGAAATGAATTTCTTCAAATTCTCGTTTCGATAACTTTTATTCCGATAAAGATACAAAGCTAAGTCGATAATTAGTTATCCGCCTTCTCTCAAGAACCATTGTCGTAAAAATGAGGTCCACATCAAGGAATTTTATTCACTAACTTTTGATTTTTTTCACTTTTCATCATTTTTTTTTTTTTTTTTTTTTTTTTTTTTTTTTTTTTTTTTGGCAACACTTATACTTTTATGAGCTGTGAACCACGGAGCTTCACGGGGTAATTCCAAGACTATAGGCTTCATGAGATGAGAATCCCGGCTGGTTAGGCTAAGACCTCATTCAATCCCGGCTAAAGATCCAAGGGTCCGATCTCGACACCGCAGCTCACAACTTTACTTATTACTTATCACTTGATACTCAGCACTTATTTATTATTTCGGATCCTTGATGTGTACCCAATTTTTTCAAACAAAGATTCTCTTAAGAAGATAAAGAACTAACTATCGCCAAAAACTCGACATCTCTAATTATTAAGACAGATATGGGGTGAAACAATTTTGTGGGAACAAAAAGCCATAAGTACCTTCGATGGGCTCTAAAGAGAACCAACTACTCCACGTTTAGCATCTAAACTCATAAGTAACTCTATCATTTCTCGATCTCTGCAAATTTAAAATCCCAAATAATGAGATCCGCAGATGCTTAGCCGATAATTTTTAGATTATCTATGGTTAAGGGAACAAGCTAGGGCTCAACACGCCCGGTCAAGTCAGAATTCTATTCCTACTCTCACCAGCGGAAATTCAATCAAGGTGTCAAAACATATATTAACTTAGCAAATGCTTCGTCTAATGAAATCAAGTCATGCATATTTAAAGTCACTCAGGGAAACTTGCAAATTCTTGGCCTTGTGAGCTAGAATTCGCATTTTATAGCTTCTAATCTAAGAGACTAGCAAAACTATTCAATCAAAAAGACTTAACAAAAGCTTACAAAAATTTTAAATTTTTCACAATTTTGCACAATTTTTTCATTTTTAAGAAAAAACGGGGTTACGAGAGAAACACGACAGAATTATCATTCTGTTAAATTTGATTAAAATTCTGTTATTAAAATTTGTTAACATTCGGGAACTTAATACAGTTTGTTATCACGTTGAGAATGTTGTTTTTTCAAAATGTTATTAAATTTTGTTTAGTATTATCTAGTGATAATCTGCCATTTACAAAATTTGATTCAGTGTCAAAGACACGTCAAGCTTTGCTCACACAAACTAACCACTTGTGAATGATTAGCCGTAAGAAGCTTAAAACGGCTCGGACACTGAGTCTTTGATAGTGAAGGCTTAAGGGTTATGTGTGTGGATAAATCCTCAATATCAATATCAAAAATAGTCACGAAGATAGATTCAAATTCTCTTGGGAAAAAGAATAATAAATCAAATCCCGTGTGTGATCGTGTGTACGGATTAGTCAACCCGAATCGTTTTCCCAACGAGGCGTGAATTGCCAACGTCGTTCTTGGTTTGGATTTGATGCTTGATGTATTGGATTATAGATTATGATTATTAACTACGGGAATGGGAAAGTAATTAAGGAAATCTAACTACGGGAAATCCTAAACGCAATCTAAAATAAATCGTAATTAATAAAACGCGAATAAAATGCAACTACGTCTAAACGATACCCTAAAAATGCCTAAAAGTACTTTTACTCTAAAAATGATATTAGAAAACTAATTTAGAATTAAAACTATTTTTTTGGATTTTTCTTGATTTTATAAAAATTAAAAACTAATTTAAACTATTTAAAATTCTAAAAATTATAAAAATCAAAGAGAAAAATATGAAACTATTTTCTAAAAATCACAAATAACTCAAAAGACTTTTAAAAACTATTTTTGTATTTTTCAGATTAATTTTCTATTTTCTACAAATTTAAAACTATTTTAATCTAATTTAAATGGTGAAAAATACCAAATAAAAGGAGAAAAATATGGAAAAATCTTTTTTATGCTTTTTATATTTATCTTAAACTAAAAAAATTGAAAAATTATTTTTTGGAACTTTTTCTCAATTATTTGCAAATTAAAGCTATTAAAAAGTGATTAAAATCTATTTAAAATGAGAAAAATAGCAAATAAAGACCAAAAATTATGAAAATTTCAGGATAATTCTAAGATGATATTATGAATCTATGAAAAATGGAAAACTAGCAGGTTATGTGTAGAAATTAAAAGATGTAGTGCAAACTGATGTGAAATAAGCTACTAAATATAAGCAAATAAGCTATTAAGCCAACCAAACAGTAACTTAAGCTAATGTCTATCAAAATAAGCTAGAAGCAACTAACTAAACCTAATCCTAACAAGCCTAAAGCTCAGATTCAAGATCTAAATCAACTGCTTATATAAGCCAAACAGTGGTTCAGGACCACTGTTAAAGCCTATGCACAAGCTTATAGAATAAGCTAAACCAAAATCAAGCAGTGCAGTCTTATACACCACCTGACCAGCTACAACTAACCAAAATTACAAGTTCTAATTCACTGATATGAATCCAAAACCAAAGCTGCAAAGTATGCCTGATTCACACTCAAGTTTGAACAGGGCAGAAAGTAGCTAATTGAGGAGCTTAATTGAAGCTCAAAATGATTAAACCAGACTTCTCAAAAAGTATTTATCACAACTAGACCAATTGAAAATCACTTATCCAAGGTTTGAAACACTGATTCTCAGAGATGAATCAGAAATCTACTCACAAAGTTTTGTGAAAAACAGTTTTGACAAGTTTTGACTATTGAAGCACAGACATGAAAGTTTGACTAAACTCAATTTTGATCCAAAATTTTAGACTGATTATGAAGATTTAAGACTAATAATGATTACCTAAAGCTAGATCTAGTAGTTATAAACTAATTTGCAAACTATGACACAAACTGATTTCAACAGAAGCAGATATTAGACCAGATCTACTATGATTTTGACTATTGAGCTAAACTGCTATCAACAAGACCTCAATTGACTATCAATAACCTATCTAAGCAAGTATCAATTACTACTCACTGTCTAACTGATCTCTAACACAGATTATGCAGTTGAACCAAACACTAGTTAAGCTATTGATTTGAGATCTAAAACAGATTATAGACTAGATTAAGCTAAACAAACATCAAACACCAATCAAACAGTACTAATAATCACTAACTAGCAGATGCAATTAACAGATTCAATAGAGAATTATGTAAACATATTTAAGTACTTACGAAAATCCTTAGCCACTGTGGCTTGCCAACTGATGAAGCAAGTGAAATCTAACCTAACAACCTCTAATCCTAACCCAATTCCAGCATTAGTAACATACCAAATAGCAGCATCATTTCCATCCAAATCCAGATCCAAATCCAGAACAACAGACCACAAACAGCAACTGTAGCATCTGATGTTACTTTGAGATTTTTTTGTGATTTTGAGATTAAAACAATTATAAGCTCACAATAAGCTACTGAAAAGCTTAAATGAGCATATGAAACAGTAGATCAGTACAGGATCAATCCAAAATACAGATCTAAAGTGATTTTTTAATTTTCAAATGATTTTATGTGATTTTTTTGTATTTTTGAGATTTTGAAAAGTTAAGCTAAAATATATGTTTAAAATACTGAAATAAGCTCTCAATTAAGATATTAAGTAGATTTAGATTATATAAAACATAAACAAACAACTGAAAATAAAAACTGAATTTATATTAATAATTGAAAATGAGTACAAAATACGAATTACAAAATATTTAAAACATTGAAATAACCACTACAACTTAAGCTAGAGAGAAGAAAAATACAGAAAAATAAGATGAGATTGTGAATGAGAGGAGAGGTCTATTTATAACTAAGCTTAGGCTTGAGAAGCTTCTCGAAATTCCCACTTTGTGCTTCTTCTGAGCTCATTATCACCCTTGGATTGAATCCCACTCATCATCTTAAGATATCCACCCTTGGATTGAATGCAATGACATGTTACCACCAATTGGAGAGCGACAGGTGGCCTATAGCACACGGATCAATGAGTTGTCAGTCCCATGTGTCAGAGAATGTCAGGGAATGTACTATTCTACCCTTAATTGCGGTCAATTTGATCAATTACACGGGGTGGGTTAATTAGGGTTCTAAGCTGGGTAATTGGGGTAAAAGGATTGGCGCGCTTTATTTTTTTATTTTAGTTTGGGTGTTTGACCGAGGAAACGGGGCGTTGACCTGGGTAATTACTCGGGTTTGGTTGGGTTTTCGGGTAAAAGTTTAAACCGGGTAGTAGGTGTTTGATAGTTGGGCTCGGGTAACACTTTTTGGGCCGAAGGTTTATTATATGGTTTTGGACTAGAGATGTAAATGTAATCCAAGTATACTTAAAGGGACTAAACTTGTACAACTTGAAACTTCAGGGACCAAAGGTGAACTTCTGACAATGCTCATTAAGGACCAATTTTGACAATCTCAAATAATCCAAGTGTGTCTTTTGTAAAATCTGAAACTTCAGGGACCAATTCTGTCAAAAGCTCAAATTGCAGGGACCATATTTGACTTTTCTTCAAACTTTACTGAAACTTCAAAAATCATCTTCTGAGAATAAAATCTTCCAAAATACACAATCTTAACCTTCCGGCTCAGCTAAAACTCTCTTGATCTCTCGTGCTCGGATTTACATCTGATTTGGATCCTTTTTGCGTGTTTTTGCATATCTGTACCTGCACAAGCACAACCTCAAGAAAACCACAAATATTAGCAATAAACGGCTTTTCCTTGGTTGTTTTTGGGTCTGTTTTATAAATGAAAAGATATGTGAATAAGCACATATCAACCACTGACAAAAAGGCTACTTTCAAAAAGAGTGGTTTTTGTCCTCATTGGAGATTTTTAATACATACTCTATTACATTGCCTAAGTCCTAAGAAAACATCTTATGAACAATTCACTTCAACAATGGCTTACCCTTTGGTTTGTCTAGCCACATATAGGATTTTTAATTGGTCTAAATATATTTTTACAAGTATGCAAGGCAATGTAAAGAGTTCAACAAAAATTTTGATGTATCCAAGGTTTGTGCAAGCAGTGTTAAATGAATTTTCACTACAACCCCATAAACGAGTTTATAAAATCTGTTGCCTTAAGCCCAAATTTTTTCAAAACATGGATAAGGATGGTAATAGGGTTGTTAAACCTCTTTTTCCTCAAATGCTTGCAAGAATTGCATAGGTACAGGGTGAAGATGCAACAATCCCAGTTGTAACCCAACACACACCCACAATCACAGTTCCAAACATAAACTACACTCCACCAGTTACTCAAACCTATGAGAGGAGGCAAAAACAACAAACTCCTCTCATTACAACACAACATGTCCCTGATCCTTTTGGTTTAGGAACAAGCAGTGGTGGTTCCAGGCTTCAACCTAGTCCAACTAGGAGTGAATCTGAGCCAATTCCCTATGATTCACCTCTCCTAACAGGTCACACAGTTGGAAGTGTTGAGGGCAGTGGGCAACCTATGGAATTGATGGAACTATGTACCAAGTTAACTAAGCAGGTTGAATCTCTGGAGAAAGACTTGACACAAGTAAGAGAGCAACATGCCAAGGATGTTACAAAATTACGAGAAGAGATTCATACTTTGAAGAAAGAGTTGCAGGGGTTGAAACAGAAAAGGAGAACTGCAAAGATAGTGATTTCATCTCCATCCTCACCTCATGATGATGACTCAGAGGGATTCACTGAAGATTTTGTAAATTCTCCCAAACAGGAGAGGAAAATAGATGATAAAACCAAGGGGATGAAAATTGATTTTGGAGATGAAGGTGATTTTGATTTTGGATTTGATGAGCCAATAGGTGAAAGCAAAGGTACTGAGGAAGTTGATACTCAAGAAAAAGTTCCTCAATCAAGTCAACTAGAGCAAGCATCTTCCACTGCTGCAAATATTTTCGCTGATACCATTCCCACTGCAGAGCAAATGGTTCCCACTGCTGGTCAAAATATTACCACTGCAGAGGAAGAAATTGAAAAGAAGAAGAAGGAAAAAGGTAAAGCAGTTGTGCAGAATGAAGAGCAACCAAGAAGGAAGGTTTCAAAGAGAGTACAAGCTCAAATTGATCATGATGCAGAAGTTGCTAGAAAGCTCAGAGAAGATGAAGTTGCAAACAATAAAAGGATAGATGAAATAGAGATTGCAGACTTCATGGAGGCTAAAAGGCTGGACAGAATGGAAACCACTGCTTCAATGGATGTAAATCCACTTTCCACTGTTCCACCCACAATATTCAGAGAAAAGACTCCAGAGTTTACATATGTACCTACAGAACAAGAGATTGAGTTCTTGATTGCTAATGATCCAGTAGTCAAGAAGAAAGCAATTAACCTAGTTGCATATAAATCTTTAACTGAAGAACATAGAACATCACAGTTGAAGGACTTCATGTAAATGAAGAATAGACAAGCACTTCAAGATGCAATTGGTTCAATCAGAAAAGTTCAAAAGAAACCAAGACAACCAACCAAGGTACAAGTTATATCAATGATGAAAGCTTATTGTTGCAGTGTTGGTGGCTGGAAAAAGAATCAATTCAAAGGGATGACTGATGATCAGATTGAAGGTGTCTACTAAAAAGTTAAAAGGCAAGATAGTGACTTTATTCCTATGAACTCTGAAGAAGAAGAAAGAAGATATCCTTATCTGAAGAGAAAATCCAAAGATAGTGAACCTCAGACTCTTAAGAAAACAAGATTTGCAAAAGAACAAGAAGTTCAATCTGAGAAATTCACAGAAGAATAGCTTACTGGAATGATTTTGATTGAAGAAGAAGATTTTTATCCTGACCCACTGCAAGTCAAACATCCTATTGTTGATTGGGAAGTGTATACTGCTAGCAATTTTGCTCCAACATGGAAGATTACAAGGCTAGGTGGTGAAACTTCATCATTCATTCAGTTTGAATAACTCATCAAAGCATGTGACAGAGATGATCTTGATACATTGTGGAGATTAGTTCAAGAAAGGTTTGATGCTGACAATCTTAAAGATATGAAGGAAATGCAGTTATGGGTTGATCTAAGAAGGCTCTATGAACCAGATGCAAATGATAATTTCTGGAAGTTTGAAGCTCAATTTTTTAGTACTACATGGACTTACTATGATTCATGTGAAGTTTATCATGTTTCTACAAAAGATGGAGTGGATGCATTTATGTTTGCTGAGAAAGAATACCCACTAAGAGCTGGAATTCTCACTGTGATGTTGTCTACAACATTAAGAGTTCATGAAGATACTGAGAAGGTCAGAGCTTTGATACATAGGATTCAAGATCAATGTTCAAGAGCTATTCAGGCTTTAAGAAGAAAGTGGAGTGTTTGGAAGAATTCCGCAAATCCTTACAAATGATGCAGATTGAAGAAACTTATTGATTTGTAGAGAAATCATAAGTTTAGGGGAGGATTGTTGGGAATAATGTTAACAATTACCACTGATAAGCTTGTGGAAGATATTGCTGAAGAATGCACTAGCAGTGGAAACACATTACCACTGCTACTACATATTATTACCACTGCTATTAGGTTAATTGTTATGTATTCGTGTATAGATAAGTATAGAAAATATCTTGTGTATATTCTCTATAGATAGTATTATACTTATCTTGTAAAGGACTCCTTGTGCTATAAAAGGAGGTCCTAGGTCATTGTTCTAGGTACGTATGCTTCAAGGTGTAACCCTAGTGATAAGCAAGATCACTCGTATTATTCTTAATAATATTGAAGCTTTGTGTTATACTGTGCTCACTTACATTACATCATACAATTCAACTTCTGAGTATTACTAAGTATATTCCGCGTACTTATTAATATAACTCAAAGTATCACTAACACAAGGTGTGTGTTTAGATCCATCAGATTTCAAGTGGTTTTCATAAGGTTTTTGGGTTTGAGTGAGTTTAGAGTAGTTTGCATCATTTGGATCATTTCTTGTATTAAAGTTTGGATTTTGATTATACTTTTGTGTTTGAAATCATTATAAGTGTTTAGGTTTTGGTTTGGAAGGCTTGAATCATCGTGGTTGGGTGGTTTTTGGATTGAAAAAGTGGTATTTTTGAATATTACTTAAGTGCGATTTGTGTCTCATACTTGATTTATTCTATGCGATTTGTCTCATAGTCTATGTGATTTGTCCTCTTTTTGGATCATTTATTGAAGCGATTTGTCTTACTCAGAGTGAGATTTGTCCAGAGTGCGTTTTGTCTTAAGTGCGATTTGTCTGCTATACGATTTGTCGTTTAACCGCTTTGGTAACCAAGGTGCGATTTTGTCTTGTACAGCGATTTGTCTTGGACTGCGATTTGTCAGAACTGCATTTTGTCTGAAAGTGCGACTTGTCTATTGAGACTTGTCTAGGGTGCGATTTGACTAACTGTGCGGTTTGGTTAAAGAAGCGATTTGACTGAAGGTGCGATTTGTCTGAAAGTGCGACTTGTCTATTGAGACTTGGAGCTTCTTCGTGTTACATTTTACGGTTTTCTCTTGATTTAGTAAAATCCCTTGAAAGAATCAATTTCCTAGTTTAATCATTGAGTAGTAAAATCCCGTGGAACTTGTAATCATGTCTACTATCACTTCTTCCGTTGCTGATGACGTTCAAGCTGCTGGATCTGATACTCGTCCTCCTATGCTTGATAGAATCGATTATGACTCTTGGGCTCAAAGAATCAGACTGTACTGCTTAGGAAAGGAAAATGGGGTTAATATCCTCAAATCAATTGATGAAGGACCATATTAAGTTGAGACTACCAGAGACATACTTGAAACCGCCGCTGATAGTTCAGTTATATTAGAATTGGATAGACCAAAGATGTATGATGAACTTAATGATAAGGAGAAGAAGAGATACTATGCAGACATTAGGGCAACATTATACTTCAGGGTTTACCAAAGGACATTTACAAATTGATCAATCACAACACTGAAGCGAAGGAAGTATGGGACAATGTTAAGATGCTTCTCTCTGGTTCTGAATTGACTAAAGAAGACAGGGAGTCTCAGCTGTATGATGACTTTGAGAATTTTAAGATGAATCCAGGGGAAATTGTTACATAATATTACGTGAGATTCCACAAGCTTGTGAATTACATGAGGAATATCAAAATGACTATGCCAAATATCCAGCTCAATTCAAAGTTTGTGAACAACATGAACCCCGAATGGCACAAATTTGTCACTGTAGTCAAGCTAAACAAAGGATTGAGGAACACAAATTAGGAGAAATTGTATGCTTATTTGCTTCAAAATGAGAAACATGCTGTGTTTGAACGAATGATCTTGGAAAAGTGCAAAACCAATTCTGGAGATGCAAGCTCGTCAAATGATTCAACTGCATTCTACACTAATGTTGGAATAACCACCAAAGCATCACAAGTCATACCAACTGGTAATGGTAATCACAAACTCATTCCAGATCCAGGGTATAAGACTCCAGATTCAGACACATTCATGGAACAACTTGTCAATCAATTGGCTCTAATGGTTAAGCAAAACTTGAACTTCACTCCACACACCAACAATCATATCAAAACAGCTTCCAATCTCCACAATCATGCTATAGTCAAAGAAAGAAAGGTAGTGGTGCAAAATGTGCAAGGACGACATAATGAACAAGGAATGGCAGGAGCAGGTTATGGAAATGCTGGTGTAGGTGGAGGATATGTGGGTAATCAGAATCGAGGAAAGAACATGGCTAAAGGTCAATGGAAGCCAATCAAGTGTTACAACTATGGTGGAGAAGGTCACATTGCAAGGAACTGCACCTCTCCAAAACGTCCACAAGATAATGGAGCAGTTTTGGATGAGGAAGAATTGCTATTTCTTGCTGAGGGAAATGCCAAAACTTACAATGCAGATGTGGATGAACAGCCAGTGCAGGGTATGGGACACAACAATCCAAATGCATTTCAAGTTTCAGACTGTGATGCATTTGACTCTGATGTCGATGATGAACCTACTGCCCAGACCATCTTCATGGCTAGTATCTCACCAATGGTCTCTCCAAAGGCTCCTTCACCACAACAGGCCAGTCCCTCGAAGGAATCAATCATATCAGAGGTATTGAAACTATACGATGAAGTTAATGTGCAAAAGATACACGACAAGGTACAATCAACTAAAATTATTGAATCAGATATAGAAAATATGGGTAATAGCAATGTTGTCTCATATGATTAATATGTGAAACAAAATGAAAGTGAAATTGTACCAAGTGATGCATCTTCTGCAGTCAATGATGACTATATTTTTGATGAATACACTGCATGTGCCCCTAATGATTCTATAACCTCTGAACTAAATGCCTATAAGGAAGAAGTTGCTATATATGAACAACATGCTAAGTTTGAAGTGACTACCCGTGAGCAGGAGATGGATAACCAAATGCGTGCAATTATTAGAAAAAGTAATTTTAGAGAAGAAATGTTAAAACAAGAGTTAGATTCCTTACAAGAAAAGCTTAACATAACTGTTAAGTAAAAACAAGAACTTCAAGAAAATGTAAACATGCATAAACAGGAATTCAAAGCTAAGGAATCAAAACTTTTAAAAGATTTTTCCAATCTAAAAATTTTAAAGAACAAACTTGAAAACAAGTTGTACGTACAAGGGAACACCATTCATACTGCTCACATGATCACTAAGCATGGAGTTCTAAGTGATAAGCATAGTGTTGCACTTGTAGAAGAACCAAATCCTAAGGCTTGCATTAAAGAAAAAGCAACTCAAAAGGTAATCTATGATGGAAATGAGATTCTTAAGCATAGACAAAAACCTACTTGTGTTGAGTGCACTGAGGAAGATAGAAATGATGTCACTAGAGAAAAAATGGATGATAAACTTAAAGATCCTTTGTGCATAAAACATAACATCACATTTAAAACACCGAATTATTTTAAGGAAAACTGGATTGCCTTTAATAAGTTTAGACCTCAGACCCAGCTGACCCCTGAACAAGTGTTCTGAAAAAAGGATATGGACAAGCAAAAAGCTGATGATTTTATTGAAAAGAATTCCCCTTGTAGGAAATTGCCTCCAGCCACTGTGTATCCCCCAAATACACCTATGCATTTAGTACCTAGAAATCTTCCCACACAAAGCAAATCCTTAGTCAGCTTATATGTAGTCTGCCAACTATTTGTTGACTTTGAGAAAACATGTAAGAAGAGAATCACTCCAACTGGGATTACAGAAGGGGAAAGGGGTTTTGAACAGACAAAAGAGTGTTATTTAACTGAGGTAATGCCTTTCTTTAAACAACTAAAAGAACAATTTAAGTCTCTTCAAAAAGCAATAGATACTGAGATTAAATACATGGAGAGAGTGTTTAATCAAATGGAAATTAAGGTCAATGACTATGAACGTGAACTCAAATGTAATGAAATTGAAAGGAAGAATCTGCATATCTTAAATGAGAACTTGATTTCTAGATGTGTTGCTCAAGATGTGTTTTACACTGTTACAAATTATTCTATTACTGCCTCTCAATTTCATGAATTATCTGTCGCTTTGAAAGTTTCCCATGATCGTGTCATTGAGCTTGAAAACACAAATTCAAAACTGCATGAGAAAATAGAACAGGATGATCATGATAACTTGGTAAAACATTTTTCTAAGCTGGAAGTTGAACATTTTGCTTTGCAATTAAAATATCAACATCACAAATAAAATGTTAAAACCTCAAATTTCAAGACATCCTCGGATGCTCCTGAGTTTGATGCAGTTTTTGAAATAAGCAAACGTGATGAACATATTCGAGCTCATTGTAACACGATTAAATGATTGAAAACCCAAATCTCACAATTAAAATATGATAAGAATGATGTAACTGGCTCCCAAATTCCTCCTCCTTTAGATTCTCAGAACTCTCAAAATTTTCATCTTCAAAACATCATTAATGCATTACAACATGAAAATGAATGTTTTCTAGCAGAAAATGAAAAGGTTAAATTGCATTTCAAAGAGTTATATGAAACAATTAAAGTCACTCGTGACAAGAACAACGACAAGGTAGCTTCTTTGCAAAATAAAATTGAGAATCTGAAGAGTCAGGTAAAATGGAAATACCAATCACAAATTGTGAGATTACAACACCAAAGGTTCATGCTTGTGCAAAATATGCTATGACTGTGAAGTACATCCCACCTCATCTTAGGAATAATGAACTTGCACTTCAAACATACTTCTCGTACCTTAAGGATAGTCTAGAATGTCTCCGTGAGATTGTTGAAGAGGATAAGATAGAGAAGCCACTTGATAGTGCGATTAAGGATGCATGCCTATATGCCAAACGATCTCAGGAGCTGTTAGAATGCCTAATAACTATATGTCCTAAATTTGGTAATATGAAAGATAGAGTAGTCATGCCTTGCGCTATGCCCAAAGCCAAGCAAGTGTCCTTTGATGTGCCTCCTAGCACTTCAGATCTAAGCACTTCTAGACCGGGAATGCAGAAAATAGTAAAACCAACTAATGTTCCCATCGTTCCATCTACAGGAGTAATCAGTGACACTAAGGCAAGCGGGTCAAAGCCTCCAGGAAATAGAAAGCAAGATAGGACTTCGCAAGCTAAGAGTGATCAATGGAAGAAAGTAGAAGACCACCCTAGGAACAATAAGTTTGTGTTGAATAAGACGAATCGTGTTGATTCTAGTATTAGCTATAAGCGTACTGTAATTAATTCGAATTCTGCTACTACTTGCAAAACATGTAATGAATGCTTGATTTCTGGTATTAATCATGAATGTGTTGTGAATGATTTGAGTAATGCTGTTAAATCTCTGGTCAAAAATGTTAACACTAGGAAACAGGATAAGGATGTCAGAAAACCAAGGTGGAAGAAGGCTAGAAAACATTGGAAACCGACAGGAAGAAAATTTAGTAATGTAGGTTATCAATGGATACCTACTGGCCGTAAATTCAATCTTAATGAGTTGTGCCATAAATTATCTAGATCAATGCCCATTAGGAAATGGATGCCCACTGGTAGAGTGATACCTTTAAGAAGTGAACACACTTTGAATAGATCTACTGTCACTTCTAGTCCTACATCTACCTCTAGTGATCTCATTGATTCTATTTCTGATGTGGGTGTTCCAATCTTGTTTCCTAACCAAGTGGAACCCATTCTCACATGGGGATCCAAATTGTCTAGTGTTCAACTACAGGTCGTTCAAATCGTTCTATGGTACCTGGACTCAGCCTGTTCTAAGCATATGACTGGAGATCGCTCACGGCTCATGAACTTCGTGAGTAAATTCATTGGGACTGTTAGATTCGGGAACGACCACTTTGGGGCAATTATAGGTTACGAAGATTATGTTATTGGATATAGTGTAATTTTCAGTGTATATTATGTTGAAGGTCTTGGTCATAATTTGTTTTCTATCGGTCAATTATGTGATTCTGATCTAGAGGTGGCCTTTAGAAAACATACATGCTTCGTTAGAGAACTAGATGGTGTTGAACTTTTGAAAGGAACACGTGGAACCAATATGTACACCATCTCTATTGAAGATTTGATGAGGTCTTCTCCAATCTGCTTGTTATCAAAGGCTTCAAAAACAAAGTCTTGGTTATGACATCGACATCTCAATCACTTGAACTTTGGCACGATTAATGATCTTTCTAGAAAGGACCTCGTAAGAGGCTTGCCCATATTAAAGTATGAAAAGGATCATCTTTGTTCAGCATGCCAACTGGGAAAAAGCACGAAATATGCCCATAAACCCAAACCTGCAAACTCAGTTATGGAAGTTCTTCATACTCTTCATATGGACTTATTGATAACGCTACACGCGTCATTCGGGGTCAAAGAAACTTCCTTTTCATTGAGCAAGTTTTTCAACACCCTAGGCAGTGAACCTAATCATTGTAGTGTAGTATTAGGGTAAGCCACGAGAATTGATATCGTTCTCTAGGGGAATAGGACTGCTAGTGAGAAGTTACTACTCTAAGGTTGGGGTTGAGGAAGATTATTTTTTATCTTTTTATGTTTTTTAGGAAATGGAAAGGTACGAATCTCGGGGTTTGGATTTGGGGGTTGGTATTTCTACCGATTACTTCTACTTATCTAATTATCTAAAATAAGGTGTATGTAGTCTATGTCTAATTATTGTGTGTTCGTATGATGATTTAAAGATGTGTTTACTTAGGTTTTATTACTCCTTAATTATCTCCTATTGATGGTTGAATTGTCACGTCCTTATTCTAAATCACGTTGTGTATATAAGGTCGTAGGGTATGCGTTTATCCCTAACTCTTTGAAACTACCAAAGGTTATCGCCTACAAAATCTCTAGGATTTATAAACTTAACTCTAAGGTACTCTTCGGATGGTTTAGCCTACAATGACTCTAGGTATTATAAGCTAAGGTTCACAAAGATTAATCAAGCATTAACTACACAACGGATGACCTATCACAATACTAGATCATTAACAATTAAGATAAGAGACAACCAATCAATATTCAATAATTAAGTTTCATATTCCCTAAGCAAACACACAAGTAAATTAGCCGGACATGGGAAACATGCAAGCATACACACAAATAATTGAAGACATAATTGAATTAATGAAGTAAAACACTTATCTTAATGTAAGATAGGGTATGGAACCCTAAAATACTGTACAAGACAGCCTTGGTTTGGTGTAGGTTTTTACTCCAAAAGACTACACACTTAAAACTAAAAAATTCGGATTCTATATATAAGATTACATATGCGACGGCGCCACATTTTGATTTGTGATGCCGTCGGATCACCGTCATTAGGGTTTCGTCTTGGCCACGTTAGTCTTGCGACGGCGTCACCTAACACTTGTGATGCCGTCCCCTTCAGTCTTTGACGTCGTCTAGATCAAATCTAGGCCGTCTGAGTTGCGACGACCTACTCTTTTAAAACCTGAAGCCGTCACTTGTAAATAAGCAATTTGGCTACTGAGTCGTCACAAAAGTGATCCGACGGCGTCGCAGATAACACCTGGTGCCGTCCCCTTCAGTTTTAGCAGCCTGAGTGTCTCGATTCTTGACTTTGGCCATTTTATTCGTATATTCGCGCCTTTTCGTCCGAATAAGTGTCATTCCAGCATTTTGCCTTCAAGATACCTAAAAAGTGAAAAGGAACGATATTAAGTAATAACGGATACAAAAGTGATCAAATAAGGGCTTAAATGACCCCTCAAAAAGGTACATTTTAAAACCTTATCAAATATCCCTACACTTGGTATTTGCTTGTCCTCAAGAAAATGTGCTTTTAGCCAATTAATTTATAAGTTAGGGGTCATGAAGCATTGGTTTAGAACAATCCACAACACATATAAGCCCCGCAAAAGTCATAACAAGCACGGAAATTACATACTAGCATCTCACATGGGGTGTTGGGATACTCACATCTCTCGGGAGTATATGAAATATAACAAGATGGAAATGGAAGATAAACACTCATTAACCGGTCATAGTACATAGATTACCATAGGCTTGAGACTAGATCAAACCTCCATCGCTTTGGCGTAAGAACCTAGGAAAGACTATCAAAGAGGTCTTTTAAAGGGTTGTAATGTTAGGCTTACGGTAGGGAAACAAAGGGTTTGGTGGGATAGGCTATTTAGTGGTGGCAAGTCAAAAATCTTTATGTTACAAGCATGCGAAGAATGGCGTTGCTAAGCCAAGACTCGACACTCTAGACTCTAGATAACTGAAACAAACAAACACAAATTAAAGTTAGATGTAGGATGGTAGCCCGTATTTTTTTTTCACTCTACTTTTTTTCTTTTTCTTTTTTTTCTCTTTTTTTCAATTTTTTTTTCATACACTTTTACTCCACCATCCTCTACGGTAACATCAAAACGATAGGGATTTATAGGCACATCCCTACACTTGAGTTTTTATTACTCTAACACTAATATGACCCGAATTGAAAAGATAAAAACACTTGGAGTACATTATTACGCAAATAAAGGGAATTTGAATTTAACATTCCCTTCCCGTCATTTCATAAACCTTAACTTTTCCCAAGAGTCTCAATCGTCCCAAAACTGTGTACAAAGGATATGACTCGACTTAGCAACTTATGCAAGCAACTAGATAATTGAACTAAGGGTTTAGGGTGATAACAATAATGCACTAAAAGTGAGTGCATACAACGTAGGCTAAGGCGATTTGGGTGTACATTTGGGGGTGGGGTGTAAACAATGCTCTTCATTGATATTCCGGAAAACCGAAACATCACGAGAACCACAAAAAGGATAGGCTCTGAGGGGTTAACTAGGGGTATCGTGTACTAAAGATGAGTACAACGCAAGGGTGTGGGGGAATTACTCAACCGATGTGGAAGAAGTAATTATATTACGGGTATCAAACAAGGGTTATCCTAATGCCTCTTATCATTTAGTTATTCCTAACTACACAAGTGTAGTCTTACTAGCGATCTCGGGATGCATCACAAAACAAGTTCTAGAATCTATTATACTACCGGTTTACACACTAAGCATTACAGACGAATGCTTTAATCCCTACTAATCTAAGGGCGATCCTCACATTTTGGGTGGAATTTAAGTGGTAAAGGGTTTTTTTGTGCTAGTCATATAACTTCATATCCATGAGACACTTTTGTTAAGACTAATGGCCCACTCCTATATGTCATGAAATTTCTTTAATTTGGTGCCAAAACTACCCTAACCGACATTTTCTCATGGTTTATTACACAAATGCAATTGGACAAAGCAAATATTCAAGGATAAGCATAGTTTCAAAGTTCCCGTTTTATTTTCCCTCCCTACACTTAAACTGAACATTGTCCCCAATGTTCCCCGAAAGTATCAAAGTTATGATAGTAGAAGGTAATAAAAGATGAAAGAAACTAGTACTCCCCTGATTAGCTCGGTAGGATCCGTGTAAAGTGATGGTTTTGGAATGGATGTTTACAGAATTTCTGGAAAATTAAGACCTGGAAAATTCCAAAAAATTATAAGTAGCTCAGAAAATGAGAAAAAGTAATCAGTTGTTTTTGCTCCTTCCTGACACCGTCAGGTTGTGATCCTGACGTCGTCAGGTTATCCTGACAAAAACTGGTTTGCGATTTTCTGGAAAAAATTCTGGAAAATTTACATCTTTAGAATCTGGAAAAATTTCCTGCAAAACATCCATTATGAATCGATACAAGCATTTGACTCGAACAAACACACATTTATATCTTTTAGTTAATTGAAATTCTCATGTTTACATTTCTTTTGAAAACGTGTGTAATCCTCCCTACACTTATCCCTTATGTAAAATACCTTTATATGTAATTAAGACGAGGTTAAAAACAAAATAAAGCATTTTTACAAATTTAAACATGAGAATAAACAATCAATAAAAGATATATGACACAAACAAGCAAACAATTAAGCATGGGTTGCCTCCCACGAAGCGCTTTTCTTTATTTATGAGTCTTGTAGCTAGACTCGTAGTCGTGCCCCTACGTACCGATATAAGTAAGCCTATCCTTAACAATGTCATAAGGATCAAACTTATGATTTAAGTTCCTAATAGTACGTTTGGTTCGATATGCCTTTTCAAATTTCTCTCCATCGGGATCATAGATCGTTATCCTAATGTGCTACTCTCCATTACCATAACTAGGCGGTCTATCCCAATCCCATTTATGTTTAGGCTTATCGCTCGCAACTTTCCACTTATTCATGACAAGGTTGACGGGCAAGCTTCCTAGGAACTCGTTCATCTCCCTAAATACTAAGGCGTCCTCGAACGGGTTCACTTCCATGTCCCTAGCCATTCTTTATCATGGAAAGTTGCTTTACTAGCAAAGGCTTCATCTAGGTAGAAAGGTCGTTGGGGACCTATGAAATTCTTATCTAACCGAGGTCCGTATCTAGAAGGCGTTCTATCCAACCTAATCTCATGTGGGATTTCCTCTTCTTTGTAGTAAGTATGCTTTTTGACATCGTAAATTGACCTAGCACTCCCCTCTCCTACCACTATTTTGGACATCTTACAATCAATGATGGCACTAGCGGTAGCTAAGAATCCTCTTCCTACTAGCAAGGGGCACGTCGGGTGCTTATTCATGTCTAGCACATGGAAATCCGCCATAAGAGTCAATTCTCCTACTTGTACTACCATATCTTTTATTATCCCTACTGGATATGCAATACTACCGTCCGCTAGACCTAAGATGGTTTCCGTTGGTTCTATCTTACCTATGTTAAGGCTTCTATGGAGGGACAACGGAACAAGATTGATGTGTGATCCTAAGTCGCCTAGAGCATCGAGAGGTTTGGAAGTTCCAAGCCTACACGGAAGAGTAAAGAGCTCAGGATCGTCTAACTTCTTAGGTAGATTATTTCGCACAAAAGCGGACCCATGTTTTCCAAGTTTAAGTTCTAACTCATATTTTTCTTTTAAAGCATTATAATAAGGTGCATGAGCTAAGACTTCAAGAACCGGTTTTTCTTGATGGAGTTCCTTGTACTCCTCCTCTAGATTAGGTTTGGGTTCTTGGTTGATGGGTTTTTCAAGAGTAGGTTCTACCAATGGTGTGGGGCCTTGGTACCTCATTTTGGATTCCTTGGAACCCTTGTTGATAGCATTTACCGAGTGAATCGTTGGGTGTGAGGGGCATGGATGTGCACTCTCCCATGGTGAACAATAACATGAAGTCGATGAAATCAAACTCACTTTTAGGTTCTTTATAGTATCACTTGGGAGTGCTCCAATTTCCCGGTCATTAAAGGCTTTTAAGAGGGCATCAAACTTGTTTGTCATCTCGCCTTTCGTCGCTTAAAATCGGCTTCAAGCTTAGTCAATCGAGTTTCTTGAGATGACATGAATCTAGATGCAATTGCCTCAAGACTAGTGGGTTTCCCGGTGCTTGGAGGATTGAACCTATTAGGTGGACTAGATGAGCTTTGGGGTGTGCTTGAGTTTTGGTTCCACTTAAGGTTAAGGTGATGTCTCCATGAGGGGTTGTAAGAGTTTCCTAAGTTGTTTTGTTCGGTCTTGAAAGTGTACCACTTCTCTCCCGCTCCGTCGGTACGCGTGGAGGCGTAGTCTGCAAAAGCTTGTTCGAGGAGTCTTGTGCAATCATGAGTTTCATGAGGACCACTACTTAACTCACAAGGTAGAGTGATTTTATTCACTTGATGTGAAGACTTAGGATTTTCATAGGAGCTCATTAGGAATTTAACTTGATCTTCAAGCTCGAGCATCCTACGGTCGGAAGATTGTGAGTCAATGGGAGGCAAGGAGATTGCCTTAACGGTTTTGGGCAAATCACGGGGGTCATTCCAACTTTCGTTGTCATAGAGAGCAAGGTCCTCTATTATACCCCATGATTCTTCCGCGGTGAGAACACTAAGTTTTCCACCGGCCGCTTGGTCAATGGATCACTTGGTGCGGAAGTTGACATGATCATAGAAGAATTAGACTTGGAGCCAAAGATCAATGCCGTGATGAGGGACTTTATGAAGTAAGTCCTTGAATCGAGTCCATGCTTCGTAGAGAGATTCACCTTGACGTTGTTGGAACATCAAGATATCATTCCTAAGCTTAGTGGTTCTCCCCGGTGGGAAAAATTGAACAAGGAAGCGAGAGGTGAGATCATCCCAACTTGAGATGGAGCCGGCAGGAAGTCGCTCAAGCTAATTACTTGCTTGGTCTCGTAGAGAGAATTAGAAGAGACGCAGACGCGTGGTCTCCCGAGTAGTAGCATTGAGGTCGATGGAATCGACAACTTTAAGGAAATCCTTAAGATTCTGATTAGGATCTTCGGAACGAAGTCCATGGAATGCACATCCGTTTTGCACCAACCGGATGGTGTCGGATCACAGGGCCGTAGTTTGGGCTTGGTCGGGAAGCTCAATGGTGTTTCTATAGCCTAGGTGGCTTGGTCTCGAGTATTCACCAAGAGTACGGCCTCTTGGCAGGTCATTTGGGGGTAGGTTGATGAATGGTGGTTGGTTATCACCTTCCATGATGAAAAGTGATGGGGTTACTAACAAAGGTCACGAAGAAGGGGGATAGACTACGAGAAAGCTAAAAATTTGAAAAATTTACTTGATAGGAATCAAGCAAAGAAACCTAAACAAGGTGGACTCCTAACTAGCTATTCTATTCCCCGGCAACGACGCCAAAAACTTGATAACGCTACACGCGTCGTTCGGGGTCAAAGGAACTTCCTTTTCGTCGACCAAGTTTTTCAACACCCTAGGCAGTGAACTTAATCTTTGTTGTGTAGTATTAGGGTAAGCCACGGGAATTGATATCGTTCTCTAGGGGAATAGGAATGCTAGTGAGAAGTTACTACGCTAAGGTTGGGGTTGAGGAAGATTATTTTTTATCTTTATATGTTTTTTAGGAAATGGAAAGGTACGAATCTCGGGGTTCGGATTTGGGGGTTGGTATTTCTACCGATTACTTCTACTTATCTAATTATCTAAACTAAGGTGTATGTAGTCTATGTCTAATTGTTAAAAACACCAAAAACAATATAAAACAACAAAACAATCGTAACGTTTTCTAGCTTGTGTTTCTTTTAAGGTGATTCTTAAAGAAATACGATTTGGTTAAACGAGACGATACCAAAAATATTGTCCAAAAGTTTTTAAACCCTTTGCACAAATCTATACCTACGTCTTTTCAGTGGTACTTAATATATACATAAAAATCAACCACCGCAAATCAAGGCAGTACACCTACTAACTGGGGGTGTGACCATAATAAGTTCCCGAACAACAGATTTAAAACTTGCCTTTGTGTCCTTGTGATTTGGTGTACCTTTTTCAAAGAAGCCATTTCATTTGTGATTATTGGTTAAGTTCACTTGTCGTTTTTGCCTCGCATTTGTTTTGAAAATTGATTTTTATACTTAGTGCATGCGCACTCGTTCTTCCAGTTCTACAAGTCCACTTTCTGAGCTTGCAAATATTCCTCGTAGACGTAGAGGACGTTCTGCTCCTTCAGCCGTGACTGAGGAACTTCTACCACCACCACCCCCTGTCGAAATGGCAGAAGACAAGCCGATGAATGAGCTTCTCCAAGTACCCATCGAGGGTTACGGAGATGCCATTGTTGTCCCAGCCATTGTGGCTGATACCTTTGAGCTCAAAACCGGGTTGCTTAATCTGGTAACCCAAAGCCAATTCTATGGTTTTGAGCGGGATGATCCTCATGCACACATTCGATGGTTTAACAAGATTGCATCTACCATCAAATACAAGAATGTCCCACACGAAGCAATCAAGCTTCTTCTGTTCCCATTTTCTCTAGAGGGACAAGCCCGGAATTGGCTTGAGAAACAACCCCCTCGTTCCATTGAGACATGGGAAGATCTAGTCACTAAGTTTGTTAACGAATTCTATCCTCCATCCCGAACTACAAGTCTTAAGAATGAGATAATGAAATTTTCTCAGAGATTTGATGAATCATTCGGGGAGGCATGGGATCGTTACAAAGAACTGCTCCGTAAGTGTCCGCATCATGGTTTTACCAAGTTAACGCAAATGGATACTTTCTATAATGGTCTGATACAAGCTGACCAAGACTCTTTGAATGCCTCCGCGGGAGGTAATTTCTTGAGCAAGACCACAAAAGAAGCCTTGCAAATCATTGAAAACAAGTCCCAGGTCCGCCCTTTCCGCACAAAGACATATCAGACTCAGTCTAATGCTGGACCTTCTACTTCATCTCCTGTGAGTACATCTAGCACCGATGCTAAGATTGATAAACTCACGGATATTGTTCAGGCTTTGGTTCTTGCTAACCAAAAGAAAGTCACTTTCACTCAGACACCATCACATAGTGAAGTGAAGAAAGTTGAAGTTTGTGTTACTTGTGGTGGTCCTCATGCATACTACAACTGTACTGCCACCGATGGTAGTCCGTTTGAAGCTAATGCTATAGCCGGTACTTCACATCAGGGAGGTAATCAATACCGTCCTCAAAATGAACCAAACTACCGAGCTAACACTTATCAAGCACCACACGGTTTTAACCAGAACCCTAACCGGAATCGGAATCAACCTAGAATGAACCAAGGTTATCAAAACCAAGGTAATTTCTATCCTGGACCCAATCAAGGTTTCCAACATCAAGGAAACCTTAATCAAAACAATTTCAATCGAGGGAATCAATTTCATGGAAATGTGAATCCTAATCAAGGGAGTTTTCTACAACAAGGTCATAATCAAAACATCCGACCTCAGAATTTCCCTCCACATCCTCCAGTACCATCATCTAATGAGTTATTGAAGCAGTTCATGAAATCCCAAGATGAAATGAACAGGTTGTTGGTCAGTCAGATCGCTGATCTCAAGAAGTCTTTAAATGATCAACCCTCGGGCTCAGGAAAACTTCCGAGCAACACGATCGCTAACCCGAGGGAAGATGCAAAGGCGATCACAACCAGAAGTGGTGTTTCATACAATGGACCCGCTATTCCTACTACCTCTTCTTCTTCTCTCCCGAAGGTAGTGGAAAGTGAGCCTGAGGCAACAAAGGACAAGGAACTTCCTAATAATAACGGAGGTATCAACGATGTCCATCCTCAAGTTGTACAGAAACCCAAGTCTAATCTAGGAGTTGTTTTTGAACCACCAGTAGCTCCCGTTGAAAATACCAAATCCAAATCTTCTATTCCTTACCCATCACGTTTGAATGAGCAAAAGCTCCGCGAAAAAGCCAGTCATCAAATGGACAAATTTTTTCAAATTTTCCAAGAACTACATTTTGACATAAGCTTTACGGATGCTATCATGCTAATGCCCAAATTTGCATCAACTCTCAAACATATGTTAAGCAACAAGGAAAAGCTGTTTGAAATGGCTAAAACTCCTCTTAACGAGAACTGCTCAGCAGTTATCCTAAAGAAGCTTCCAGAAAAGCTTGGAGATCCTGGAAAATTTCTCTTACCTTGTGTATTTCCAGGAATGGTTGAATGCTTTGCCCTAGCAGATCTTGGTGCAAGCATCAACCTGATGCCTTATTCAGTGTGGAAGAAACTTTCTCTTCCAGAACTTACTCCTACATGCATGACTCTCGAGCTTGCAGATCGTACAATATCCCGTCCTCTTGGAATTGCTGAGGACGTATTTGTGAAAGTAGGAAAGTTCCATTTTCCAGCTGACTTTGTTGTTGTTGATTTTGATGCCGATCATCGGGTTCCTCTCATTGTTGGTTGAGGATTCCTGAGAACGGGCCGTGCTCTCATTGATGTATTTGAGCAAGAAATCACATTACGTGTTGGTAATGAAGCTGTCACCTTTAACCTTAATCAAACTTCGAGGTACTCCGCAAATTATGATTCTGAATCGGTTAACCGAATAGATATCATTGATGTTGCTTCTGAAGAGTACTCTCAAGAAGTTCTTGGTTATGATCATAATTCTTCGAGTGATAATCTCACTCATTCATCTCAACCCATCATCTCCAATTCTACTCCTTCTCTTACCCCATTTGAGGAAAGTGACTTCATCTTGGTAGAGATTGAAGCCTACTTGTCTAGTGATTCTGTTCCATGGGAAATTGATCACGCTCCCATCGACATTGAGGGGGACATACTTCTCATTGAGAAGTTGCTTAATGATGATCCATCATCATTTTCACTCCCTCCCGTTGAACTTCATAACAAGGAAGTCAAGTCAGTTGAGAAAACTGAAGAATTTCCTGAAGACGAACTTAAGGACTTACCACCTCATCTCGAGTATGCATTTCTTGAAGGTGATGATAAATTACCCGTCATTATTGCTCGAGATTTGAGTAAAGATGAAAAAGCTGCTCTTATAAAGATCTTAAAGTCACACAAGCAAGCAATTGCTTGGAAACTCTCCGACATTAAGGGTATCAACCCTGAATTTTGTACTCACAAAATCTTAATGGAGGATGACTTCAAACCAGCAGTTCAACATCAGAGAAGAGTAAATCCAAAAATCCATGATGTTATCAAACAAGAGGTTATCAAACTTCTTGATGCAGGATTGATTTACCCGATCTCAGATAGTCCTTGGGTTAGCCCAATTCATTGTGTTCCTAAAAAGGGTGGCATAACTGTTGTCACGAATGAAGATAACGAGTTAATTCCAACTCCATTGGTTATGGGATGGCGTGTGTGTATTGACTATCGTAAGTTGAATGACGCCACTCGTAAAGACCATTTTCCTCTACCCTTTATTGACCAAATGCTTGAGAGATTAGCAGGGAACGAATACTATTGTTTCCTTGATGGTTTCTCGGGTTACTTTCAGATCCCCATTGATCCAAAGGATCAAGAAAAGACCACATTCACCTGCCCATACGGAACTTTTGCCTACAGATGTATGCCTTTTGGCTTATGTAACGCTCCTGGCACGTTCCAACGATGTATGATGGCCATATTCCACGACATGATCGGGGAAACAATGGAGGTGTTTATGGATGACTTCTCGGTCATTGGGGACTCATTTCAAACATGTCTCTCCCATTTAGAAAAAATGCTTCAGTTCAGATGATGGATCAGGGGCAAAAATGTTTTCAAACGGTGGATCTTCTGGAGTGGCAAAGGATTTATCTTCATCATAGTTGGCAGAAACATTTCCATTATGTACATTCGAAGATTGAGGATTTGAGGATGAATGGATGATGATGAGTGATCTTCAGCAGGCGCTTCTTGGGATAGTGTCACAGAAATAGATGGATTATCTGTGTTGACAGGATTAGTAGCCGCCTCTGTCGATGGTGTAGAACGGTTAATGTTATAAGGTTCATAGTATTCATCAAACATCGCATCAAACAATTTCTTCAAATCTTCTTCAGAAGGAGGTACATATGGAAGTGCAGGTGAGGGATTCTGTACAAGAGAAGAACTGATGGGACTACAAGATGAATGTTGAGATGCAGGTCCTGAACTAGATTGTCCAGGAGCCATTTGCCCAGATAACTCATCGAACGTGACGTGAATAGTTTCCATGATATCTCAGGTTCTTTTGTTGTAGATTCTGTAACCCTTTCGGTTTTGTGCATAACCCACAAAAACTCCAATGTCCGCCTTAGCTCTTAATTTACCTAAATCTTGACCATCATTCGTTGGATAGCATAAAGCACCGAACACATGAAGGAAAGAGAGATCAGGTTTATGATTGTGGACAAGTTCGTATGGAGTTTTTCCATAAGTGGTGTGGATAAGGGAATAGTTTTGGGTATAGCAAGCAGTGACAATGGCTTCAGCCCAGAGAAACATTGGAACCTTTGAGTTGATTAGCATAGTTCTTGCAGCTTCCACAAGAGTCCGATTTCGTCTTTCAACTACACCGTTCTGTTGAGGAGTATGTGGAACACTTCTTTGATGGCTGATTCCAATGCTTTCATAAAACTGACTTAGTTCTTTGTTAAGAAACTCAGTTCCATTGTCCGTTCGGATAATTCTGACAGTTTTGTTAAGTAGAACCTGCAGCTGTTTGATAAGTTTGATGATGACATCTGGAGTTTCATCCTTTGTCCTAAAAAACTTAACCCAAGTAAACCGAAAGTAGTCATCAACAACGACTAACACATATTTCTTCCCGTTTATCGTTTGCACTCTCACGGGTCCGCATAAGTGATAAGGTTTTAAAATGTACCTTTTTGAGGGGTCGTTTAATCCCTTATTTGATCACTTTTGTATCCATTATTACTTAATATCTTTCCTTTTCACTTTTGTGACGGCTCAGTCGCCAAATTGCTTATTTACAAGTGACGGCTTCAGGTTTTAAAAGAGTAGGTCGTCGCAACTCAGACGGCCTAGATTTGATCTAGATGACGTTAGAGACTGAAGGGGACAGTGTCACAAGCATAAGGTGAAGCCGTCGCAAGACTAACGTGGCCAAGACGAAACCCTAATGACGGCGACCCGACGGCGTCACAAATCAAAAGGTGACGCCGTCGCATATGTAATCTTATATATAGAATCCGAATTTTTTAGTTTTAAGTGTGTAGTCTTTTGGAGTAGAACCTAAACCGAACCAAGGCTGTCTTGTACAGTATTTTAGGGTTCCATACCCTATCTTACATTAAGATAAGTGTTTTACTTCATTAATTCAATTATGTCTTCAATTATTTGTGTGTATGCCTGCATGTTTCCCATGTCCGGCTAATTTACTTGTGTATTTGCTTAGGGAATATGAAATTTAATTATTTAATATTGATTGGTTGTCTCTTATCTTAATTGTTAATGATCTAGTATTGCGATAGGTCATCCATTGTGTAGTTAATGTTTGATTAATCTTTGTGAACCTTAGCTTATAATACCTAGAGTCATTGTAGGCTAAACCATCCGAAGAGTACCTTAGAGTTAATTTTATAAATCCTAGAGATTTTGTAGGCGATAACCTTTGGTAGTTTCAAAGAGTTAGGGATAAACACATACCCTACGACCTTAGACACACAACGCGATTAAGAATAAGGACGTGACAATTCAACCATCAATAGGAGATAATTAAGGAGTAATAAAACCTAAGTAAACACATCTTTAAATCATCATACGAACACACAATAATTAGTGATGAGTGTCTAAATACTCATCATTTTTATACTGTTTAGAATGCCAAAAACATCTGAAAACACTCAGAAATGCATCAAAATGATGAAAATATCACAAACAAGTGTTTTATGTGTTTTAAATGCAAAAATATAAAAATCTGGTGAAAAACATATCAAGTTTGCATAATTGGCAGTTTTAGTCCCCCAAGTTTAAAAAGTTGTCAAAAACAGTCCCTGGTATATCAAAATAAAATAAAATTTCATTTTAGATCCATGGGATTCAAGAGTTGTCAAAATTGGTCCTTGAAATTCAAAATTTGCAAAATTACAACTTAGGTCCCTTAACTTTTAAAAATGACAAAAATGGTCCTTGGACATTTAAAAATGGAAAATAATCATCATTGGTCCTTGTACTATTCATATATGGCAGGTTTGGACCTTATGATAACTTTGGAAACTTTTCAAGATCAGTCCCTTAACTTTGGCAGAATTACAACTTTCGTCCTTGATATTAAATAAGCCAATTAGACCCTTTTGTGTATTTAGACCCCTGCCAAAACCCAAAAGAACCCCCAGCCAACGCCCTTGACCCCCCATTTTGGACCCCCTCTTATAATATCCTACGGTCAAATGGTCAACACCCCGCCCAAACCAGAAACACTGTTTCTCTCCTTCACCTCCACTGTAAACCAAAACCAGGTGGTTTTCCACCTCACCTCCACCTCATCACAGCTATCAAAACCACTCATCACTATCCCTTCCACCTCACATCCCAGCCCACCTTGCAATAAATGCTTCCCATCATAGACCTTTTACTGTTACACACACACAACTGGTTTTTACTTTTCAAATCATCACCAGCCCCATTCCTACTATCTAATCTGTCCCCCTCCACCTCCACAACACCCCAAGATTCTTTAATTGCTCTGAAATTGTCTCAAGCAACCATGTACACTTTTGGCGCCAAAATTTGATTGGTGCTAAACCGTCAAGTTATCTCACACAAGCTAGCCACTTGTGAATGGCTAACCGTAAGAAACTTAAAATAGTGCAAACACTAATGCAATTAAGATCAGAGGAATATAGTGGATTCCTGGGTCGTTAAGTCCCACGGAGGATGAATTGGTGTTTAAAACAGACAGATGTCGAATAATCACTAAGGATAGTGATTAATAAGGATTTTGATGGATAATTATATCTAAAGAAAAGATTTGTAAATTACAGGGGCTTAAATGCAAATTAAAGAAAATTAAAAAGTTAAAATATATTAAATAAACGCTATCACTATTTTTACAATGATGTCTTTGTGATTTTATAAAACAAAATAACTTAAATAAACTATTTTAACTAAAACGTAAACTTAAATTACCTAAAAACGTGACTTAAAATGAAAACGTACGTTATTTATAAAAATTACGCGAGTGCGCAAGCAAAAACGTAAAATTTGTGAAATAAAAGACCTACAAGTGTAAAAACAATTTTTTTACATACTATATGACAAAAGAAAATTTTAGAAAAAAGATTTATATTTTTTAGACTTTTATATTTTTTATTATGAATTAAATACTAATTTAGACTAATTAAATGATTTCAAAAAATGGGATTTCAAAAATACTAATTACATTTGGGTAGTTTTAGCTTATTATAGTTGCATTTGTAACTAGTTGTAACTAGTTTAGACTAATTAAATAGTTACAACTGCACTAATTAAATACTAATTATTTGTAACTATTGTGCTATAAATAGTTACAACTGCACTAATTAAATACTAATTTAGACTAATTAAATACTAATTACATACCATAAGATTTCAAAAAATGGGATTGAGGTTGATAGAGCAAAAGTCGATGTTATTGCTAAACTACCTCATCCTACTACTGTCAAAGGTATTAGGAGTTTTTTAGGTCATGCCGGTTTCTATCGTAGATTCATACAAGATTTTTCTAAAATCGCCCGGCCTATGACTCATCTTCTTGAAAAAGATGCTCCTTTTATCTTCTCACCCGAGTGCATCAAAGCTTTTGAAACATTAAAGAAAAAGCTTACTGAAGCACCCATTCTCGTTGCTCCCGACTGGGACTTGCCTTTTGAGCTTATGTGCGATGCAAGTGATTTTGCTATCGGTGCAGTCTTAGGGCAACGTAGAGCTAAGCATTTTCAGCCTATCCACTACGCAAGTAAGACTATGACTGAAGCTCAAACTCATTACACCACCACAGAAAAAGTGCTATTAGCCGTGGTGTATGCATTTGAGAAGTTTCGGCCGTACTTAATCTTGACCAAATGCGTAGTGTATACGGATCACTCGGCTCTCAAATATCTCTTTGCAAAACAAGATGCAAAGCCGAGATTGCTCCGTTGGGTTCTCCTCCTCCAGGAATTTGATATCATCATACATGATAAAAAAGGAGCTGAGAACCTGGCTGCTGATCATCTGTCCCGTCTAGAAAACCCTCACCAAGATGTTTTCGAGAAAAAGGAAATAAATGAAACATTTCCTCTCGAGACACTCAATGCTGTTTCTTTTCGTGGAAATTCTTCTACCCCATGGTTTGCTGACTTCGCAAATTACCATGCGGGTAACTTCATTGTGAAAGGGATGTCGACCCAACAGAAGAACAAATTCTTCAAGGATGTTAAACATTACTTCTGGGACGACCCCTACTTATTCAAAATCTGTGCGGATCAAGTCATCCGACGGTGTGTTTATGGACAAGAAGCTCTTGACATTCTCAAAGCTTGCCATGCTGGACCCACCGGGGGCCATCATAGTCCAAACTACACCACCAAAAAGGTGTTTGATTCCGGGTTTTATTGGCCCACAATTTACAAGGATGCCCACGATTTTGTCAAAACCTGTGACGCTTGTCAACGTCATGGAAATATTTCTCAAAGAAATGAAATGCCACAAAATGCCATTCAAGTTTGTGAGATATTTGACATCTGGGGTATTGATTTTATGGGGCCATTTCCATCTTCTCGAGGTAACAAATACATACTCGTGGCTGTTGACTATTTGTCAAAATGGGTTGAAGCAAAAGCTTTACCTACCAATGATGCCCGAGTAGTTGTGAAATTTTTGAAATCTCTTTTTTCCAGGTTTGAAACTCTACGAGCTATAATCAGTGATCGTGGTACGCATTTTTGCAATGACCAATTTGATCGTGTCATGCAAAAGTATGGTGTAACCCACCGTCTCTCTACTGCATACCACCCCTAAACAAGTGGGCAAGTGGAAGTCTCCAACCGTGGTATAAAAAGAATTCTTGAAAGGACAGTAGGCAAAAATCGTGCATCCTGGTCGGATAAGCTAGATGACGCACTCTGGGCCTTCCGTACAACTTACAAAACACCCATCGGGTGTACTCCATACAAGCTAGTGTACGGAAAGGCATGTCATCTGCCGATTGAGCTAGAGCACAAGGCTTACTGGGCCTTGAAACATGCAAACTTCGATATTCAGACAGCTGGTGATCACAGAAAAGTTCAAATGAATGAACTAAATGAACTCCGTGATCAAGCATACGAGAACTCTTTGATCTACAAACAAAAGACAAAGAAGATTCATGACTCTAAAATCAAGAACCGCGTTTTCAACGTTGGTGATCGAGTCCTTCTTTTCAATTCAAGATTGAAGATTTTCTCGGGAAAGCTTAAGTCCCGTTGGTCTGGTCCATTTACTATCACTAAGGTTTATCCTTATGGCACCATTGAGTTATCTCAGCCCGATGGTCCAAATTTTAAAGTAAATGGTCATCGATTAAAGCATTACTTTGGAGAGGACATTCCACCTGTGATTGTCCCGGATCTACAAACATTCCCCATGAACCAATGAATGCAGGGATCGAGTCAAGCTAGTGACTCGGGAATCAAAAATAGTAGCACACACCATATAGGTTTTCACCCATGTTTCTGTCTTCTTACCCCTTTTCTACCACCCTAGTGTGGGGGAGTTGCCTCCCCGCTGTTGTATACAAGTTTAAGTCTTAAAAAATAAAAAAATAAAAAATGTGTATATATCAAAAATAAAATAATGGCTATAGTATTTCCCTTTTATGTTCTATGTTTCGGCATAACCGCCGGTACTTTGAATATTGAGGGCAATATTCATTTCTAAGTGTGGGGGGGGGGGAATTCTCACGAATTTTATCATGTAATTATTCCACCCAATTCCCCCGTTTTTGGCCAAAATTTTTTTTGGAGTAAGTGTTTTTCACTTACTCAGCAAATGGTAATCAGTCCGCCATGTCTAACCCACATAAGGATTGGCTAATCCAAGAGCAAACGGCTCTTGGTAAAGATATCTCAAATTCGTTTATGGCTTGCAATTTGCCCAAAATTGTATGGTGTTCATCTTTAAACTAGTGAAAAGTTGGCTAGCCCGCAAGTTTATGGCTTGTGGTAAAGGCAGTTGGAAATCCATAATTGGTAATCGGCTCACCAAAGATAACATTGATAATTTATCTAAGAGTTGGCTAGTCCAGAAGCAAACGGCTTCTGGTAAAGACAAATCAAATCCGTTTACAGCTTATGATTTGCTCAAAATCATTTGGTTATCATTGTACCAAAGTTCTTACTTGAACTAAAACAATTGGCTACTCCAGAAGTAATGGCTTTTGGTAAAGAGATGAAATCCATTAATTTTTCTCAAATCATTGCTAGGGACTAGCAATATCTTAGTGTGGGGGATTGATGAGTGTCTAAATATTCATCATTTTTATACTGTTTAGAATGCTAAAAACATCTGAAAACACTCAGAAATGCATCAAAATGATGAAAATATCACAAACAAGTGTTTTATGTGTTTTAAATGCAAAAATATAAAAATCTGGTGAAAAACATATCAAGTTTGCATAATTGGCAGTTTTAGTCCCCCAAGTTTAAAAAGTTGTCAAAAACAGTCCCTAGTATATCAAAATAAAGTAAAATGTCATTTTAGATCCATGGGATTCAAGAGTTGTCAAAATTGGTCCTTGAAATTCAAAATTTGCAAAATTACAACTTATGTCCCTTAACTTTTAAAAATGACAAAAATGGTCCTTGGACATTTAAAAATGGAAAATAATCATCATTGGTCCTTGTACTATTCATATATGGCAGGTTTGGTCCTTATGATAACTTTGGAAACTTGTCAAGATCAGTCCCTTAACTTTGGCAGAATTACAACTTTGGTCCTTGATATTAAATAAGCCAATTAGACCCTTTGGTGTATTTAGACCCCTGCCAAAACCCAAAAGAACCCCCAGCCAACGCCCTTGACCCCCCATTTTGGACCCCCTCTTATAATATCCTACGGTCAAATGGTCAACACCCCGCCCAAACCAGAAACACTGTTTCTCTCCTTCACCTCCACTGTAAACCAAAACCAGGTGGTTTTCCACCTCACCTCCACCTCATCACAGCTATCAAAACCACTCATCACTATCCCTTCCACCTCACATCCCAGCCCACCTTGCAATAAATGCTTCCCCACCATAGACCTTTTACTGTTACACACACACAACTGGTTTTTACTTTTCAAATCATCACCAGCCCCATTCCTACTATCTAATCTGTCCCCCTCCACCTCCACAACACCCCAAGATTCTTTAATTGCTCTGAAATTGTCTCAAGCAACCATGTACACTTTTGGCGCCAAAAGTCGTTTAAACGGATAGGATGAGTTTGACTCATCCAATGGCTAAGATTTAAAGTGGGAAAGTTTCAGAAGCATGTGGAGAATATCTCAAGTCTATAAAGAAAGAGGAGATGCAGAAGAGAGATATATCTAGAATAATTGTAATTTAGCTTATGTCGTTTTTAATTAAGTTTCAAATTCCAGTGTTTGTTTAAACTTTTAAACTCTGTATTTCAAGTTACTAGTGTGTAATAAAGCTTTTGTGATAATCAATTTCAAGTTTAAGTCTTATATTCAGTTTATGCAAAATCTTACTTTTGATCAAATTCTCAAAATCTGCAAATGATGTTTGTAATTGTTGTTAAGGACTGAATAAGCCATATAAGCTCCTCATATAGCTTATTAAAGCTATTAGAGACCCTTAAAAGCAGTTTAGAAGTAAAAAAGAAAAATACCAAAAATTCCAAATAAATAGTTAAAAAATCAAAAATCCATGGTGAAGGTTGTCAAGAAGATGGAGCAGGGTTGATTATGGATGGCCTAGGGTTTAGTGCTTCTTGGGAAGCTATAGGAAGTGGTTTCAGTATTGGTTCTCAGTTTTGAGCTTGGAAGCCATTTGTAAGCCTTTTACTCATTTTTGGCATTTCACTGTTTGAGTTGTTCATTAGCCCAAATCTTTGTGTTTTATTATTCATTAGTTATAGTTAAGTATAATCAACCATAAAAATCAGTTGTTTGTTCTTTTAAATTTGTAGTTTGCAAAAATCTCATTTTGACAGTTATAATAGCATATAGATCATTCTTGAGTTATATGTTGTTGTTACTGTTATTTTCTGCTTATTCAGTCTTACTACATGATATTATAAGCTTCTTAATCAAGTTCATGGTCTTAATCTTTGTTAAACTTTGAAAAGCTTCAAAACAGTCTACTAAAGAGGTGTTTGGATTCACTGTGTTAAGGGTGTTAAAGGTTGTTTATGTTGTTGTTTGCTGTTGTTAACTGCTATACTAGTACCTAAGAACTCAAAACAACCATAAAACATAGTCCTTGTTTTAGAAAAAGTCAAGATAACTTTTAATCATGTCTTGTTAGTTAACTGCTGGATTTTCATAATCCATGATTATGATTTCTTGTTCATAAGTTGTTAAAATCAATCAAACAAGTCTTAGTTCACCTTAACATAACATAATCAGTGCATAGAATTGATCCAAAGTTCATTAAAGTCAACTTTGTTTCATTTTCAAAAAGTCAAAATGGGTCCTGTGCACAGTTTTAAGCCCAGAATCACAAGCTTGCAAAAAGCTCATTAGTTAATCATAGCTTGTGATTCTTGGTTTTTTGTGAAGCTAACCTGGCCATCTTTGAGTTTCAAGTTTAATATTTCAGTTTGTAGCTTTTTAGATAGGGCTGCAAGTGCTTTTTGTTTTTCCAAAAATACTCAGTATACACTGAGTTATACTCAGTGGTTTTTCAGCTTTTTAATAAGCTCACCAAAAGCTCTCTAATGGACCCCACTGTGAAAGCTTTAGCTTTTTGAAAAGTTGAGTTGGTCATCTTGCTAATCCAAGTGTTTATTTTTAATTTCTAGCTTATCTAAGTGCTTAAAATTAAGCTACAAGGTGCCTAGTAAAAACAAAAGTGTCCTGTGCACCAGTTGAGATAAGTGCTTATTTGAGTTTGTTTTGTGCTTATTTTTAAGTTAAATTGCTTTTTCAGATTATCAAACCAGCTTATTATCAGTAGCTTAGCTTATTTCCTGTGTATCTTGTGCTTATTTTTAGCTTAAAAGCCATTTGGCTTAAACCTTTTGCTTATTTCTTTTTCATTACTCACTGTTGAGATAAATAAGCTCATTCTGAGCTTATTGGTCATTTTTAGAAAAAGTTGTAGTTAAAAAAAGTGCTTATTTCAGTGTTCTTAACAAGTTTGTGAAGAAAAATAAAAAAAATAAAATAGTTGCAAAAAGGAGTTGCTGGGATTCGAACCCTGGCCACCCAGCTCACCACACACACACACTACCACTCGCTCTTGGGTCTTTTTCAGTTTTCCTTTACATAGTTTAATATATAACCCTTGTTTTCCATTTAAGCTTATACGAGCTTATTTGCTTATTTCCAGCTTATTTATACTAGCTTTTTCATCTTTTGTATTTTTCATAGATTTGTATTAGTATAAAGTATTTTATAAAAAAGTTTCAGATTTTTCTAAATAGTTTTAGTATTTTTAATCATTTAATTAGTCTAAATTAGTATTTAATTCATAATAAAAAATATAAAAGTCTAAAAAATATAAATCTTTTTTCTAAAATTTTCTTTTGTCATGTAGTATGTAAAAAAATTGTTTTTACACTTGTAGGTCTTTTATTTCACAAATTTTACGTTTTTGCTTGCGCACTCGCGTAATTTTTATAAATAACGTACGTTTTCATTTTAAGTCACGTTTTTAGGTAATTTAAGTTTACGTTTTAGTTAAAATAGTTTATTTAAGTTATTTTGTTTTATAAAATCACAAAGACATCATTGTAAAAATAGTGATAGCGTTTATTTAATATATTTTAACTTTTTAATTTTCTTTAATTTGCATTTAAGCCCCTGTAATTTACAAATCTTTTCTTTAGGTATAATTATCCATCAAAATCCTTATTAATCACTATCCTTAGTGATTAGTCGACATCTGTCTGTTTTAAACACCAATTCATCCTCCGTGGGACTTAACGACCCAGGAATCCACTATATTCCTCTGATCTTAATTGCATTAGTGTTTGCACTGTTTTAAGTTTCTTACGGTTAGCCATTCATAAGTGGCTAGCTTGTGTGAGATAACTTGACGGTTTAGCACCAATCATGAACCATCTTCATCAGGAGAATCCAACTCTGCTACATCAGTTCCTCAATCACAACCACACGAGCATTTCAGAAAATGGACACATGATCATCCATTGGACAATATCATTGGGAATCCTTCTCGTCCGGTATCCACTCGTAAACAACTAGCTACCGATGCCTTATGGTGCTTCTTCAATTCCATCCTATCAAAGGTCAAACTGAAAGATGTTAAAACCGCATTGTCTGAGGATAGTTGGTTCAATGCAATGCAAGAAGAAATTCACGAGTTCGATCGACTTGATGTTTGGGAATTGGTACCTGCTCCTGACTGTGCTATGATCATTGCTCTCAAATGGATCTTCAAAGTAAAACTTGATGAGCAAGGCAAGACTAGTTGCAAAAAGATATCGTCAAGAGGAGGGTATTGACTTTGAGGAATCATTTGCTCCAGTTGCACGTATCGAGGCAATCAAAATCTTCTTGGCTAATGCTGCTAGTAAGAACACGATGGTTTATCAGATGGATGTGAAGACTGCCTTTCTTAATGGAGATCTGAAAGAAATCGTTTATGTCAATCAGCCTGAAGGTTTTGTGGATCCAGAACGTCCTACTCATGTCTATCGCTTGAAGAAGGCTCTTTATGGCTTGAAACAAGCTCCAACGGCATGGTATGATAAACTATCAAAGTTTCTCTTAACCAATGGAGTCAGCAAAGGAGCAGTTGATCCCAGATTGTTCACCAGAAAGTCAGGCAAACACTTAATTCATGTTCAAATATATGTTGATGATAATATTTTTACCTCGACCGATCCTAATGAAGGTGACCATTTTTCAAAGGAAATGGGCTCCAAATTTCAAATGTCTATGATGGGACAAATGTCATTTTTCTTAGGATTACAAATTTCTCAAAGTCCCGGAGGCATTTTTATTAATCAATCTAAATATGAAAATGAAATATTAAAGAAATTTGGATTTGATTCTTGTGACCTTGTTGACACTCCCATAGCGGAGAGCACAAAACTGGATGAGGACCACTCAGGGATCATGGTTGATCAAATGAAATATCGAAGTATGACTGGAACCCTAATGTACCTCACAGCCAGTAGACCTGATATTTTGTTCGATGTATGCAGGTGTGCTAGATACCAGGCTAAGCCTACCAAAAAGCACCTTGAAGTGGTTAAACGGGTTTTTCGGTATCTCCAAGGAACCATTAATATGGGACTTTGGTATCCGAAGGACACCAATATGTCACTAACAACATACGCAGATGCAGACCATGCAGGGTGTCAAGATACACGTCGAAGCACGTCAGGTGGTGCTCAATTCTTAGGAGAAAAGCTTGTAAGCTGGTCTTCTAAGAAACAAATGAATACGTCTATATCCTCTACAAAGGCGGAATACATAGCCATGTCATCTTGTTGTGCTCAAATCCTATGGATGAGATCCCAATTATTTGACTATGGCTTTGAATTCAACAAAATCCCTCTGTATTGTGATAATAAAAGTGTTATTGCTCTCTCATGCAACAACGTTCAACATTCAAGAGCAAAGCACATTGACATTCGACATCACTTCATCAGGGAGCAAGTGGAGAAAGGTGTGGTGGAACTATATTTTGTGAGAACTGAATATCAGCTGGCAGACATCTTCTCTAAAGCTCTTCCTAGAGAACGTTTTGAGTTTATTCTTCCACGACTTGGACTAAAGAGTCTACAACCAGAAACACTCAAACGTCTTCAAGAGAAAGACGAGGAGTAAAGGCTTTTCTTCATATATCTCTTGTACATATTTAATCAAAAAGAAAAATACAAAATTATAAAACCCACAAAAAGAAAATAGAAAAATATAAAATATCAAAATCCATAAAAATTAGAAAATCTTTGAAAAAGCCCAAACATATTATTTATCTTTTAATCAAATTTCTGTTCTTTGATAACATCTACGGACTTTGATTTGTCACTCAAAGAATGACACAGGCCTTTAGATGAAGTTCGAATGTACATAAACTTAAAAAAAAAAAAAAAAAAAAAAAAAAAAAAGAAGAACGAGATGGAGAAAAATGATGGTTTATTGTCATTTCACGCAGTAACCCGTTTTTAAAGAAAGAACAGAACTATGCTTCATCCAATTTTTAAAACCTCTCACTCTTATTCTAAAAACCAATGTGTAATACCAATTATTTTTCATTCTAAAGATTCTTTTGAAAAATATTTGTCATATAATGAACACAAAATTGCTTTAAAAATAACTCGGTCTTTATTTCGAAAATCACCTGAAATCTACATTTGTCAAAATCTCACTCAATCAACAACATACGTCATTCATCGAGGGGGAGAGTGAGTTCAAATATATCAAAAAGGTTATTTTTCAAATCAATTGGCACGTAAAGGCTCAACGTCTAATTCAGAATAATCATAAAGAACAATGTTTTATACACTTTGTTAATACAAATAAACCGTAAAAATGTTTATTAATATTTTGCGATCTCTTTGTGTTTTGTTGATAACAAATATAATGTTATCTTAAGTATAATTATAAGGATACATGTTATTTTTGTAAAGCATTTACATATAGCCACTTAAATACAAAAATGTAGTAATTAAGCATTTGTTGTAATAGTTTATTAGGATGGGTAAAACCCATAACCCATGGTCCATAACCCATGGATCTTAACCCATACCCAAGTAGATTAGATAAAATGTATACTTAGATACATTGAATCTAAAGAAAACCCATGGACCAACCCATAACCCATTACCCATAACCAAAAAACCCATGGGCAAAGAGGAGCGTTCCACTAATCCCTAGGATTACACTGGACGGATCCCAAGTGGAAGGGATCCGTGGGATCCGGGGAACAATGAAGATTTTTGCCTATAAATAGAGAGCCATTTCTTCATTCTAACTCACCCCTCTTCTTACTAAATCTCTCATACACTCTCATTCTATTCTAACATATAGATCACTTGATCTAAAGAGTTGTTCTTCTTTCTTTCTATTTGTGATCCTCATATAGGTGCTTATCTAAGGCGAGATCACGAGCATTCTACAAGTCATCCAAGCAAGGGGTCCTTGATTGATTTGTCACTCCGTAATATTTCTGTAGCGAAGATCTTGTATTTGATATTTCACATGTTTGTTGTGTAATAGTCGTGTTGGTTTGGTCCACCGTGCTACGGACTCGGTATTTAGCTTTGTACCGGAAAAAGTGTAAGCAACATTGTGAAGGCTTCTCCGCCAAGTGAAGGAGTTTATTGACATAGTGCTTGAACTCTCGAGTAGGTGACTCGGGGAGTGGAGTAGGGCAAGGAAGGTGTCCTTGTAGCCGAACCACTATACATTGGTTGTGTCTTTTCTTTCCCTTCGCTTTATTTTATTTACTTGCGTTATCATTAGATCTATACTTTCTCTACATCCATAAGATCTCAGATATTAATGAATCTAAAAGTTTTTGAAACTAACGTAAAATCGGCAAAACTATTCAACCCCCCCTTCTAGTTTTCCACAATTGGCATCAAGAGCTAAGTTTATAAAAGTTTTAAAGTAAAATTGTATTTTAAAAACTTTTCGATCACTATGGGTTCTGAAAATTACAAGGAAGGGCAATCTATGCAACGACCACCACTACTTGAAACTAATGGTTTTATATATTGGAAAAATAGATTCGAAACATATGTGAAATCTAAAGATATTGATCTTTGGTACATTATTGTTGAAAGCGATTTTGAGGCTACCTCAAAAGATGATAAAGGGAATGTAGTTAACATACCTCATGATAAACTAAATGATGATTTGAAGAAAAAGCTTTCTAAAAATAGTGAAGCAAAAATGGTTTTATATAATGCTTTACCGAAAAAGGAATTCGGAATTCTTTAGTTGTAACTCATCAAGGCAATGAACAAGTTAAAAATAATAAAATTGATTTATTTGTTCAACAATATGAACAATTTTCAATATCGGATGAGGAAACTATAGATCATTCATTTGCTAACTTTAAAACTATTATTACATCTTTACAAGCACTTGATGAATCTTCTTCTAGCCGTAATCATGTTAGGAGATATCTAAGGGCACTTCCATCGAAGTGGAGATCCAAGGTGACCGCGATTGAAGAGTCAAAATTTGACAACCCTCACCCTCGATGAACTCATAGGCAACCTAAAAGTCTAAGAGCTTGTACTAGCTAAAGACTCCGAAGCCTCAAAGGTGAAAGAGAAACAAAAATCTCTTGCCCTAAAAGCCAAAAAGGCTTCAAGCGATGAAGAAAACTCCTCCTCGGGTAGCGACGACGAGGAGTACGCTATGGCGGTAAGGGACTTTAAAAAGTTCTTTAGAAGAAAGGGAAGATACGTCAAACAAGCGTATGACGATAAGAAAGGCTTTCGGAAAAGCAAAGAGGACGAGAAGCCAAAGGATGATCGTACTTGCTTTAAATGTGGGGACCCAAACCACTTTATTAGTAAGTGTCCCAAAAGGGATTATCAAAAGGCGTTCGTGAGCGGCACGTGGGGAATGAGCGACGAGGAGGATGAAGAAATTTGTCTCATGGCAAATGACGAGGTGTGCTTAAAGGTCAACCTAGACCCCGATGAATGGGTCAAGGATAGCGGGTGCACGAGGCACATGACCGGCAATAGGGATCTATTCTCCACATATGAATCCGTAAATGGAGGTAATGTGGTGTTTGGAAATAGCAAAAGTAGAATCATCGGTAAAGGTACGATTTCTAACAAATCTCTAACCATTAACGATGTGTGTCACGTAGAAAACCTAAACATTAACCTCTTAAGTATAGGACAAATATGTGATAAAAAGTGCAATGTACTTTTTACCAAAACCGTTAGTAAGATACTTAAAAATGGCATAACCATAGGAAGAGGAATTAGGAAACATGGAGTCTATGTCATTAAAATCGGTAATGAACCTAAAGACAAACTATGTCTTACCTCTATGGATGATACTTCGACCTTATGGCATCAAATATTGGGTCATGCCAACATGCGACTTCTTCAATCGCTATCATCCAAAGATCTAGTAAGAGATCTATCTAAGTTAAAATATGAACATCATTTTTGTGATGCTTGTAATGTAGGAAAACAAGCTCATTCTAGTCATAAAGCTAAAAACATGGTGACTACAACTAGGTGTCTAGAATTACTCCATATGGATCTATTTGGTCCATCCGCTGTCCAAAGTTATGGAGGCAACTACTACACTTTGGTCATAGTGGATGACTACTCTAGGTATACATGGACAAAATTTTTAAAGAACAAAACGGAAACCTTTAATTATTTTGAAATATTAAGCAAAAAGATCCAAATAAAACTAGGAAGTCCTATAGTGTCCATTAGGACGGATCATGGTAGGGAATTCGATAATGAAGTGCAATTCGGAGCCTTTTGTGACGCTAATGGTATTACTCACAACTTCTCAGCTCCACGCACTCCACAATCGAATGGGGTAGTAGAAAGAAAGAATATAACCCTACAGGAAATGAGTCGAACCATGCTTAATGAACAATCTATACCTCAAAAGTTTTGGTGTAATGTTGTTGATACTTAAACGTACATACTCAATCGAGTCTTAATTAGACCAATCTTAGGTAAAACTCCATATGAGTTACTCCGAGCCAAAAAGCCTACGTTAAATCACTTTAGAGTCTTTGGAAGCAAATGTTTTATTCTTAAGACTAAAGATTACCTTACAAAATTTGATCCTAAATCAACCGAAGGTATCTTTCTAGGTTACTCGCCAAATAGCAAAGCTAACGTTATATTAAACAAAGAAACAATGAAGGTAGAAGAGTCATTAAACATAAAATTTAATGAAAGTCCACCCAAACCCTCTCCACCTCTTGTCGATGACGAGATCATAGAAAGTGAAGCTATAGTAATAAATAAAAAGATAAATGAAGAAGAAGAACCTATAAATGATGAAATCATAAACATTAAAGAGTCTAAAGATCACCCCGTAGATAAAGTCATAGGAAAGCTAAACGAACGAACATTAAGGTATCAAGTTCAAAACCAAAGTAGCTTGTTTTGTTTCGTTTCAACCATAGAACCTAAGAATACACAAGAAGCCATCAAAGATGAGAGTTGGATAATGGCTATGCAAGAAGAACTTAATCAATTCGTTTCTAATGATGTTTGGACGCTTGTCCCTCCACCTAGTAATCAAACCATAATAGGAACAAAATGGGTTTATAAAAACAAATTAGATACAAACGGAGTAGTATCTAGGAACAAAGCTAGACTCGTTGCCCAAGGTTATAACCAACAATAAGGAATAGACTTTGATGAGACCTATGCCCCCGTGGCTAGATTAGAGTCTATAAGAATACTTCTTGCGTATGCTTGTGCAAATGATCTAAAGCTTTATCAAATGGATGTCAAAAGCGCTTTTCTAAATGGTTTCATTAATGAAGAAGTATATGTAGCTCAACCTCCGGGCTTCATCAATTTTGAAAAACCCAAACATGTATATAAATTAAAGAAAGCCCTTTACGGTCTTAAACAAGCTCCAAAAGCTTGGTATGATAGACTCAAGTCCTTTTTAATTAAACACAACTATACCATGGGGTTAGTCGACAACACACTTTTTACTAAGAAAAGAGAGTCACATATAATCATAGTGCAAATATATGTAGATGATATTATATTCGGATCCACTTGTCAAGACATGTGTGATGATTTCTCCAAAATCATGCATGACGAGTTCGAGATGAGTATGATGGGAGAACTTAGTTTCTTTCTTGGTCTACAAATTAAACAAGTAGAAGATGGTATCTTCTTTAATCAATCTAAATTCATAAAGGAGATGTTAAAGAAATTCGGTCTAGAAGAGTCGAAACCAATTAGGACTCCAATGTCATCCGACATCAAACTCACAAATGATGAAGACGGCGAATCCGTAGATAATACTAAATATCGTGGCATGATAGGTAGTCTTCTCTACCTTGCAGCAAGTAGGCCGAATATCATGTTTAGTGTTTCCTTATGTGCTAGGTTTCAGGAAGACCCTAAAACATCACACCTAGAAGCCGTAAAAAGGATATTTAGATACATTAAGGGTACAACACAATTAGGATTATGGTATCCTAAGGGCACGGGAATAGAAACAATTGTATATGCAGATTCTAACCATGCAGGTGATTACGTTGATAGAAAAAGTACAAGTAGGGTATGTACTTTCATGGGATGTTGTATAACATCTTGGTTTTCTAAGAAACAAACGACACTAGCAATATCAACAAACGAAGCCGAGTACGTCTCCGCCGGCAAAGCATGCCAACAAGCACTATGGATGAAACAAGTGTTAGTCGACTACGACATTCATCTAAGCGACATAGCCATCCTATGTGACAACAAAGGTGCCATCGACTTAAGCAAGAATCCGGTATTGCATTCTCGCACAAAGCATATAGAGATTCGTCACCACTTCTTAAGAGACAATGTTCAAAAGGGGAACATTTCTATTAAGAAGGTAGCATCCGAAGACAACATAGCCGACGTCCTCACCAAACTGTTGAAGCGGGAACAATTCAACCTACTTCGTCTTGGTCTTGGTCTAATGGAACAAACGTCGTAACTTATTTGACTCTACAAGGTATGTAAACACTAGCCTTCTTCTTTCTGAGTCTAGGATCTCTATTTCACACACAACTCACAAACAATACGGGAATTTTCAAAACCCAAGATAAGTATTCCACTTATAGCTTTCTTATTTTTTTTAACACATATACATTTTCAAAGAAAACCTTTTTTTTCAAAATGTTTTCTAAAAGGATGATACCTTCCCGTATCAATTTCACAAAAGCAATTTCTCACGTCTAGGATAAATCACTTTTTCATTATTAACACAAAGTAAAAACCCGTTTTTATTGCATCTCGTGTCTTTTGAATGCTAAAGGGGACACATAACTAATATGTGTTTTCGGGTATATTCATTTAAGCAACAATGAATTAGGAGCATTGATAACAGAAAATTACGTACTCATGTACTAAATATGTGTTTTCGGGTTATCTCAATAGGATGTTTTTCTACTTCTAGTTTATTTTCTATTTCTATTTAGGGGTCTAGATAACCGCAACTCCAAATAGTTTGCATATAGGCACACACTAGGCAAAAATGTTTCCAAAAAGAAAATTTTGTGCTGCCTGAATCACCAGACCCACAGATCCCAGCCTTCATGCTGGACGGATCCCTCAAGGGAAGGATCCGTGGGATCCGTGAAACAGAAGCTATTTTTACCTTCTATTTTTTCACTTTGGATGAAAAATCCGCATTTGTTTCATTTTTGGGAGTATGCTCTTTAATGCTTGTGTTATCATGATCACATGCCTTGAATTCATATCTAATCATTAGATTTTAATCCACGTTTTGGGTCAAGCATTCAATACAATGTGTTGTTTTTCTATATATAGAACTCCCAAAATGCTTGCATAATCCATCTCATCCTCACATACACAATACACCATGTCATCCAAAAACCCTTTAGATGCATCACCTAGTACAAACAATCATCTTCATGATACTCAAACCTTTGTACTACCACCATCCAAAATACCACAATCAAACTCTAGGATATCCGCACGGATTAGTATCCGATCTTGTTGTTTAGCAAAACCAACCTCTAATGGTTCATCCTCAACAAATAACTCACCACAAGATGCTTCCAGTATAGCACCTCCCTCATCACCAATAAGTACACCAACTTCATCACCACCTAAAGTCACTCTTTTGGACCTCTTTAAGACTCCAACAAGATCTAAACAATCTAAACAAAAAGAAATAGTCTTTACAACACCCTCCACATCTCCAAATACTATTTTTCAAGATCTTGAAACATCACCACCATTAGCTCCCATCACATTACAAGAACATCTAGGTTCTTTTCCACCACCATTTACAAACATTCCGGATGTTGATCCGTATTTTCCTATTTTTCCACCACATCTTTCGCATAACTCAAATCAAAACAACCCAGAAAACTTCCGCACTCATTACCCACATTATTTACATTGTGAACATTGCCAATCCACTAGGGAAATCGCAATAGAAGTTAGGGAAGAAATGCGTTTCATACTCAACCTCATTCTTGATCGTATCAATACCATCACTCATCAAAACCTCCTTCCATAACCTTATGCAAGCATGGAAGGAATCACTACTACTATTTTCTATTTTTAGTATTTTTTTTCTCTTTTGAAGTCATTTTCAAGAACAAGTCTGGTTCTTATTTTTACATGCTTGTAGGTGGCATAAATACTGTTAATACAAATAAACCGTAAAACCGTTTATTAATATTTTACGATCTCTTTGTGTTTTGTTGATAACAAATATAATGTTATCTTAACTACAATTATAAAGGATACATGTTAGTTTTGTAAAGCATTTACATATAGCCATTTAAATACAAAAATGTAGTAATTAAGCATTTGTAGTAATAGTTTATTAGGATGGGTAAATATCATAACCTATGGATCTTAATCCATACCCAAAGAGACTTGATACAATGTATACTTAGATACATTGAATCTAGATATAACCCATGGACCAACCCATGACCCATAACCAAAAAACCCATGGGCAAAGAGGAGCGTTCCACGGATCCCTAGGATTACACTAGACGGATCCCTTGTGGAAGGGATCCGTGGTAACAGTGAAGAAATTTGCCTATAAATAGAGAGCCATTTCTTCATTCTAACTCACCCCTCTTCTTACTAAATCTCTCATACACTCTTATTCTCTTCTAACATATAGATCACTTGATCTAGAGAGTTGTTCTTCTTTCTTTCTATTTGTGCTCCTTATATAGGTCCTTCTCTAAGGCGAGATCACGAGCATTCTACAAGTCATCCAAGCAAGGGGTCCTTGATTGATTTGTCACTCCGCAAGATTTCTATAGCGAAGATCTTGTATTTGATATTTCACATATTTGTTGTGTAATAGTTGTGTTGGGTTGGTCCACCGTGCTACGGACTCGGTATCTAGCTTTGTACCGGAAAAAGTGTAAGCAACGTTGTGAAGGCTTCTCCGCCAAGTGAAGGAGTTTGTTGACATAGTGCTTGAACTCTCGAGTAGGTGACTCGGGGATTGGAGTAGGGCAAGGAAGGTGTCCTTGTAGCCGAACCACTATAAATCGGTTGTGTCATTTCTATCCCTTATCTTTATTTATTTGCTTGCATTATCATTAGATCTATACGTTCTCAACATCCATACGATTTCACGTAATATCGAATCTAAAGTTTTTGAAATCAACTTAAAATCGGCAAAACTATTCAACCCCCCCCCCCCTTCAAATTTTCCATAATTGGCATCAAGAGCTAAGTTTATATAAGTTTTAAAATAAAATTGTATTTTAAAAACTTTTCGATCACTATGGGTTCTGAAAATTATAAGGAAGGGCAATCTATGCAACGACCACCACTACTTGAAACTAATGGTTTTATATATTGGAAAAATAGATTCGAAACATATGTGAAGTCTAAAGATATTGATCTTTGGTACATTATTGTTGAAGGTGATTTTGAGGCTACCTCAAATGATGATAAAGGAAATTTAGTTCACATACCTCATGATAAACTAAATGATGAAATGAAGAAAAAGCTTTCTAAAAATAGTGAAGCAAAAATGGTTTTATATAATGCTTTACCGAAAAAGGAATTCGAAAGAATTTCTATGCTTAAAACCTCTAAAGAAATTTGGAATTCTTTAGTTGTAACTCATCAAGGCAACCAACAAGTTATAAATAATAAAATTGATTTATTTGTTCAACAATATGAACAATTTTCAATATCGGATGAGGAAACTATAGATCATTCATTTGCTAACTTTAATACTATTATTACATCTTTACAAGCACTTGATGAATCCTTTTCTAGCCGTAACCATGTTAGGAGATATCTAAGAGCACTTCCATCGAAGTGGAGATCCAAGGTGACGGCAATCGAAGAGTCAAAAGATTTGACAATTCTCACCCTCGATGAACTCATAGGCAACCTAAAAGTCTACGAGCTTGTCCTTGCTAAAGATTCCGAAGACTCAAAGGTGAAAGAGAAACACAAATCTCTTGCCCTTACAGCCAAAAAGGCTTCGAGCGATGAGGAGAACTCATCTTCGAGTAGTGACGACGAAGAGTACGCTATGGCGGTAAGGGACTTTAAAAAGTTCTTTAGAAGAAAGGGTAGATACGTCAAACAACCGTATGACGATAAGAAAGGCTTTTGGAAAAGCAAAGAGGACGAGAAGCCAAAGGATGATCGTACTTGCTTTAAATGTGGGGACCCAAACCACTTTATTAGTAAGTGTCCCAAACGGGATGATCAAAAGGCGTTCGTGAGCGGAACATGGGGAATGAGCGACGAGGAAGACGAAGAAATTTGTCTCATGGCAAACGACGAGGTATGTCACGAATACTATAGTAGCTCATCACTTGATGACGACTCATTGCATAATGAATATGATAAACTATGCAATATTAGCTTAAAATTAGTTAACAAAAATAAGCTTTTAAAGAGTCAAAATCAACGTTTAGATAAAGAAGTCATAGAATTAAAAGCAAAACTAAAACGTTTAGAAAAAGGTAAAATAGCAAGTGGTGAATGTGAACTTTGCGTTCAACTTTAAACACTAGTGGATAACTTAGATTCTAAAATTGCTAGAATGAGTACGAACACTTTAGATTCAATACTCGAAGGTGTTAAAACCGGTAATAATCAAAAAGGTCTAGGTAGTCAACAACTTGATCCATCAACTAGTGAAAGTAAAGAAACAAAATTTGTTAAGGAACTAGAAAAACCAGCCACTGTTGTGGCGGATCCCACGGATCCCCTAAAAAGGGAACCGGCTAGTATACAGAAAGGGATATGTGGATCTGGTGTAGCAAACAGTAGCAATAACCTAGCTTCCTTACCTAGAACTGAGTTTGTTATAGTTAATAGGAAGAAACCAATTCATGTCACCACTAGACAACCACCTCCAAAATATAATCCTACTTTTGCAAGAAACAAAGCTCCATCTTTTTCAAAACCTAATTCATTTAGGAGACCTAATAACGTTTACCCAAAAAGTAACCATCAAATGGGATGGAATCCAAACATGCAAAACGGTTTTCCTTTTCAAAACTTTGCTCCATGGAATGCATACTCATCTTATCCATACATGTCTAACATGAATGGAATGTTTAACACTAATGGACCCATGAACAAATGGGGACCAAACTTTTGAGTTTATTATTGTTTTAGGTGTGCTTAAAGGTCGACCTAGACCCCAATGAATGGGTCAAGGATAGCGGGTGCACGAGGCACATGACCGGCAATAGGGATCTATTCTCCACGTACGAATCCTTCAATGGAGGTAATGTGGTGTTTGGAAATAGCAAAAGTAGAATCATCAGTAAAGGTATGATCTGCTCCAAACCGTCAAGTTTAATCACTCAAGCCGGCCACTTGTGAATGGCCGACCGTAACAAATTTAAAACAGCTCATAAGCAAATGCAATGAAGATCAGGAGAGTATAGTGTTTCCCCAGGTCGTTATGTCCCAACGAGCTGTGCGAGAATAGTCAAACGTGTAGTGATCGAGAAGATTTGAACAAATAAGGAGATATGATTGATTATACTGAAAGAGACAGTATATAAACTGCAGGGGCTTAAATGCAAATTAAAGGAAATTAAAAAGATAAAAAATATTAAATAAACGCTATCACTATTTGCAAAATGATGTTTTTGATTTTTCTTTTATAAAACTTAACTTAAAACTACGTGACGTACACAAGAAAATGTGAAACTGAAGCAATATTAATCCTAAAAATATGAAAATGATATTTTTACAATCCTAATGATAAAAGAAAATTTTTAGAAAAATAAAATTATTTTTATAACTATTTATTTAATTATTATTAATTAAAAACTATTTTTAACTATTTAATAATAGCCTAAAATACAAGAAATTATGAAATAAAGCTAGAAAAATAAAATTATGACTTGGAAAAATTTAAAATAACAAAAGAGAATTTTCAAAACTATTTTTATATTTTTCTGATTATTTTTCTATTTTTTATGAATTTTAAACTATTTAAAACTAATTAAATTACTAAAAATTACAAATTAAACTATGAAAAATCTGGAAAAATAATTTTTTTACTTTTTATATTTATGTTAACCTAAGAAAAATGAAAAATTATTTTTTTGAAACTTTTCTTAATTAATTGTATTAAATGCTAATTAAAAAGGCTTAAAAACTAATTTAAATGGAGAAAAATACCAAACAGTACTGGAAAAATATGAAAAATTCAAGATAAGCTTAAAATAATATACTGAATCTAGGAAAAATATAAAATCAGGAGCTTGTGTGAAGGAATAAGAGGCTGCAGTGGAAACTGCTTATAAATAAGCACTTTGAGAAAAGCCAAAAGTACCAAACAAGTACCAAACTGATACAGAAGCTTAAATAAGCTAAAAGCACAAAAATGCAACAGGTTAAAACTGCTCTTAACCTCTAATGAGCTTGATTGAACAGATTTGAGGAAATGAGCTAATGAGCTTAAAACAGTTTTGAGCTACCAAGTTTGAGCTTAAGTACAAGCTTCTCAATAAGCTGAAAATGCAAATCAGGTTTTGGAATCTAAACTAGACCTGGCCAAGACCTCATAATCCAAAAACCAGACCTATACAAGCTCTTGTGAGCTTGTGACAAGACTGCATAAACCCTGTGCAGACTCAGTGAATAGTGAGTCAGTTGCACAGGGCATTTATACCCATCTTGACAAGCTAATTTGAGGATTGTAAAAAATTACCAAAATTCTACAAAAATGATATTAAGAATCTAGACAAGTTGAAGTTCTTGAACCCACAATTTCATGTGATTTGGCTCAGAAATGAATCCAAGAAAAATCACCCTAGGTTGGTGGAAACTGAGTTTTCCAAGATTTTTTTTTGACTTTTTGACAAATATAGAACTTTGACTTTCATGAACTTTGGCACCAATTTTTGGACTGAATATGATGTTAAATGTTGAATTGAAACTACATTAAGCTACTCTAGTGATATTTTAACACAAAACAAACCTTTGGTTTTATAAAATCCTAACAGACATGAAATTAAAACAGGTTGCATAAGATTTTGACTTGGGGTGTTCTAGTGACCAAATAACTGACTCAAATGATTCAAGAGACCTATATTAAGACTGCATAGACAGGTTTCAAACATAAACAAGAGCTCAAGCTCAAATTACACATCTGATCCAAACACCCTTTTGAAATTACTGTTTTGAACTTTAAAAGAACTAACCACTGAGCTAACATGAATTATTGATGAAACTAAGTCTAAATACTCTAATTACCACTAAATAAGCAGGTAAAAACCAATCTTAACCAAAGATACAGATACAAACACAAGTTGCAAACTGAAATGAAAATGACAATGAGACAGATACTCACAATAGTCCAGCTTGTTTCTCAGGCTAAACCAGAACCATAACTACCCTAATCTAGTCTAATCCACCCCCAAACCAAGCTCTGCAACACCATTAGCCATTTCAATGCCTGCTTAACCCAATTTTCTTCTCAGTTGACTTTCATTGACCAAAAATCAAATATGCTTGAAACTGTTTCCCAAGCTTATCAAAAGCTTTAGATAACTTAAATAAACTTATTGTAACTTAAAAATAAGCTGCTAGAGGCCTAGAAATAAGAGTTGAAACTAAATTTTGAAACAGTGAACCTCAAAATGTGAAACTGAAGTGAAACTTTAAATTAGTACTTGAAATGAGTTTACAATGACTAAGTGGCTTATGTTTATTACATTGAAGCTTAAAATTACATTTTAAAACATTAACTGAGATAACTTAATAAAATACGACATACAAGGAAAAATAAAAACTAACTACTGTCTTCTCTCTTCTCCTCTTTCTTCTTTTTATATGCAAAAGGCTTCCACGTGTCCTTCTGAGCACATCCCACCACTTTTGTGAGCCAATGGATGAGTTAGGCTTATATTGGCCGTTTTATGATTTTTGGTGGGAAAAGCATTTTTGACCTCTGTGGACTCTGAAACTGCAACAAGGGGGTGGGGGTGGATAGGTGTGATGATGAGGAGGGTTGAGGGGATAAGGGTTGCAGGGATAAGGGTGATAGGAAAGGGTTTTGCAGTTGCAGGCAAGTGGGAGAAGGGATATACAGTGGTGAGAGGGAAAGTGTTTGGTTTGACTGGTTTTTGACCAAGGGTCCAAAAAGGGAGGGGTCACATTGTTTTGACAGGGGCTCAATGGCTTTGGCAGGGGTCATAATGAAAAGGGTGTGGTTTTAATATTACAAGGACCAAATTGCAATTTCTGAAATTTGAAGGACCATTTCTGCCAATTTCACAAAGTTGTCACAAGGACCAAAACTGACAAGTTCCAACAGTACAAGGACTAGTTTTGACATTTTCAAATTTCCAGGGACCAAACTTGACATTTTTGAAAGTTTAGGGACCTAAGTTGTAAATTTGCAATTTTAAATCTCAAGGACCAATTTTGACAACTCATGAATCCCTAGGGACTTTAAATGATATTTTTCTTTATTTTGTTTTACCAGGGACTGTTTTTGACAACTTTTAAAACTTGGGGGACTAAAACTGCCAATTATGCAAACTTGATACGTTTTTCACCAGATTTTGATATTTTTGCATTTAAAACACATAAAACACTTATTTGTGATATTTTTATCATTTTGATGCATTTATGAGTGTTTTCATATGTTTTTGCAGTTTAAATGGTACAAAAATGATGAGTATTTAGACACTCATCAATCCCCCACACTAAGATATTGCTAGTCTCTGGCAATGTTTTAAGAAAAATTAATGGATTTCATCTCTTTACCAAAAGCCATTACTTCTGGAGTAGCCAAATGTTTCAGTTCAAGTAAGAACCTTGGTACACCGATAACCAAATGATTTTGAGCAAATCATCAGCTTTCAACGGATTTGATTTGTCTTTACCAGAAGCCGTTTGCTTCTGGACTAGCCAACTCTTAGATAAATTATCAATATTATCTTTGGTGAGCTGATTACCAATTATGGTTTTTCCACTGCCTTTACCACAAGCCATAAACTTGCGGGATAGCCAACTCTTCACTTTTAAGGATATGGTGAGCTGAATACCATACAATTTTGGGCAAATTGCAAGCCGTCAACGGATTTGAGATATCTTTACCAAGAGCCGTTTGCTCCTGGATTAGCCAATCCTTATGTGGGTTAGACATGGTGGACTGATTACCATTTGTTGTGTTTAGTACATAGTACTTCCACTAATTTTTTTTTTTAATTTGGTCATTTTGGGGGAAAAAGGGACTAAAAGGGTACATTTATGATCAAATTCGCCAGAATTTCCCCCCACACTTAGAAATGAATATTGTCCTCAATATTCAAAGTACCGGCTGTTATGCCGAAACTTAGAACGTAAAAAGATAATATTACTAGCTAAGTGTGGAAACACAACAATTATTCTCTTTTTTTTAATATTTACAATTTTCATTCATTTTTAAGATCTATATACAACATGTGGAGTATCTCCCCCACACTAGAGTGGTACACACGGGTGAAAACCCATGTTTAACTACTGTTTTTATTACCGAGTCGCTAGCTTGACTCGACCCCGAATTAATTTGTTCATGGGGAAGTAAGTGGAAGAGACAATCTCCATCGGACTTTCATTCAAGATGTTTGGACAAACATTTGAAGCACGTGAAAGTTCCACACCGACGAGATATACATAGACAGACCCGGCTCACAAATGGTACATGGAAATGCTTGGGTCAAAGATAATGTCTTCATTCCCGAAGGAGTAAAGAACAGGAGAAGCCACGGGATAGGTGAAGAAGAGAAAGAAAGTCATGATAATAATCTTGACTAACTCATCATCATCAGAAGGAGAATTCATAATAGCATGAATTTCATCTTTTAAGCTCAATTGGTCTAGACATATCCCGGGTGTGTCTAGATCAAAGTAGAAGTTATCATACTCTGGCGGAGATATGATATGAGTGAGTTCATCTGAGAACTCCATGAAGGTGAATGAATCATATTCAGAATTGATATGAGTGGGTTCACTGGTGAACTCCTCCAATGTAAATGATTCATAATCGGGGAGATAATTATGAGAATGAAAAGTGGTACTGCCACTAATCTTCTCTCCCATATTATCAATACAGAAGGCTTTCATTTCCGGATTAGAATCATCGGAAAGAATGTCACTACCCTTAATGGGGATAGGAGATGAAATAGGTTTCTCTTTGAAAGCCACGATTTTAGAAATGAGAAGACTGACATTCAGTAATGTTGCACGAAGTGCTTCATCTTTGATTTCAGTGTCAGTAACTTCATCATTCTCTTCTTCTAAGCTAACAAGCTCAGAAGGTAAATCTTCCACATAAACGATGTCTCCACAAGATAACGAATCATTATCATTAGAATCGGAGAACATCTCAATATGATCATTTTGGAAGACAAGAGGAGGAGGGATATCACACACATGATCAAGAATTCCCTGTGACTCTCTTGGGATTGGGACAAGGTTCTCAACACTAGACTTTATGAATTCGTCCGATTCCTTTTCAGGAACAGTGTCAAGATGCTCGTCCCCCATGCTCAGAGAGTGAGTGGGAGCTTCGGGTGTGATAGCAGTTGTTTGAGATGGAATCTCAACTGCTGGGATATCAACTGACTGAGGGAGTTGAGAAATAATATCCTTAAAAGAAATACTCTCCTCGTCATCATCATACATAGATGCCTTAAGAAATTGGGAACGCCTTAGAGCTGCTTGCTCTAGGACTAATAATTCTTCCCTAGATTTGTGGGCCTCTCGTTCTTCTCGTTCTTCGGCCAGCAATTCTCCGATGGTCTTTTCACTACTCACTTGATTCTTAAAGTTACGAATCGTATCCTCAAGTGTTTTCATTGCGGTTTCAAAATCTTGGGAGATTTCTTGAGACAACGGCTCAGGTGGAGTTTGAACCGTATGGTGCTGTGGAGGTTGGAAATTGTCAAACCTGTGAGAGTCATGATTGTTACAAGGAAATGGATTCCCTATTTGACAATCAGAGCTGAAGTGGGGACCTCCACAGTACTCGCAACAGTAGAACTGCTGAGTCTGGACTGGTGAATTATATGGATATTGGTCATAACCAAAGTTCTGAGCATCACCGGAAAACTGTTCATAGACAAACGTGTTTCCGGATTGACACTCAAATCCTTGGTGAGGACCTCCACAAAATTCACAGCAGTTATGTTGATTATATGAAGATGAGTCGGGCTGTGGTGGGTAATTGGAAAAGTTTGAGGGGTCGTTAAATGAGTTCTGATTAGGATCATAATCAAATGAATTCCTCGAACCACAAAACAAACAACTCCCATTACGAATATCATTACCACATTGTACACACGTACACCAACGACAGGGTGAAGCAAAAAGAGGCTCACCACAACCGACACAAGGAATAAACGATTTCATTTGAGAATTATGAGACGGAATCGGTTTATTCAAAGAATCAACAAAACCAACATGGTGATCCGAATGACTATCAAGTCTCGAAGAACATTTTGAAAAATCCGGAGGTGGGACAAATGGTGTGCTCTGAGAGCTAGCAATTTCCACCACTTCCGTTATGGTCTCCGGTTTTGGTTCTTGAGAAACGTGAAGATTAGGCAAGTCATTCTTGCTAGTCACCGGTCTAAATTCTGCATGTTTGCTTTTAACCGTAAATCGTGAAAGATTTTGATCATTTCTGGACGGTTTGGGCTCAGAGACAATACAAGAAACATCGGGTTGTGGCGGATGGTCAGAAAAACTTGGAGAATCATCGAGAGAGTTTTTATCGGATAATTCGCACCAATAACAATATTTGCTTGCACCCATCCTTCCACATTGCTTGCATAAACAATGCGGATTCTGACAACAGAGCTGATCCTCTTCCATACGGCTTTTGCAGTGGAAACAACGATGATAATCGAACGTTGCCATGAGAATTAAACATGTAGAGGGTTAAAGAGATAGAATCAAATGGTCAAGAGGAATGAGAAGAATATTTTTGGATTTTTGGATTTTTATAAGAAAATATAAACATATATAAATTGTATAAACAAGGAGTGAATATTCAAATCAATAATCTGCTAAACGTAAGACTATTAGCACTGCTCCCCGGCAGCTGCGCCAAAATTTGATCTGCTCCAAACCGTCAAGTTTAATCACTCAAGCCGGCCACTTGTGAATGGCCGACCGTAACAAACTTAAAACAGCTCAGAAGCAAATGCAATGAAGATCAAGAGAGTATAGTGTTTCCCCAGGTCGTTATGTCCCAACGAGCTGTGCGAGAATAGTCAAACGTGTAGTGATCGAGAAGATTTGAACGAATAAGGAGATATGATTGATTATACTAAAAGAGACAGTATATAAACTGCAGGGGCTTAAATGCAAATTAAAGGAAATTAAAAAGATAAAAAATATTAAATAAACGCTATCACTATTTGCAAAATGATGTTTTTGATTTTTCTTTTATAAAACTTAACTTAAACTACGTGACGTACACAAGAAAATGTGAAACTGAAGCAATATTAATCCTAAAAATATGAAAATGACATTTTTACAATCCTAATGATAAAAGAAAATTTTTAGAAAAATAAAATTATTTTTATAACTATTTATTTAATTATTATTAATTAAAAACTATTTTTAACTATTTAATAATAGCCTAAAATACAAGAAATTATGAAATAAAGCTAGAAAAATAAAATTATGACTTGGAAAAATCTAAAATAACAAAAGAGAATTTTCGAAACTATTTTTATATTTTTCTGATTATTTTTCTATTTTTATGAATTTTAAACTATTTAAAACTAATTAAATTACTAAAAATTACAAATTAAACTATGAAAAATCTGGAAAAATAATTTTTTTACTTTTTATATTTATCTTAACCTAAGAAAAATGAAAAATTATTTTTTTGAAACTTTTCTTAATTAATTGTATTAAATGCTAATTAAAAAGGCTTAAAAACTAATTTAAATGGATAAAAATACCAAACGGTACTGGAAAAATATGAAAAATTCAAGATAAGCTTAAAATAATATACTGAATCTAGGAAAATTATAAAATCAGGGGCTTGTGTGAAGGAATAAGAGGCTGCAGTGGAAACTGCTTATAAATAAGCACTTTGAGAAAAGCCAAAAGTACCAAACAAGTACCAAACTGATACAGAAGCTTAAATAAGCTAAAAGCACCAAAATGCAACAGGTTACAACTGCTCTTAACCTCTAATGAGCTTGATTGAACAAATTTGATGAAATGAGCTAATGAGCTTAAAACAGTTTTGAGCTACCAAGTTTGAGCTTAAGTACAAGCTTCTCAATAAGCTGAAAATGCAAACCAGGTTTTGGAATCTAAACTAGACCTGGCCAAGACCTCATAATCCAAAAACCAGACCTATACAAGCTCTTGTGAGCTTGTGACAAGACTGCATAAACCCTGTGCAGACTCAGTGAATACTGAGTCAGTTGCACAGGGCATTTATACCCATCTTGACAAGCTAATTTGAGGATTGTAAAAAATTACCAAAATTCTACAAAAATGATATTAAGAATCTAGACCAGTTGAAGTTCTTGAACCCACAATTTCATGTGATTTGGCTCAGAAATGAATCCAAGAAAAATCACTCTAGGTTGGTGGAAACTAAGTTTTCCAAGATTTTTGTTTTGACTTTTTGACAAATATAGAACTTTGACTTTCATGAACTTTGGCACCAATTTTTGGACTGAATATGATGTTAAATGTTGAAATGAAACTACATTAAGCTACTCTAGTGATATTTTAACACAAAACAAACCTTTGGTTTTATAAAATCCTAACAGACATGAAATTAAAACAGGTTGCATAAGATTTTGACTTGGGGTGTTCTAGTGACCAAATAACTGACTCAAATGATTCAAGAGACCTATATTAAGACTGCATAGACAGGTTTCAAACATAAACAAGAGCTCAAGCTCAAATTACACATCTGATCCAAACACCCTTTTGAAATTACTGTTTTGAACTTTAAAAGAACTAACCACTGAGCTAACATGAATTATTGATGAAACTAAGTCTAAATACTCTAATTACCACTAAATAAGCAGGTAAAAACCAATCTTAACCAAAGATACAGATACAAACACAAGTTGCAAACTGAAATGAAAATGACAATGAGACAGATACTCACAATAGTCCAGCTTGTTTCTCAGGCTAAACCAGAACCATAACTACCCTAATCTAGTCTAATCCACCCCCAAACCAAGCTATGTAACACCATTAGCCATTTCAATGCCTGCTTAACCCAATTTTCTTCTCAGTTGACTTTCATTGACCAAAAATCAAATATGCTTGAAACTATTTCCCAAGCTTATCAAAAGCTTTAGATAACTTAAATAAACTTATTGTAACTTAAAAATAAGCTGCTAGAAGCCTGGAAATAAGATTTGAAACTAAATTTTGAAACAGTGAACCTCAAAATGTGAAACTTTAAATTGGTACTTGAAATGTGTTTACAATGACTAAGTGGCTTATGTTTATTACATTGAAGCTGAAAATTACATTTTAAAACATTAACTGAGATAACTTAATAAAATACGACATACAAGGAAAAATAAAAACTAACTACTGTCTTCTCTCTTCTCCTCTTTCTTCTTTTTATATGCAAAAGGCTTCCACGTGTCCTTCTGAGCACATCCCACCACTTTTGTGAGCCAATGGATGAGTTAGGCTTATATTGGCCGTTTTATGAGTTTTGGCGGGAAAAGCATTTTTGACCTCTGTGGACTCTGAAACTGCAACTAGGGGGTGGGGGTGGATAGGTGTGATGATGAGGAGGGTTGAGGGGATAAGGGTTGCAGGGATAAGGGTGATAGGAAAGGGTTTTGCAGTTGCAGGCAAGTGGGAGAAGGGATAAACAGTGGTGAGAGGGCACCAAGGGTCCAAAAAGGGAGGGGTGACATTGTTTTGACAGGGGCTCAATGGCTTTGGCAGGGGTCATAATGCAAAGGGTGTGGTTTTAATATTAAGAGGACCAAATTGCAATTTCTGAAATTTGAAGGACCATTTCTGCCAATTTCACAATGTTGTCACAAGGACCAAAACTGACAAGTTCCAACAGTACAAGGACTAGTTTTGACATTTTCAAATTTCCAGGGACCAAACTTGACATTTTTGAAAGTTTAGGGACCTAAGTTGTAAATTTGAAATTTTAAATCTCAAGGACCAATTTTGACAACTCATGAATCCCTAGGGACTTGAAATGATATTTGTCTTTATTTTGTTTTACCAGGGACTATTTTTGACAACTTTTAAAACTTGTGGGACTAAAACTGCCAATTATGCAAACTTGATACGTTTTTCACCAGATTTTGATATTTTTGCATTTAAAACACATAAAACACTTATTTGTGATATTTTTATCATTTTGATGCATTTCTGAGTGTTTTCAGATGTTTTTGCAGTTTAAATGGTACAAAAATGATGAGTATTTAGACACTCATCAAGGTACGATCTCTAACAAATCTCTAACCATTAACGATGTGTGTCACGTAGAAAACCTAAACTTTAATCTCTTAATTATAGGACAAATATGTGATAAAAAGTGCGATGTACTTTTTACCGAAACCGGTAATAAGATACTTAAAAATGGCATAACCATAAGAAGAGGAATTAGGAAACATGGAGTCTATGTCATTAAAATCGGTAATGAACCTAAAGACAAACTATGTCTTACCTCTATGGATGATACTTCGACCTTATGGCATCGAAGATTGGGTCACGCCAACATGCGACTTCTTCAATCGCTATCATCCAAAGATCTAGTAAGAGATCTACCTAAGTTAAAATATGAACATCATTTTTGTGATGCTTGTAATATAGGAAAACAAGCTCATTCGAGTCATAAAGCTAAAAACATGGTGTCCACAACTAAGTGTCTAGAATTACTACATATGGATTTATTTGGTCCATCCGCTATCCAAAGTTATAGAGGCAACTACTATACTTTGGTAATAGTGGATGACTACTCTAGGTATACTTGGACAAAATTTTTAAAGAACAAAACGGAAACCTTTAACTATTTTGAAATATTAAGCAAAAAGATCCAAAGACAACTAGGAAGACCCATAGTGTCTATTAGGATGGATCATGGTAGGGAATTCGATAATGAAGTGCAATTCGGAGCTTTTTGTGATGATAATGGTACTACTCACAACTTCTCGGCTCCACGCACTCCACAATTGAATGGGGTAGTAGAAAGAAAGAATAGAACTCTACAAGAAATGAGTTGAACCATGCTTAATGAACAATCCATACCTCAAAAGTTTTGGTGTAATGTCGTTGATACTTCAACGTATATACTCAATCGAGTCTTGATTAGACCAATCTTAGGAAAAACTCCATATGAGTTATTTCGAGGCAAAAAGCCTACGTTAAATCACCTTAGAGTCTTTGGTAGTAAATGTTTTATTCTTAACACTAAAGATTACCTTACAAAATTTGATCCTAAATCAACCGAAGGTATCTTTTTAGGTTATTCGCCAAATAGCAAAGCTTACGTCATATTAAACAAAGAATCAATGAAGGTAGAAGAGTCATTAAATATAAAATTTGATGAAAGTCCACCCAAACCCTCTCCACCTCTTGTCGATGACGAGATTATAGAAAGTGAAGCCATAGTAATAATGAAAAAGATAAGTGAAGAAGAAGAACCTCTAAGTGATAAAATAGTAAACATTAAAGAGTCCAAAGATCACCCCGTAGATAAAGTCATAGGAAAACTAAACGAACGAAGATTAAGGTCTCAAGTTCAAAACCAAAGTAGCTTGTTTTGTTTCGTTTCAACCTTAGAACCTAAGAATACACAAGAAGCCATAAAAGATGAAAGTTGGGTAATGGCTATGCAAGAAGAACTAAATCAATTTGTTTCTAATGATGTTTGGACACTTGTCCCTCCACCTAGTAATCAAACCATAATAGGAACCAAATGGGTTTATAAAAACAAATTAGATGCAAACGGAGTAGTGTCTAGGAACAAGGCTAGACTCGTTGCTCAAGGGTATAACCAACAAGAGGGAATAGACTTTGATGAGACCTATGCCCCCGTGGCTAGATTAGAGTCTATAAGAATACTTCTTGCGTATGCTTGTGCTAATGATCTAAAGCTTTATCAAATGGATGTCAAAAGCGCTTTTCTAAATGGTGTCATAAATGAAGAAGTATATGTAGCTCAACCTCCGGGCTTCATTGATTTTGAAAAACCCAAACATGTGTATAAATTAAAGAAAGCTCTTTACGGTCTTAAACAAGCTCCAAAAGCTTGGTATGATAGACTCAAGTCATTTCTAGTTAAACACAACTACACCATGGGGTTAGTTGATAACACACTTTTTACTAAGAAAAGAGAGTCACATATAATCATAGTACAAATATATGTAGATGATATTATATTCGGATCCACTTGTCAAGACATGTGTGATGATTTCTCTAAAATCATGCATGACGAGTTCGAGATGAGTATGATGGGAGAACTTAGTTTCTTTCTTGGTCTACAAATAAAACAAGTAGAAGATGGTATCTTCTTTAATCAATCTAAATACATCAAGGAGATGTTAAAGAAATTCGGTCTAGAAGAGTCAAAACCAATTAGGACTCCAATGTCATCCGACACCAAACTCACAAAAGACGAGGATGGAGAATCCGTTGATAATACTAAATATCGTGGCATGATAGGTAGCCTTCTCTACCTCACGGCAAGTAGGCCGGATATCATGTTTAGTGTTTGCTTATGTGCTAGGTTTCAAGAAGACCCTAAAATATCACACCTAGAAGCCGTAAAAAGAATATTTAGATATATTAAGGGTACAACACAATTAAGATTATGGTATCCTAAGGGCACGGGAGTAGAAACAATTGTATATGCAGATTCTGACCATGCAGGTGATTACGTTGATAGAAAAAGTACAAGTGGGGTATGTACTTTTATGGGATATTGTTTAACATCATGGTTTTCTAAGAAACAAACGACACTTGCAATATCAACAACCGAAGCCGAGTACGTCTCCGCCGGCAAAGCATGCCAACAAGCACTATGGATGAAACAAGCGTTAGTAGACTACGACATCCATCTAAGCGACATAGCCATCCTATGTGACAACAAAGGTGCAATCGACTTAAGCAAGAATCCGGTATTACATTCTCGCACAAAGCATATAGAGATTCGTCATCACTTCCTAAGAGACAATGTTCAAAAGGGGAACATCTCTATTGAGAAGGTTGCATCCGAAGACAACATAGCCGACGTCCTCACCAAACCGTTGAAGAGGGAACAATTCAACCTACTTCGTCTTGGTCTTGGCCTAATGGAACAAACGTCATAACTTAATTGACTCTACAAGGTATGTAAACACTAGCCTTCTTCTTTCTGAGTCTAGGATTTCTATTTCACGCACAACTCACAAACAATACGGGAATTTTCAAAACCCAAGATAAGTCTTCCATTTATGATTTTTTTTTCATAACTACATACACATTTTTAAAGAAAATCTCTTTTCAAAATGTTTTCTAATAAGAATGATACCTTCCCGTATCAATTTCACAAAAGCAATTTCTCACGTCTAGGACAAATAACTTTATCATTATTAATACAAAGTAAAAACCCGTTTTCATTGCATCTCATGTCTTTTGAATGCTAAAAGGAACATATAACTAATATGTGTTTTCGGGTACATTCATTTAAGCAAAAATGAATTAGGAGCATTGATAACACAATATTACGTACTTATGTACCAAATGTGTGTTTTCGGGTTATCTCAATTAGGATTTATTTTTCTCTAGTTATTTTCCTTTTCTTTTTAGAGGTCGAGAAAACCGCAACTCCAAATAGTTTGCATATAGGCACACAATAGGCAAAAATGTTTCCAAAAAGAAAATTTTGTGCTGCCTGAATCACCAGACCCACGGATCCCAGCCTTCATGCTGGACGGATCCCTCAAGGGAAGGATCCGTGGGATCCGTGTAAACAGAAGCTGTTTTCAAATTCTATTTTTTCACTTTGGATGAAAAATCCACATTTGCTTCATTTTTGGGAGTATGCTCTTTAATGCCTGTGTTCTCATGATCACATGCCTTGAATTCATATCTAATCATTAGATTTTAATCCACATTTTGGGTCAAGCATTCATTACAATGTATTGTTTTTCTATATATATAACTCCCAAAATGCTTGCATACTCCATCTCCTTCTCACAAAAACCCTTCATCATGTCATCCAAAAACCATTTAGGAGAATCATCTAGTACAAACAATCATGATATCCAAACCTTTGTACTTCCACCATCCAAAATACCACAATTAAATGCTAGGATATCCGCATGGATTAGTATCCGATCTTGTTGTTTAGCAAAACCAACCTCAAATGATTCATCCTCAACAAATAACTCATCACAAGATGCTTCCATTATAGCACCACCCTCATCACCAACAAGTACACCAACTTCATCACCACCTAAAATAACTCTTTTGGAACTCCTTAAGACTCCAGCAAGATCTAATCAACCTAAAGAAAAAGAATTAGTCTTTTCAACACCCCCCACATCTCCAAATACTATATTTCAAGATCTTGAAACATCACCACCATTAGCTCCTATCACATCATAAGAACATCTAGGTTCTTTTCCACCACCATTTACTAACATTCCGGATATTGATCCATATTTTCCTATTTTTCCACCACAACTTCCGCAACTTTTAAGTATTATTTTTGAAGTCATTTTTCAAGAACAAGTCTTGTTCTTATTTTTACATGCTTGTAAGTGGCATACATACCACTACAATTTGTTGTTTTATTACAAGGCCTTGTTTACATACCTTGGCTCCCAATCTTGATTCTCGGCAACCACAAGCTTATATAAGCATGTTACTAACCTTTCTTTTTGTAGGATTTTTATTTTTTCTTCACTTGATGCCCCAAACAAGGGGGAGCTACCGTCAAGGGGGAGTTAGAAGTTTGTTTATTTCTTCCAAGGGTTAACTTTTTGTTTCGACAAAAAGGGGAAGAAGAAGTAAAACTTAGGGCTTTCAAAACTTACATCTATTCTTAAGTTTTACTCATCATAACATTATGTTTTGTCATCAACAAAAAGGGGGAGATTGTTAATACAAATAAACCGTAAAACCGTTTATTAATATTTTACGATCTCTTTTTGTTTTGTTGATAACAAATATAATGTTATCTTAAGTACAATTATAAATGATACATGTTAGTTTTGTAAAGCATTTACATATAGCCATTTAAATACAAAAATGTAGTAATTAAATATTTGTTATAATAGTTTATTAGGATGGGTAAATATCATAACCCATGGATCTTAATCCATACCCAAAGAGACTTGATATAATGTATACTTAGATACATTGAATCTAGATATAACCCATGGACCAACCCATGACCCATAACCAAAAAACCCATGGGCAAAGAGGAGCGTTCCACAGATCCCTAGGATTACACTAGACGGATCCCTTGTGGAAGGGATCCATGGGAACAGTGAAGAAATTTTCCTATAAATAGAGAGCCATTTCTTCATTCTAACTCACCCCTCTTCTTACTAAATCTCTCATACACTCTCATTCTCTTCTAACATATAGATCACTTGATCTAGAGAGTTGTTCTTCTTTCTTTCTATTTGGGATCCTCATATAGGTCCTTCTCTAAGGCGAGATCACGAGCATTCTACAAGTCATCCAAGCAAGGGGTCCTTGATTGATTTGTCACTCCGCAAGATTTCTGTAGCAAAGATCTTGTATTTGATATTTCACATATTTTTTGTGTAATAGTTGTGTTGGGTTGGTCCACTATGCTACGGACTCGGTATCTAGCTTTGTACTGGAAAAAGTGCAAGCAACGTTGTGAAGGCTTCTCCGCCAAGTGAAGGAGTTTGTTGACATAGTGCTTGAACTCTCGAGTAGGTGACTCAGGGAGTGGAGTAGGGCAAGGAAGGTGTCCTTGTAGCCGGACCACTATAAATCGGTTGTGTCATTTCTATCCCTTATCTTTATTTATTTGCTTGCATTATCATTAGATCTATATGTTCTCAACATCCATACGATTTCACATAATATCGAATCTAAAGTTTTTGAAATCAACTTAAAATCGGAAAAACTATTCAACCCCCCCCCCTTCTAGTTTTCCACAAATACCACTACAATTTGTTGTTTTATTACAAGGCCTTGTTTACATACCTTGGCTCCCAATCTTGATTCTCGGCAATCACAAGATTATTTAAGCATGTTACTAACCTTTCTTTTTGTAGGATTTTTATTTCTCTTCACTTGACACCCCAAGCTAGGGGGAGCTACTGTCAAGGGGGAGTAAGAAATACGTGGACTACTTTTTCCACACTTTTTTGTTTATCTTTTCCAAGGGTTAACTTTTTGTTTCGAAAAAAGGGAGAGAAGAAGTAAAACTTAGGGGCTTTCAAAACTTACATCTATTCTTAAGTTTTACTCATCATAACATTATGTTTTGTCATCAACAAAAGGGGGAGATTGTTAATACAAATAAACCGTAAAAATGTTTATTAATATTTTGCGATCTCTTTGTGTTTTGTTGATAACAAATATAATGTTATCTTAAGTATAATTATAAGGATACATGTTATTTTTGTAATGCATTTACATATAGCCACTTAAATACAAAAATGTAGTAATTAAGCATTTGTTGTAATAGTTTATTAGGGTGGGTAAACACCATAACCCATGGATCTTAACCCATACCCAAGTAGACTAGATACAATGTATACTTAGATACATTGAATCTAAAGAAAACCCATGGACCAACCCATAACCCATGACCCATAACCAAAAAACCCATGGGCAAAGAGGAGCGTTCCACGGATCCCTAGGATTACACTAGATGGATCCCAAGTGGAAGGGATCCGTGGGATCCGGGGAACAGTGAAGATTTTTTCCTATAAATAGAGAGCCATTTCTTCATTCTAACTCACCCCTCTTCTTACTAAATCTCTCATACACTCTCATTCTCTTCTAACATATAGATCACTTGATCTAGAGAGTTGTTCTTCTTTCTTTCTATTTTTGATCCTCATATAGGTCCTTCTCTAAGGCGAGATCACGAGCATTCTACAAGTCATCCAAGCAAGGGGTCCTTGATTGATTTGTCACTCCGCAAGATTTATGTAGCGAAGATCTTGTATTTGATATTTTACATATTTGTTGTGTAATAGTCGTGTTGGTTTGGTCCACCGTGCTATGGACTCGGTATTTAGCTTTGTATAAGAAAAAGTGTAAGCAACGTTGTGAAGGCTTATCCGCCAAGTGAAGGAGTTTGTTGACATAGTGCTTGAACTCTTGAGTAGGTGACTCAGGGAGTGGAGTAGGGCAAGGAAGGTGTTCTTGTAGCCTAACCACTATACATCGGTTGTGTCTTTTCTTTCCATTCGCTTTACTTTATTTACTTGCATTATCATTAGATCTATACTTTCTCTACATCCATAAGATCTCACATATTAACGAATCTAAAAGTTTTTGAAACTAACGTAAAATCGGCAAAACTATTCAACCCCCCCTTATAGTTTTCCACACAATTGGATTCAGACCAAGGTTGTGTTTTCATAAGATCATTAAGCAATTTTTTTACTATGGAGTGTAAAGTCTCACACTTTTGATCCTTATCAATTAAATGTTTTCAAAAGAAGGTCACAATTCTCCTCAAAATGCTATGAAAATCAATTTAAATCAATAAAGATCACAAATCTCAAAGGATTTGAAAATTGTGATCGGGGGAGAATTTGTGATTTAAATTAGACTTAAGCTGATAATTTGATATATGGTTTCAAAATAGAATAACAAGATCTCCTCCCTACATATGCCAAACGATTTCAAATTTTCCATGCATATGTTAAGGGGGAGCATTAATCTTAAACCATAAGGGATTAAAACGTGATTGATATCTCTCAAAGTACATGTTCCCACTAATATGTGAAAAACTCTTTCGAATCTCGATGCACATATTGAGGGGAGCAATCTTTAGAAAACCACATCCTTTCCCAAAATATTTTCAACAAAGTATTTAAAATACTAAATTTGATCGGGAAAGTGATGATGATAATTTTAGAAAATGTTGATAAAAGAATTGAATCCTTCATTCTTAATCTAAGATTTCTAAGTCCTCTTGCCTCCATGTGCTAAAACAATTTCAAATATTTGATGCACATGTTGAGGGGGAGATTTTCTAAAAATATCAAAAACGATTCAGGTACAAAATGCTTTGATCCTGTATCACAAGTACCTTGATTGATTTTCAAATGGTTTTCAATTGGTTTCAATGGCAGAAGAACAATACCAAAAGACCGACCAAATTTACTTTATTCATGGAGATATAAGGATGGTAAGGTTAGGTATTCGTTCCCACGATCCCGCCAGAGCTAGAGGGATCTACCTAGGGACAATTCACTTGATAGTGTAGAAGTCCTTAGGTATGATGAAAAAAAAGGAGAAAAGTGAGAAATGGGAAGAGTGCGGACTGAGACTGAGCTAGAACTAGAATAAACCCAATAAGGTTCTAGCTATGAAATCTCGGTAAGCACTGAAGCGGTTGAAGAATGAAAAAGAAATGAATGTGAAAAGGGTGAAAAGAAATAGCCCTCCAATAATTCAACCTTAGGGCAGAAACCAGGTTCAATACATATGTTACTGGTGGTTACTAAGGTAACGCCAGTATTGAAGACAAGACGTCATGGACCCAGTGACGCACTACACTAAAACATCCTAAGCAACTCAAGTTCCTCTTAAAAGGACTTGTTTCATTCTCACCGGGAACCTACATTATCTATCAACTTTATCTTAGAGTTAGTTGATATTGAAGAAGGAGACCCTCTCCCTAGTCTCCGGCATAGGAAACCAAAAGTGCACAACTAAGTCTAGAGCCACGAGATCATCCATAAATCTCAGTAGGACACAATCCATGAAGACTCACTGTTTCACTCAATGTGGAAAGCGAGAATATATCCTAAGAGTCCTACGCATATTCACAATGAGTGATATGCTATCATATTTACAATGAAGATAGAAAGCCATCTAGAGCCAACATTAAACAAGCTCTTGGTGGGTGGCATGTGAGATCTATTCAATAGATCAACCATGTGACGACTAAATAGAAACGATGGAGCGATTCAAATTATGGATCAATCCTGGTTCAGGAAATGGATTGACGGATACCTTTGAAATACCAGTCGTTTTGTTCAATAATCATTTTCTATAGCACATCGACTGTGTATTACCTTTTCAAAATCAAAAGGTATTTTTGATTGAAAATTGATTTCCATTATAAAACCTTCGTTGTATTGTAAAAACTCTTTCTGATAAGCAATCCATGATTGTTTTCCAAATCATTTTTAATCAATCAGTAAATCTCAATTTGCTAGTTCACTCACTCCGTGTTATCTTCTTTGAGACGCTCCGGTTTGAGAACGGCTAGAGCAGCTGTGAAACCCTATCAAGGAGATTCTTTGGAATTCTACGTAATCACAGGCAATACTTATACTGATCAACGGGGAACCGTGGGTCGTGTACCTCAATTCAATGAAAGTTATCAAAGACACTTTCGTGCCCTTTTATTGCTAACCGTTGTCTGCAGGAACACCCGACGGTTGCAGCTGATCAGAATTGAGGAGTCAATCCATAACCGCATGCTCATTCAACACCTTCATTTCAAAGAAATCATGATAAGTGCATATCTTCATCAAGTGACTCTGATATTTTCACTCCATGCTTCTGCTACACTGTTGTAAATGTCATGAATCAACAAAAGCTTCCGCAACTCTAATGAGAATATATCATGATCCAGAATGTGAGCATGCCGGTCTAAAAGTCACAACGTTACATGATGGAAACACTACATAGGAAGAGTCAGAGATTTATGGTGGCTAATGATCTCAAATCTGGTTCAAAACTAATCATCACGTGGATCATTTAAGGACCTCCACTTGAAAGAGCAAAGCATGCTGAAAATGAAGAATCAAAGACTACGGACTACAAGAGCAAATAAATCAATCAAGAATCCAAGAACACGAAAATGTAATATCTGTTTGTAATTGATGTAATTAAGGTGACCTCCCTTAGGGGGAGATTTTTAGGATTTAGAAAATCCAGTTATTAAAGAGTCGGTCACCTCAAGTATATGTATTCATTAGAAAGCTCGTAGTCATAGTTATTTAGTGTTAGTAAGTAGTTTGTTAAGTATCACCGTGGAGGACGAGCGGGTCTTTACCCACTGTATGCCTGATCCACAGCCCGTAGGAGGCGTGTCATGTTTGTAACTATAAATACCCTTTGCCTAGCAAGGCAAAGGGTTGGAGCTTCATAATATCATTTTTCTTTGTCTCACTAAGTTCCCAAATCTCTTCCACTTTCTCTCTCTAAGACTTATACCATATGCCCCCTTTTATTAAGTTGTGATGTGTTTATGAAAACGAATATGTTACATAGGTCTTTATAGTTTGAATTCATAAGGACTATTTTAGTTACCACTACCAGTATCTCTGACTAGTTCTCAGTTTCTGGAGTTACAAGTATCTTCTCTATCACACTATCCCCACAACTCTTCTTCAACCTTTCTTATCAGTCTTTGAATAATATCCTATTATACCCAATTTCATTATCAATGGCAGCACCATCACCACAAAACCAATTGGCTAAGCGTGTTATTGACGACCTAATTGAGTTTAGCGGGGAGAAATTTGTCGATGGTTACATGAGTTTCTTCAAGGCTCAACAAATTTCCAATCTCCGTGGCTTTATAAACCGGATGCGCGAAGAGGCCACCACAACAAAGAATGAGATTGGGCAGTTTAATGCTTTAATTGCTGAGATGGTAGCTCTTGGAGATGGGGATGACCATTTTGACACTTTGATGGATCTTAGGCATGACAGGGAGGCTGCGAGGACTAAGCTGTAGGGGGTGAATGATCTCATTACTCAAGCTGAGGAGGATATCGAGACCAAGGAAGAAAAAATTCAGGTGATGAATGGTTGAAGGGTTGCTCGCTATGTAAAGGGATGGTTTCTTTTGCTCTAGTGTCATCTGTTTATAATGTCTAATGTCTTGGTTTAATATTATGGTTTGTAGATATATTAACAATGAATCATGTATGGATCTTTTGATGGTTTATCCATATGACTCTCTAAAATATGTATGTTGATCCAATGGAATGGAATGGGATGCGTTCGCTAGTTTGTTTCATCTTTTTTTAATGTTGTTTTGCATTTAGGAATTGGTTGTGGTGTTTAAGTTCAAATATGGTAGAATGTATTATTGTAGGTTTGAGGTTGATCCAATGACAGTGGTGCATCCCATGTGTCGTGTTCAATGTTGAGCAATGGATATGCGGTTCATAAGTGCTTTGCTTAGGTTGTTGTCAATTTTTTATGACTGATTATGAAATTTATAAGTGGACCGTTTGTGCATGACAATTATTTTGGATTGAACCACTAGATTTAGGGTGTTTTTGTTGTTCTTTTTGCTTTAAGTTAATTGCATTTACATGATTTCTTGATTTTTTTACTGTTGGAGGATGTTAGAGCTTATGTAAGTGCTTATAAATAGCTTATTTATAGGCTTAAAGTAAGGTTTGAGGGCTGTTTGTTGTATCAGCAGTCCTTGGTTGGATTTGATTATTTTTGTGCTTACTTGTTTATCTGGGACTGCTTATTAGTTATAGTTGCTTAATTAGTTGCTTTAATTCCATTTTTTGCTTTTTTTTGTTCATTTGTATGCGCCATGTGGTGAGATTTTAGTGTAGCTGCAGTTATATGTGTCTTTAATACAGCGGGTTTGAAGTTATATGGGTGTTTGGGACTGTGGGTAAGCACCATTTCTGTCATGGGTGTTTTTGTTTCAAAAATTGCAGCCAAAAATGAAATATTTAACTTCTATATTATCAATTTGGAGCCACATTTAAAATTATCAAATTTGGAGCCAAATTTCAGCCAAAATTTTTAAAATTACTTAGGAAATTATGGTTTCCTTAATTGAAAAACTGCCCCATCATGAGCCATAATTTTACTCCAATAAATCAGGATTCAAGCAAAACAACCAGAACTTCAATTTTTACACCATTATTTACCAATTAAGTTTACTAATTTTCTTTAACACATTACTTCTGACGAATCATGGCAACTCAAACCAATTATTAGGATGATTTGGTTTATTCTGATCGTGAAAATGATAACCCTTTTGGATATGTGTTGGAATCACTCATAAACTAGAATTCAAGTGTTAGTCATTAATATATAATAGTTAGCTTAATTATGGCTTTTATGTTTGTAATCATGCCAAGGCTTATGTAGAAAGCCCATGAGCCTTGGCCCAAGCCCATAAGAAGGGAAGGAAGCTAGTAGTGTTGCCCTAGCTCCTTGCCCTATAAATAACGCTTGTAAACCTTCATAGAAGGTTGGTTGTTCATTTTCTATCCTACGCATAACTTGTCTTCATTTCCATACGTGTGTGTTTGATTATCTTCATCCGATCATCTTATTTTTCTTTCTTACATATTGATGCTTGTGTTACAAGTATGGGAACCTAACAGTGGTATCATTCGCCAAATAGTTAGGTGAAAAGTTTTTGTTTTTGAAGTTATTTCTGGTTTTACGCGTAACATACGGGTTACAAACTTTTCATGCTTAAAAACTCATTTTTTACACTTTACAATCCAAGATTCTTGTCCTTTCAAAGTTTTTAGGTGTTAAAATTTCAGTTTTTGGCAAAAAGGTTTCAAACTTTACGTGTAATTCATTGTTTTTTAAGCTTGGTTTCATACGTGGGTTCATTTCTACGCATAAGGTGTTTAGAAGTTTTGGATCATAAAGTTTCACACTTTTGTGTTACTTTGGTGATATTGAAGTTGTCTCATCACAAAAATCTGGTTTAGAATCACTTTGGGCTAAAAATCCATTTTGGTTGAATTTTACGTGTAACTAAACCCTAGTTTTACGCATAAGAATTCCTTGGTTTGATCTTCAGTGAAATTGGTTTACTCAGTGTTTTCTTGCTTGGATAAGCCTGAAAACACTTCGACTTTGGATATCTTTTACACTGAGATTAGTGTAAAGGATTTTTGGGCAAAACCCAAATTTTACACATAAGCTCAATCTTACGCGTAGAACTCTTTACGCCTAAGCTTATTCTTACGCCTAAGCCTTGCCTTACGCATAAGCTAATCTTACGCATAAGTTTTTTACGTCTAAATTTCCGTTTACGCCTAATCTTAGTATTTCTTAATTCTTACGCGTAAGCTAATCCTACGCGTAACTATTGCTTTTACGCGTAAGTTTGGTGTTTTTTAGTCTGTTAGGTCACTAGTTTTACAACACAAGCTTATAGAGAAAGAGATGAAGGCGGATGAACAAGCTAAACACACACACACACACGTATAGTATGAAACGGTTAAGGAAGAGAGTGAGTGAAAGAGAATAACTTGAACAACCAACCCTCAAGTGAGGGTTATTACAATGTATATATAGGCAAGGAGCTAGGGCAACACTCCCTCTCCTTCCCTATTCCTTATTGGGCTAGGATCAAGCTTATGGGCCTTCTACATAAGCTTGACCTTAAACAAACATAAAGGCCATAACAAAGCTACCTATTACATATGAAATATAAATACTTGAAATACTGTTTAGGAGTGATTCCAACAATCTCCCCCTCAAGTATATATGAATGTAAACGGTGAAGGCGTTGATGTAATAGTAGCGGTGACGTCTTCTGACATTCTTCTTTCTTGTGAGAGGAATTGTCTTGATTCGAACAATCTCCCCAGTGTAGAGAGATCGTTAACTTAGAACAGTTATGCTTCGACGTCATCTTTGACTTTGTTCTTTGATTATTGTTCTTTGTGGTGAAAGTGATAGTATGTTGTTGTCTGCATCAGTCTGCCTCAGGTCTGCTTCGCTGCTCCAGTGTCTCCACGTCATTCTTCAACATGCTCACACGCTCTTTGACGTTGGAAATCAATACTGATGAAGTTCTTTAAGTCTTTGACTTTGTAGATTCTTTGAGTAGGTGAAGAATCATTTTGACTGTTATGTTGCATTGGATAGAACTTCCATTAGTAATGATGTTGGCGTGAGCATGAGAAGAGTCAGCACGATCATCCCGCTCCGGAGCTTCCATAAGAAGAAAACATTTCAAACGGTTAGTAATAAGCGGTTTCTGGCACTTACAAGTTTGAACTTCGAGAGTGTCAACAGCATAGTGTGAAGACACAACTCTAATTCTTACAAAGGCCGTTCCTGAACTGGAGTCCCACAAGTGAGATAACGCGATGTACCGAAGTACATCTACAGTTCAGATGAGTCGCTGAGGTACACCGAAGCATCACCTCACGACTGTAGACCGTTTGAGACACACTCCGCTTAATCCACGGGGAGTTACCGAAGTGACCTGCTGTCAGGGCTGTTTGATGTTGACCCAGGCAGGAGTTTCCATTCAATCACTGAGGATCATAGATGTGAACCTCTCATAAATGTTCTCGACAGATTGCTAAGATCTGTGAAGGACACGATATGAACCACTGATGATCTTATTGTTGATCATCAAGTGATTAAATGTCAAGTGTACCTAAGAGATCTTTTGATGAATCTCGTGGCTCTAGACTCAATAGTGCGTTTTGGTTTTCCTGAGCGGAGACAAGGGAGAGGGTCTCCTTTTTCAATACCAGCGATCTCTAAGAGAAAGCCAATAGTTTATGTAGGGTTCCCTGTGAGAATGAAACAAGCTTCTGTTGAGAGAAACTTGAGTGGCTAAGAAGGTTTAGTGCATGCGTCACTGGGTCCATGACGACTTTTAATCTTCAATACCAGTGTCACTATGTGACAACCAGTAGCATATGAATTGAACCCGGTGTCTGCCCTAAGTTGAATAATCTGGAGGGCTATTTCTTTTCACCCTTTTCTTTACATTTCTTTTTGATTCTTCAACTCCTTCTTTCTCCGATTCTCATTTTCTCCTTTTTACAATCATTCCTAAGGACTTCTAACACTAACTAATGGTAGTGTCCTTGGGTAGATCCCTCCGGCTCTGGCGGATCATAGGACGGTTATTCCTAACCTTAGTCACCTTATAACTCCATGACTAACCTATGTTTGCCATTAACACCACTGTACTTAAAATCTCTCTCAAAGGGTTCGTTAATGAAAAACATGTTTGAACCACAGTGAGAGATGAAGTTTTGCATAAATACTCCCCCTCCACATGTGCTTAATAGTTTTAATGGTTAAATGCACAGTGAGGAAAGAGCGCGCACTTTTTGAATTGATTCACTGAAGATAGACAATCTCCCGCGAGACACGGTTACGTTGAATAGTTAAAGAGATACATTGTCAGCTTTTAGGTGACAACTAGCTCTAATAACTATCTTGAAGGTGTAGACAAACCTTGGAAGGTTGTCAAACCCGTCAGAGTTCATGTCTATCAAAAGTTTCTCGAATGGTACATTCTACTTGGACAAGTCCTTTGCGAGACATGTTTACATCACTAGCGAACTAGCTTGAAATTATTACCCGTCCAGGACAAGTCTTTTCGAGTTACTAACAGTTTAGTACCGTCAATTCGTAGGTTAAGTCTGAGGTACACAGATTCATTTGCATTTTGTACAACATATTTCTTATCACACAATTTTCTCCCCCTCAAAAATGGCATATAAAATGTTATTTTTGAACGTTTGAGAATAAATATGACCATTTTGAGTTTTGCGGGAAGAGTGACCACTGTGAACAATTTGTGAACAAAGTGTTAAATCAAATACTCCCCCTCAACTAGTAATATAAACGGTTGAGGTTTTGAAAAATCATATGGGGAAGTACTTGTGTTTTTGAGCAAAACCTTGAAAAATGAAAGGTTTGATAGGTTTTACTTAAAAAAATAAGAAGCTTTCGCTCCTTTTATAAGGATTGTGGCACTGAGGCGTACCACAGGGTCCTTTCTTGACCATTACGGGTTGTACACTGTTATGTGTGCACAAGACATTCACATATAAAATCATGCATCCAAAATTATATGAAGGAAACAATTCAAGGGGTACCAGGAAGTGCATTGATGTTCCCAGGAGTGCGCACAGGGCGTTGAAATCCGGTGATGTTTCTCCTGGGTCGACCACCAACATAGCTTTCCAATCGTCTGAAATGATCCCTTCTGAACAACCGTTCATCAATCATGGTGATGATCCTTCTCACATCCCTCCTTTCTTGAGAATTCCAGCGCTTAGGATTCCCAACTTTCAGGCGTATATCCTTCAATCTGTACGCCAGTCCATCCCTAACCATCTTCAAGGTATGATCCCCGAATTTGTGGAGCTCACTACATGCCATTAAGAAATTTCTTCGAAGTTCACTGCGGTAAACAACGCCGAAAGGTTTGCTGATGAGCGTGAGTTGTGTGAGCTGATTGATGTCAGGAAGATCAAGCTGTGGTGGAGTGAAGTTTACACGTTTCTGATATGATTCAACAGCCATCTGGATATCTTCGACACGTTCTTTGATCACGATGCGTCTAATGAAGATGAGAACTGACTTGATAAATTCACGTTGAACTTCAGTCGAGAATTGTCTCATACGACCCTGTACTTTGGCAAGGTACATGTCTTCGATGTCCTTGAGGGACAAGTTCTCAAAGTCAGCCTCTGAGAATTCATAGTCCTGTTCATCTTGTCGTTTGACTATGATATTCTTCAAGAATGTGTAGTCCCACTTAGACTTGAGATCAATGTGTTTGATGGCCACGATGTCCTTGGAGCTATACACTTCATGTTGAGACTTCTGAACCAGGCAGCTTCTGTAGTAGATTCTTCGGCGTTCAGGCCAATGATGAATCCCATACAATGCATCTTGGTCATATGCTTGCACGTTGTCAGAAAACAAGTGTGTTGCACGTTCCTCGATAGCTATGCAGTTTGAGTAAATAGCCGCTGGAAATGGAAGAGTTAATGATGTAGCGTATTTTCGTGAACCATCGCCACCATGGAGAAGAAATTCCAGGTCTTTGTTGAAGAAATATCTGAAGGGAATCCTTGGTTCATCTGGTTGGCCGATTGTTGGTAGAGGTTTGGTCCAGTCAGTGTAATATGGAGGGTTGTTCCGTTTAGTGAAGTCGATGTTTGCCTCTGGGTTGAGCCAATCCATGTTGTTAGACATGGCTCGAGCAATGTTTTCAAGGTGATATTCAACCTCGATTGCACTTTCCGAGCTATTTTTCAACAGAAGGAATGCGTCATTCTTGATGCGCTTCAACTCGGATTTCGTCATCTTCTTCACACGGGGTACTACCGTCTACCAATTCTTGACCTTCTTCAGGGTAGGGAGTGTCGTTAACAAGAGTAGCAAACCAATCAAATTCTGCAGTTTTATCGTCATCAAGCCATGATACAACTTCAGGCTGAGTCGTCTTCTTCTTCTTTTTAGAAGGCCTTGATGATGGTACTGGTTTCTGCACTTGTTTGGGTGAGGTGGGTTGTTGTCGGGGCTCAAGGACCTCTTCATCGTCACCACCCGTGTACTCAAAGTAGTCACCTGTTTTATGAGTCAGGGGAGGTAACTCGGAATCGTCCTGAGGTTTATCAGTAGAAGACCGAGGTGATGGAGACTTATGTTGAGAAGAAGTCCGATGTGGAGGAGGTGGCATAGATGTAGATTGACCAGACTGCTTCTGACGTTTAGATGCAGAGTCCTTATCCTTATCATCGTCATCTCTTGGTCGTTTGGATTGAATGGCTGACTCCTTGCATGATGATCTGAGTTGATAGTCAAGTAGGATTTCGAAAAATTTAGCTTCATCCGAAGTAAACGTTCCAGATCTCTTTGACATTTGCATCACAAGTTTAGCTATTAACTCAGATTCAGAGAGATCAGCTTCTTTGCCCATTGTATGTTTAACCAATGCTACGATGTTAGGGGTGAGTTGTCTGGAAAATACTTCTTTTGTCACACTGGGGACAGTGTCGAGAAGAAACTTGTGGGTTTGATCTCTTGCTGACGTCTCCAGTTCCTTTTGGACTTTAGGAATGATATCCTGAAGATACTTTTGAGTGTAACCTTCAATCATTTCATTCAGTTCCTTCTGACGATGACTCTTCATGAACGTCTGAACAAATTTCCTTTCTTCCTCCATCTTGTCTATCTCATCATTTAAGGACTGAATTTGGTCAGCAAACCAATTCATTTTTCTGTAAATTATGTCCTTCTTTCTGATTTGTTGGACAGCTTTTACAATCCTTTTATGAGACTGAGAGATCCAAGACTTTGGAGGTTTCTTCACCGATTTGGATGATGATCTGGTTGACTTCGTTGATGGTGGTTGTGATGAGTGAGATGAAGAATCCGATGATGAGGAGACATGAGGAGACTTCATGTCCTTAGGAGTTTCTGAGGTTTTCTCCTTTGAGTGTGTTGGACTGTCTAGAAGAAACTTGGTATAATCATCCTCGTCATCTTTAGACTTTTCTGTCTCAGTTTCCTGTTTTTCAAAATCATACACAATGGTGTCTTCAATAGGCGGTTGTTGTTGCAGAAGAGTGGTGGCACCAGATCCCTTATCGGGTTGATTAACCGCATCAGGATCTGGAGAGGAGTGGGCAGCACCACTTGATCCTCCGGGGCCACCCATTTGTTCTTTAGCAAATTCAGCGGCCTTTTGAATGTGTCGGACATTGTGAAACTTTTTCCTGTATGATTTGTCCAATTGCTCTTCTTCTTCTTCTTCAGAGCTCTCATCATAAGGTACAATAGCTGGAGTCTTCCCTTTTTCTTGGACAGCTGGAGGACTTGGAGGTTTTGTTACTGAGGCAGGTGTTTCGGTTGCAGTCGCAGAGTAATGAACCTCTTCATCTGTCTCAGTATCTTCAGAGCTCTCATCCCTAAGTTGTCTTTGAGGTTCAAGTGTGGGAATAGGTTCGGCGTCCTTCACGGGAACAATCCTTTTAGAAGGAGCTTTCCTTTTAGGAACCTTCCTTTGACTCGCAGAACTTGTTGTGCTTCTGCCCTTCCTCTTCTTGGTCTCCTGACAGGGTTCCAGAAGAATCTTTTGTACGTTTCGAGCTTTCTGACATCTTCAGTTAGAAGGAAATCTGGCAATACAGCACCTTGTTTCTTTGTGGACGTTTCCTTGATTCTGACAGATAGAATAGGTTCCGTCAACATGTCGTGATTGTCGGGGTCATTGAGCCTCTTGGGAATGTCAGGATGAAGTCCAAGTGCTCTCTGTATCAACAGTTTAGTATATCTGATGTAGGGAATCTTTGAGCCAAGTTTGTTGAGAAATGACATCATGTCATCCCAAATCAGAGCTTCAATAGTGATGTGTTTCATGTTGACGAATGCCCAAAATATTTGCAGTTCTATGAGCTTAGGATGCTCATAGCCGCTATCACGACCAGAAACAGACTTGGTGATGATCATGTAGAGTGTTCTCCATGGTTGAGGAATGCTCTTAAGCTCTACGTGAGAGTGCTTGGTGATTACTCCTGTAGCCTCGTCATAACCGATATTGATTAAGAATTGGAGAGTTAACT